>CM065654.1:13184508-13279508 GCA_033220385.1 Triplophysa yarkandensis | reverse complement strand
TAAGTTTAAGTTTGGAACAATTTTCTGAATTTTCCCAAAGTTGCAAGACATATATAAACTAATTTCTTTATTAGAGAGTGTCAGATCTTAACGAAAAATTTAATCGATGCATGGTTTTTGAATGTAGGGAAGTGATATTCATAATCCTTTATGTTTTTGCATGTCAGAGAATCAGTCAGGTGTGATGGCGTCTGTTTGAACTTGTCCATTGACAACCAACAGGTGGCCAGTATGAGAACATGAGAGAGAGAGCAGGAAAGAACCTTCAGCAGTTTGATCAAATTTTATAAGAAATCTTCTTTTTAAAAATCTATTCGTTTTTCCTAAAAGCAGAACACCACATATTGACATTGTCTCTTGTCCTGCTTGTCAGTTTTAAAATATTTTATTTTAAAACAAACTTCACTATATGCTTCTATTTGCTGACATTTCACTGTGAGAGACAAAGAAAGACAAAATTGAGCTGGATTGAGACCTGGAGAATGGGGGATGGGGTAGAAAAGAAAGGAATAGGTTTCTTTTGTAAAACTCATATCAGAAGGAGGGAAGCATGGATATTAAAGCCATATGAGTCCTTGACAGAAAGAAACTGCATCAGCCAAAGCAGCACACGTGTGCAGTGAAACACACACAGACGTATACACACTCAAACAAAAATATACCTTCCTGATTTCATATCAAATAAACTCAGAAAGGACGATATTGTGTGGTCTCCGACATGAAACAATCATCAATCTTTGACTTCTTCTCCCTTTTTTCTTTGCTATAGAAAACCTCTGGAAATGATTTTATAACTTATATTTGTTGCGGCTTGAAAAGAGAATATAACAGCTTAATGTATCATGGTCTCTGTAGTTGCACGGTATTGGGATAGTGTGTTTGGGCGGTTAAAGTGATAGTTTACCCAAAAAATGTACACATATGAAGATATTTAAAATAAAGAGTAGCAGCACCCATTCACATCAATTGTATGTAAACATAACTCATGTATTTGAAGGGGTGTCAATTACGAACATACTTCAAAATATCTTCTTTTGTCTTTGGTGCAGGAAAGTTTGCTGCAAAATGTGTGATAACAAAATATTATAATATTATAATTAACATTTAAGCCAAATGCTTAATTAAATGGTAAAATATTGATTATATTTTAAAACTAGAAGTTTCGAGTTTCGAGTTTTTTCCATTTTTAAGTTATGTACTATATAAAAAGCTTTTCGATATGCATTAAATGTGTAAGTAAACTATATATTTCTAGTTATAATGGCTTGATTGAAACAAACCAAGTGCAGTTTGATAGATATGAAAAGGAATGCACAGTAAAAAGTTTTTTTATTTTTGTATCTTTTTTATCTTATGTGTTATCTATGTTTTGGGAACAAACTATATCTATGTTATTCTCTGTGAATAAATGTATTTAAAATGTCTTAAAAGGCAGAGTTTTTTATTAACCATGAATGGCTGCCAACATTTTCACCCCTTTTCGTCAGAGTATATTTAAAATCTAATGGAACGTTTTTATAAAACATCGACCTTACTTGCAAGTGTCATAGCAAAATTTAATTGATCTGAAAAAAGTAATATTTACAGTATTCAATTTGACCATATACCCTTAATTCATATATCTAGCCAAATGGGCCTACTACTATACATATACAGGGAACTGATACACACCAATTCATAACCATACTTTATATACAAAGCCTTTTGAGTCACAAAGCACATTGAGAGTGACAGAAGTCAGTCTGTTAAACATCCTTCTATGATCAACGCTTATATGTAGATTATATAAAGGAGATTACATTAACTTTTTACAGTTATACAACCCCAAAAATGCTTGTTATTGGCTTTTAATGGCCTGAATTAGCAAAGAGTCTGTTTGTAAAAGTATATTTGGTGTGTTCCGTTAATATTTTCCTTGTGCGATCATTATGTCCTGTGTATAGGGAATATAAGGATAAGGACGCACACACACATACAGACGGAATCCCCCTACATTCCAATGCCTTTGTGCTGTTGGTCGAGATCGTTTGACTTTTCCTGCTGAGAGAGAGAGAGTTAGAGATAGAGAGAGAGAGACAGCGAGAGCGGATGTAACGCGGTGTGAGAGAGTGTGAGACGTTGTAAGAGAGTGTAAGAGAGTGAGAGACACAATCACAAGAAACACTGAAAAAAGATTACTAATGTCTTTAGCCTTTAATTTATTCTTCTCCCTTGCTTTTCCTCGTTTCATTGTCCTCGTTTAGTCTTTCGTTTTCTCATCTCATATATAATTATCAGGGAAGATGCCAAACACTCTCTTTCTGAAAGTAGATATAAAGGAAATGTTTTTCTTTTTTCCATTCCTTTTAAAATGTTAACAATGTCTTTTTGCGTTATGTTTTTTATACTGAGAGGCTCCAGCTGTCAATAATTTGTGCAGGAAAGATGGTTAAAAATCTGTTAGTTACATTTATTTCTGACCTTGTCTTTCTTATGTTTTTCAGCAGACATGTCCTCTCCCACCATGAAGAAGCCAGATAAGCCATTATTCAGTCCAACGTCTCCACAGGACTCTTCACCTCGGCTCAGCACCTTCCCCCAGCACCACCACCCAGGACTGACCACCGTCGGACACAGTGGTACGACTTTTGCAATCTAAAAATCCATGTATTTGTATGTATTTATACATTGACAAAATTAGAGTCTAATCTAAAGAGATAAATTTGTTTAAGCATGTAATAAAAAGAATTGTTAACCCTTAGAACATGATTACACCTCATAATAAGCAACTTAATAAATTGTTTTGTGTTTTCATGTGTTTTAATTGAAATCCATCGCCGTTCTTTGTGTGTGCAGTTATCTCCACCAGGAGTCCACCTCCACATTCTCCTCTGCCGTTCTCCTCCCCTTCCATCCTTCCCCCGGCCCCGTCGCCCTACATCTCTCACAGCGCCATCCGCTACCCTCCGCATCTCAACCCTCCCGACTCCCTCAAAAACTACATGCAGCATTACGACCCGTCCAGTCCACAGAGCAGCCAGGTAAGTCTTCAATCCTCATGTACTTGCACATGCGCATGCATGAACCCTGACCCTAACACAATCATATGTAATGATTACAGAACTGGAACAGAAACCTTAATACTAGCAACTGCATCTGCATTGTCCGCAATATATAATAGATCCCAGCTGTTAAAACAGGGCGTTCATTTAGCGTCTCGAAAGTAATTGAAATGAGCCCTTTCCTGAGAAGCACACACATGTGGGACACGCACAGATTCACAACGTACTAGAAATAATATGCATCATGTGTGGCGTAAATTGTTCAACATAATCATCGTGTTGTCACATGTGTTAACCATACCGTGAGCGAATGCTGCTGTACCCCTAAAACTAATGAGAGCCTCATTGTAAGAGCACATTTCGTAAACACAGAGATGCTTCAGCGCAGTTTTCCTCCGCCGTCTGTCTAAATGTCTCTGGTTGTTCCCACTGCATCCAGCTCAGGTTTGATTAACAGGCCACATTGTTTCAGCTCGGTAATTGACCCAGTTTAGCTAACGAACACAAAATCATTAGTGGTTTGCTCTGTCGCCGCCTCGTCTAAATCGTAGCGAAACACGGGGCCAAACAGCGGCATCTCCATCGCCGCTGCTGCTCTGTTTACCAGTGGAAAGTAAGCGAAGGGAAACCAAAAGACAGGGGGGAAAAGCAACAACAAAGTAAGTCAATAAACACTCCAACCAGGCCAGCCACTGCGCATTAGCACAAACACATATGTGACCAATGTGGATACAGGTCCGTGTTCACTACTGTTTCTGCTTGCGTTTAATAAAACTGAGATTGCCAAAACGTTAGGCAGAAAAAATAAGGCAGAAAATTCTTGAAATTTTGTACTCATATTTTATATCATTATATAAACACTGTGTTCCTCCTTATAGTATATGAATGTTTTTTTCAAAAATTTTTCCAGACTTGCAGAAATAAGTAGAATAAATTCTACTATAATAAATAAATACAAGTATGCAGTTAATTCCTATTTTATATGACGGCAAGACATTTAGAAGAATGCCTGGATAGTATTATAGTATTTTTTAAAAACAACATGCTTATTATTTATGTTATTGTTATTATTATTACTTCAAATGGCAAGGTAATAAAGACAAAAAAATACCTAATTAGATATTATTGTTATTATTATTACAACAATATGCACAAAATAATATAATTATTATTACTTCAATTTTTAATGTTTTATTTTATATTTATTTCCTGGCTTTATTTCCTATGCCAACATTAGTCCATTTGCAGCTTTTAAGTTAATGATGATGATAAAAGATTATCATTTATTATTAATAATATTAGTTAAAATATTAATTATTATTGTTGTTTTTCTAAATAATAACTTTATTAACACTTTATTAATTTCACTATTATGTTGCTCTTTATTTAACTTTTTTTTATTTGCTGGCTTAAGTTTGTTATCCCAACATTACACCAATTGCAGTTATTTGAAATATTTTGATTTGGTCCAACTAGAAGATTTAGTATAATATTTTGTAACATTAAAATGAAGGATCATTTTCGGCAGCTTGGTTCTGCTGTGGTCATGGTGACTAACTCTACCTCCTTAGCAGATGATGGATGGAGCTCTTGGTGAGATTGTGTTTAAAATAAACTGTAGATCTTTGCCAAGCAACCCAGACTGTCCCACTCATCTTAATTACTTCCATAGAATAACTTAAAACTGTGTTTGGTTTCTCCAAACATTTTATAAGAAAAAATTAAAATTTGTTTTGAGATACTGTGAGTAGTTAACACTTGTTTGCTGCGTATAATAAATGTTCACCTTGTGGGATTTAAACAATGAAAATTTGTCTAAATAATAGGATTTTAGTTATCAGTATTACAATTTGAAATTAATATAATTGCATGCATTTTTATCTAAGAGCACCTGATTGTATGATCGGAGGAGAATAAACCGTATTCAACAACCCATTGTAAAACATGAATTGAAAAACTTTTTAATGTCATGTCGATTCTTAAGGCATTTCTTAATTCTTCGTGTGATGGAAGCAAGGTCGACCTCGCGATACGACAGAATTTTATATCCCGCCGCCCAAATGGTAAACAAAGGGCTCATAGATTGTGCAAGGCAAAGTACCCTGGAACTGTTACTCAGGAGAAACCACAGGGAACGATAAAGGTCGTAAATATTTGCCGTTGCTGGGGTCCGGAGCTTGGTGGGGGGAGATTGCTCTGCAAATAACACGGGGCATATAATCGGGTGGATGGGAGCCAGGATGTTTTTATGCTTGCTTTAACGCAGATTATATTACACCCTAATTAAACATTCTATTCACATTGGGGAACCCCATGGGCACCCATTCTCTCTTATAAAAGCCTATTTGAGTTTTGAACTTAGGGCCCCGCTATGTGAATTCTGTAGAGTCTGTCTCCTGCAGTCAGAAGTGGAAAGTGGTAGACGCTTTCGCCTTTTCTCCCGTCTATTTCTTGCTTGTGTGTCTCCCCTTCGCCCCCTCTCTTTCTGGGATTTTGTATCAAGTTCGAAGGAGTCGTGAAAAATGCCCACTCAGCTTTGTAGCTCTGATGGTAAATGGAAGATGAGTGAACATCAAAACCTTGCGTTAATCTGCCTACAGTTGTAATAACAGAACAGATCAAAGAAAGACCGCAAGCCCTGGTATGCTAACAGACCGCTTTTGTTTCACGTTCAACAGCCGAACAGCAGCGGTCAGGTACTAGGGAAAGTTCCCGGTCACTTTACGCCAGTGCTGGCACCATCGCCCCACCACGGCACGGTCAGACCGGTGTCTCTCTCCATGACCGACTCCAAGCCAATTACCACATCCTCAGAGGGTAAGTTAAAGTCGCTTGCATTACCCATTTTCACAAAAACTGCATTTACTTATTTGGTACTGATCGAGTGTGTACTGTTTGGGTAGGTTATTCGGCTCCAGGCACCCCCACTGCCAACCGATTTGTGGGACTGAGCCCCAGAGACCCAGCCTTTCTTCACCAGCAACAGGTGAGATACATCCCAACCCCTTAACTTCCCTTCCCCTGTTCTTCCTCCAATCCAGCTGTTCTTTATTCCCAACAGGAGTCCAAGTTTTTAGACAGGTAGCATCAAATAATATGCTCATGAAATGTAGCCACATATGTGGCCTCATGAACAAAAAGCTGTATTTTTTACTAGTTTCTTTTTGTAGAGAACTAAACTCTGGCCATCTGAACGTTGTTTTAGTTTTCTTTGCCATCTTAAGTAATATAATAGAGCATGAGAAACATACTGTGTAGGTAGAATATTCCGTTTATTATAAGGCATTTAATAGCATTGACATTCCTGGCGTGAAGTCTGCTCGTTTTTTATTGAGAACCTCTTTCCACTTGCTCTTTACCACAGTCACGTATAGAGGTTTATGGTTTTTGCAAGTGTGGCTTTTTGAAGTCATTTCAGATTGGTTTCCATGAATTCATAGATACAAAATCCAAGTTCTCAGCAATGAGCTGTGACTAAACTTTGCTTTTGTTTTTTTTTAAGTTCCCGTAGTAAATCCAGCAACCCCAAAAAAGAATTGGGAGGTCTTAAAAGCAAATTAAAAGTCATTGAATTAATGCACAAAATCCACCAAGTGGCATCTGCAATCAGGGGATACAGGTCCTCTTATTAGAAATAAACGTAATATTGTCTTAAACGTTCCTTAAAGTACCTTGAACATCTCTTTGAGGTATAAACTTTATTAGATTATTCAATGAAAAAAATATTATGTTATCTCATATCTACATTAAGTTGTTTGAACATAACTTTTTTCAAATATTAATAAAAATTATATTTAAACAACTTCATTAAGGATGATGAAACAATGTAACTGATAAATTAATAAAGTTAATTAATTAAATAAATTTCAACAACCCATTTATAAATTAGTTTAGAAAAGTAAAAAAGAAATACAAATTTAACATTCTTTGGCTGAATGGTTCTTTGTGGAACCAAAATGGTTATTGTATGGCACTACTATCAAGAACCATTTAGGCACCTGTGTTTTTAAGAGTATGGTCCAAGAATGAGTGTTTAGCTTTTTTTACTACTAAAAGTTTTTTAAAAAGAAAGCATATCTCATTTGAGTGAACATACCATTATATACATAGGGTGTTATTTAGAAGTAACCAGAGAGTCTAGTTTGTCAAGTTAATTCCCAAGTATGTAAAGACTCTCTGTGTTTATTTTGAGAGGTATTTTTTTGTTATATTTCATTTTAAACCTATAAGCACATATTTTGGTGAGGTGTATTACTTGCTGTCTTTTAAATAAATGGTAAAGTGATATGTCCACTTCAATGTCCAAATCCTTTTGGGTCTACTTTGAATTAAATCTGTCAGAATGGATATACTTTAGACTCAGAATAAACTAAATAGTCGACTTTCAATCCATTTTTCAACCATGTAAAACTGATAGGTTTATTTACACCTGGGGTCGTTCTTGGACTCTTTACTGCGACGGCTTCCTCCGAGACCCATTTCAACGTCAAATTTATCTTGTCTTGCAGTGTTAAAACTACTGTGGAACAAAAGCAGGTATTGTCTTCGAATGGACGAAATGATATACAGCAGAATGCAGGACTAAACGTGAGCAATTTGGTTTATGTCAGGGCAGGCCTATAAGGTATTTAGGGAAATGATCCTGTTTTGGCAAAAGCCTCGGTATTACAAAATGAAAAATAGTGGAGTGTGTGCAGAACGGCCCTATGCAGCATGAAAGGGCTGGTCCGAGGCCAGTATTTTCCACCCTCCTCTAATTGAATTCATCTGCACGCGGCGACATCATAATTAGTGGTTTTTTCCTGCTTCGCTCCTGAGTTACAGTAATGGCAAGAATCGCTTTTATTGCGCTCTGGTTTGGCATAGTTGAACGGTCCCACAAAATGCACAGCTCACCACCAGGGACGGTTCTTCAGACAGCCTTGTTTAAAGAACATGGAACTAATTACTTAAAGAAGGATTTTATAAAGATGCCTACGGCGAAAGCGCTTGATAGATGAATAAAATGTATCATTAGACTTAATCAGGAGAGGGACGTATTGGTAAAAGCGAGCGATCAATGGATGAACCTGATGAATGAGTGCGTGTAGAGATGGATGGATGTTCATTATAATATGTTTTAGCAGATATGACGAACATGTGCGGCAGCTGCCGTCTTTCAAATGTAGTCTAATACCGACCCAGCCGGACGCTTAATGCCTTTTGTTTTAGTTGTAGTTCATTTAACAGAAAGAGGGATTCAGGATGATATATCAACCATCCATCATGTTTAGATGAGACGGCGCTTTTGTTAGTCCTCGAAAGTAAGATTTGTATAGCAAAGCCTGACCCGTGTTAACCTGCGGCCATTGAGCCGACGGTAAATAATGTGTCCTTATACACTAGCTTTTATTCTGGGTGATTTATCATCGGATATTATGAGACGTATTGACACCTGTGTTCCCCTGCTGGGCTTTTGTCAGAGCAGGCCGCGTGACGTGTGGGGCGTATGGATTACAGTCGTCGCCAAGGCGTCACCTTACAGATCCGTCGCGCTCCTTTCCCAGCATGCTGTGGGGCAGGGTCTGTCTGGAAACCGAGAATGCTTCAGACGCTCGGCGGGGTTCATTCCTTCTCTTTTTCACTCTCTTTCTCAGTATCTCTCACGATCCCTTACACTTCTTTGTTTTCTTTATTTCATATCTCGCTCCCTCATAAGCACTTAAAATGCATCAAGAGGGTCTCTGTATATGCTCAAACACACCCTCGCTTTAATGACTCCATTACATAAACATTCACAGCGTCTCTTTAGCCATATACCGGAGTCTGTAAATCGAGCGGGTGTGGCCATACATACATAATCACTCGTATTGGTCCCAAAGCAACTGTTTAAGCTTATTTCATTTACAAGAACCATCTGTATGCTTATAGGCCCTATGCGAGACATCGCTGCTCGTGATTTGTGGCGCTGGGTCCTTCATATAATGTGCTTGTTGTCTGTTGTTGGCGACGCATGACATATGATGGTGCGTGTTCGAGCGCTGTATGATATTGGTTCTCTGAAGTGGCAGCTTTGGGATGGTGGCCATTAGCATAATGGACAGTTTCCTGTGATAAGCCATAAAGACAATTCATCCTGAATGTAAACACAGCTGAACAGAACTGAGGCCATACCCTTTATAGTGTTTACGGCAAAGTTAAAGAAGAAATCTCAGGACAAAAAATTATAATGGCTTATTATTAAATTATTATTTAATATTATTAAATTATACGCTGAAAAACTTTTTTACCCTTTTGTGAAAATCTAATTCTGAGATATTCACCTTCGTGTCATTGAAAACCTTTATATGTTTATATCTGCTGTAGAACACAAAAGAAGATATTTTGAATAATGTACATTCAAAGGAATCAATCGGGTCTTATGTTGTTTGGTTTCAAAAATGTTCAAAATATCTTCATTTTGTGTTTTGAAACAGAAAGAAATTGAAAGAATGAAAGGAGAGTGAACTAGTGTTGGGTGAACTATTCTATGTTCACCGATTTGTGGCATGATTTACAAAAATAGCTGGATACACTTATATGGTTGTACAATGTACATAACTGACAAAAATGCAGACAAATGATAGACAGATGTCCTCATGATTTACATTTCACCATGGCACTGTTGTAAAATCATGCTCATTCACAACTCGCTCCTAACCCAAACACACAGGGGAAATGACAGATGAGCATTCATCCACACAACCCCAACAGCACCTGCTCTGGACTGATACCCCTGTGCAACGTGTTTGTGAAACACCAGTGAGGAGTAGATTTCATTAGCCTCTCTCCCCAGGGGCCCTTCCTTTTTCTTCCAGTGTTTCTATTCTGCCCCCATCCCTCTCTCAGAGCCCTGATCTGTGATCACAGTCTAATGCTTACCTGCTTAAGCAGTGCACAGCTGTGAGGGCGCTTCCATGCTGACGCACACCTCTGTGATCTGCCAGTGACAGTGACAGATGGCACCTGTGAGGGGCAGGACCTGGAATGCGCAGCTAACCGCTGACGTCAGGTTTGGTGTCGGGGGTCATGCTATTACTTCTTTGATGCAGTGGAACCATGCATGGCGGAGTTTGCGTGTGCCTTTGAGCTGTTTACTTTATCTCAAGTGACTAGGATATATGTTTTACAGGGAAATCGAACCCACAATAATATTAAGATGATTGCAACAAATAAGGAAATTGAATTTTTTTATGTATCAATTGTAGCTGTATGTGTAAAATGAATGTTAATGAGAGCAGGTTTTATGTTTGCTGTTCAATTTGTTGTTTAGTTGTCTAGTTATTTTATTATGTACTTAAAGGGCAAGTTCACCTTTAAAAAAAAATCTGACATCCGTTTTTACCCGCTTGTCGACTAAAACCTGTATAATTTTTTTCTTTAATGGAAAACAAAAGAAGATACTTTTTAAAACCTATTTGTGGTTTTGTGTCTACAATGCAAGTCATTGTTTGTTTGCTTACCAACATTCTTTAAAATATCTTCTTTTGTGAATTACAGAAGAAAGTCATACAGGTTCAAAATTACACAAGGGTGAATATATGATGACAGAATTTTCATTCTTAGTTGTACTTTCACTCTAAAAATCTAAACGAAGAAGCCAAAATCGCCCGTCGAGCAGCTTGGTGAGATTGGCGACCTTAGGATACGGCAGTAGAGCGCATGCAAGACCTTTTCAGCATGTATTGTATGAGTGTGTTTTTTCAGAGTGTGGGGTCGACCAAAACAGGATGAAGGAATGTGCGCAACCAAAACAGTCTGATAGCTGACCTCAACTTTGCCCTACGGCCATTGTTTTCTGGCTTCAGGTCGCTGGAGAACACACACAAACTCACACACTGTATCTCGCTCACTGGTGGAGTTTGTTGAAGTAGAGCTGGCTGTACTGACGGAGGTGGATATCCGCACATGGCAATGTGAAAATACTTCACATACTTTTATATGACTCCCACTGTAGAGCACGTACAGCACTTAACATTTTTATTCCAATGGAGATGTTGCGTTCGTAGCTTCTTTGATGGTGTTTTTCTGCATATCATCTAGGACAAATGTTTTCCTTGCTAGTTAATAGATGTATAATGTATAATATATAGCTAAAGCACCTATGATGGGCCACCAAGCTAGAAGTGAAATTCCTGTAATTTTCCATTGAGTTTTAGCTGTAATTTATGTGCTTTTACTCGGAGCGGCGGGTATTTCGGCTGCCCGAAACTCTCCGGGAGAGCACTAAAGGCCCTTTTGAAGTAAATATAGAAAATCAATTATTCACCTTGCTAGATTTATTGCGATAGAAATGGATTTGATTCGAGCACACAGGTGCTTTCCAGAAATGGCTAGAGCTATTGACAGGGAATAAGTGGGATTGAATAGTCAGAGAGCGAAGGTTCCTGATGAAAGCAGGTATACAACTTGTGCGTCTGGAGTGTGGCGTTTTTTTACCGTGCATTAGCAAAGTGGAAAGTACGACAAAGCGCAAGGATTTAATTGCTTTTGGCGTTTACTGTAAACTTGCATTTTTTTGTGCGCGCGGTTAGGTGTATTACATTTTGTTTATGGAAGACATTACACGTTTTTGCTTCTCACACTTTCATGCACACAGTTTGTTGCATGTGTGTGTGTGTGCTTGCGTTCCATTCTGTAAAAAATGATGTTGTTTTTCCATCATCGACATCTTCTAGAAAAACAAAAATACTCGTTTTATTGTGACCAGTTTAGGAATTCCTATATTAGTCTCTTAAATAGCATGTTTCATGTAATGCTTCAGTGAAACCAGGCTGCTTCAGCAGTGAAGTGACCGTAACCGCATGCACCACTTGAAATGCATGAGCTTCCTCCCATTCCAATGCATTCTGGGATAAATGAATAATGTCCATTGAACCCAGCCCCCATTTGTTTTGTATACTAACCTCTTCTTTTGCTTTCAGGATGATTAATATTTAGACTACTAATGGTATTGCATGCCAAATATGAAGACTGCCTTTTTTATATTAATCTTCTGGAGCTTAAATAGAACCTAATTGTGTTTAACATACAGTTTATCCCTGAAACTGAACGTATGATTTAAACTCTAATCTTTAATCCATAATCTATTAATCCTGAGCATTAGTAATGCGTTTTATGTCTTTAGTAATGTTAGATTAACACCAGATAAATGTAAGAATATGTGTTGAGATGAGTCTAGAGCTTGCATGCTAAATGTGTGTTAGTTGCCGTTGTGCTAGCCCAGTTGTCTGACTGAGAGGTGTTTGATTGACAGCTGAGGATTTGTGACTGGCCCGTGAATCAAAACATCAGGTCATATGGCTCAGAGGAGACTTTGGGGATTTCTTGGCAAAGGTAAACGTTTCCTTTATTTTCAACCACCCTCTGCATTAAGTGTTACTGTTTCTACAATAGTCCAACAAACGCCCCAACTTAATCCTTATCAAGCCCTTTACTCACTGTGTACACCGAATGTAAAATACAGATCCAGGCAAAGTGTATTTGATCATCAATGTCAATGACTTTTTAAACTTTGTTTTTAACTTAAAAGAAATAAAGGGCTTTATTGTATAACAACCAAATCTTAAAGTATTTTTCAAATGTTTCAGTTTGTTTTCTCTTTTTACCATAAGTTTGTAAGTGTAACTTGACAAGCCTGGGCATATTTAAGATGTGTGTGACAGAACATGAGCTCTCCCTTTACAGCCTGTCTTGATGTTACTCTTCAGTTAGTCCTCCAGAATGAGGCCGTTCTGAACAAAATAGTGTCTCTTTGTTTATAAAGAAAGAAAAAATCAGGCATATTAATAGTTAACATCCTTATCTCCCTGAAAGAATGGCAGTTAGGAAGAGGATAAGTGTTGGGAAAGAGCAGAACTCCAGCATCTGTCTGAGGTTCATAAACGTCAGCGAGCTGTATGTTTGTAAAGGTCATTGCCAAGCTTGTCTTTTCATAGCGGCAGTCAAAACTGTTTATTTTATTTAATCACTCTCATCCTCCCTCTTGCATTACACAGTTTCATGAAAATATATTTTTATAAATATCTGATGGTGAATGTCGAACATGTGTTGACCCTGAAAAGTGCACTTAAAGTGATAAGTCACAAACTGAAAATTCAATGAACTCTCTAGTTGTTTCAAACCTGCTTATATGTATTAGTTCTGATGAAAACAAAACCAAACAGTTCTTGGACCCCATGTCTACCGAATAAGGTATAACCTGTTGCTGGTCATACAGTCTTTAAAATATCTAATTTTGTGTTCAACAGAACATAAACATAACAAGGTAATTTTCCATTATGGTAGTCAATCGGGTCCAAAAACCTGTTTGGTTACAAGCACTCTTCAAAAATCTTTCTCTGCTTGCTTTAGAACAGAATAATGTATAAATATTTGACAACTCAAAAAAAGGTGTGTAAATGATGACAGAAAGTAGATTTTGGGTGAACTATCCCTTAAAGAATTTGTTGTTGAATAACAATCATAACACAATTGAAAATTCTCATTTTAAGAACATTTTTGAAGAAAGATTAAAGGTTCCGTTTTTGTTTGCCAACTTTTTGGAAAGTATCCATGGTCCAAAGTAATGTACTACACAACAAAAGTTAATCATTTAATACTTAATTTAAAGTAAAATAATTTTTATAGATGCTGCTTGCTTTGATTTAAAGTGTCAACATTTTTTCACCGCTCATTGTACATTTACTTAAATGTTATTTTAATTTTCTCATGTTCAATGCATCTGTTGAAAAAACAGGCATTCAAAAAACTATTGTACTGCAGTGCAGATAACGTAGAAGAAGTGTGTACGGCTGAATCTAAGCGTAAGATGAGCTTAGCGTGAGCTTTGTCCTTGAGCCGTATCCTGTCTCTTTCAGTCCTGTGTTGCAAACGCAGTGGCTGTTGGAAAGGTCTTGCTCAGCACTTCCTCACCGCGGTAGTGTGGAGAGACAGAGCAACACTAAACACACTCTTACCTTTGCAGGCAACAAGCTTACAGACCCCTACTTTCATTCCAGCCCTTTCTCTGGCCTCCATATAGACCACACGGAGTACAGGGGAAAATCTGTTGGCCGATGAGAACTAGCACTGTGCTTTTTCTAATGCGTTACACAACGGGATTTCATAATCGACACAAAGCAGCGGCTTATTATTTAACGTTAAATTGATGATAGATCAAACCCAGATGTTGTCAATGACAAAAATATTCATTAAAACTAAATTAACAGTTACTGTTGTTAAAGTGTCTTATATTTGGCTGAGATGTTGTTGAGGGACTCGCCAATGTATTACGTTTTCATAAGCTGAAAGATGGAACAATCTTTTTATTGATGATTCGCTTTCTGAACTAATGCTGACCTTGTGCCTCAGGCTGCTAAATTTCAAAGGAACTGTCTGTGTGAACAGACCTTTACACTTATTAACAAATACATGAGATGCCACAGGGATCCTGAGAAGAACCCAGCAAATGGGATCTCACAGAAACCCCCTGAGGAGAATCGCTTTAGATGGGTTTGATTAATCTTTACAAACAGATGCAACGTATGTGCATCCGATAATGGATCTGATTTGTAAACAAAAAAGCAGCTTGCAGACCGATTAGAGACGTGTTTTGCTGAACGTGATGAGAAAGAAAGACACTTTACCGCAGATGAAGTGTAATCCACATGCAGAGTTGACTTTAGGTCATGGCTTATGGAAATGTTATTTGTTACGTGCATCCACGAGCAAACCTGCAGCTACGCAGTGAGATGCATGCCAGTCCACGGCTCAACCCAAATTGAATTGCAGCCAGCCCTCCTGGTTGCCATCTTACAGGAAATGGGTCAGCAATCCATTAAGATGGCATTAGATAATCTAATTTAACATCTGATCCCAAAACGAAGCAGATCGTGCTAGTTGCTGTAGCCGGAGGAGAGCCCCTCAAACAGTTGGCAGGAAGAGATCAGATCAAGGAATCCTAGAGTGAAAGTTGTTTGTTTCCCTTCCTTTGTCCAACATAACGACCGTCTCACTAGTGCTGGGGGGCATCTTTGGTTGTCTGGTAACCAGGGGAAACCAGACAGTAGGTAACTTCATACTGAACCTTGAACTGGGAAAAAGAGTAGCAATCGCCCCTGACAATCCATCACAGTACGTGAGGTGGTTTATAGGCTGGGAATTTTTAATGTATTAATTTATTCTTACTCTTAGTGTAATTCGTTAAAGGCAGAGAGAGTAAGGAACAGAAATACCATTTTTATGATGCATTTTATAAGCAAACTAAGAAATCACTATTTGCAAGTCAATTAAAATATTTCCATTCTTCTGAAATCAACTTTATATTTAATAGTATAAATGTTTGCCATATAACATTACTTTGTCACACTTTGTCAATTTGGCAAACATTTCACTATTAAACACTAAAAAGTACAAATGTATAAGTATTTGATCACTCCCAAAGTACCGTGTTTTTCCTTTTCTTGAGAAACTGTAAATGTAGAAATCTGAGGTTTAAAAAAGACAGCACCGAAAAACGATGGTCGCGTTTGAGGCTTCCAGCATCTGTTTTACATTATAATCCTATGCAGTAAACCGTGTATTAAAAAAACTCCTGAAGTTTCTTTTCAAAACAGCACCGCTAGGATGTTTTTCTGCAGCTCAGAGCACCAAAAGTTCAACTTTTCTGCAGCCAACGTCAAGCACTTTTTCGATAGATGACCGATAACAAGAGAGTAGCAAAACCTGTTGTTTCCACAATAACAATAACATGTGTGGAAGGTCGTTGTTAAAGTAACTATTTTTCTTTTTATATAAAGGTCACGTCAGGACTAAATAATTTTATAACTTTATATAATATTACTACAGTTGATTTTCATTTTGTAACTATGGATTGATTTTCTCTTTTAATGGTTTTCTTACAAATGGTTTCCTTCCATGATGTGGAAGAAGTAGATGTGTGGCTTACAAACAAATGACTGGTCGGAAGTCCTAAGCTTAAGTCACAAGTAATTGCAAGAAAGTCAGAGTCATGTCTCTACTTTCCAGTTGATCAAGTCAAGTCATAAATCCCTGAAATAGTGTCTCGAGCCTGATTGAAATCCACGGCTGTCGTCCACATCGCTGAAAGACTTAATCTCTTATTTCCTGTTAGGTGATTTCTAGAAGGGAGAGGAAAGAGTAAGCACAGAATTCGTATTCAAGGGTAAATGAGGACTTTGGAGGCAGGAGAGACCCGGCCAAGTTTTTTTCCCCCTTCGTATTAGATTTAACACATAAGAGAGGGTGCATTGCATCTCTGACTTTGTGTTCATCTTATTTTATATCATTTAATTTTATAACATCTCTTTAAGGTCAGACTATGTGTGCAAGCCTTGTATCATTGCTTTGACTGCGAGTGATTTGTATAAAACTCAGACTGAATCATTAGCTGCTTTCAGGGCAACAGGCAGCAGTGTCACCCCAGGCCGCCTCTAGAAGAATAAAGTCACTGTTCCACATCCGCCCGGTCCCTGTCCCTCACCAGCCGTCGGCTTTAGCCCCCTCGGAAAACAAACAACAAACTCCAAAAGAAAAGCCCTCTGAAGGCTCGCACCTGCATCCAAAGCAGTGATCCCAGGGAAAAGTGTCTTTCCGCACAGTCTCTTTTCTTCAATCAGCCCCTCGCCCCCTTCTCAACCCTCTCCCTTTTCTTTTAAGGGGTGGGGATAAAAAATCGAGAGGGAGAAAAACAAAGAAAGGCTGTGTGCGCCGGCCACTGTTGACAGAGTAGGAGTGCGGTCTGTAATCTGCGAGCAGAAAGATTGTGTTTGGTGATTGGGTGAGACAGGTATTTCAGACTCAGAGGAGAGGGGGGGCACACCGAGGCTCTGGTTTCTGGCCTGCCTAATTATTCGACACATGTACGGTGCGTTTAGGCCCCCCTGCTCTTCCCCCCGGGAACAACATGCTGTTTGTGCGGCATGACATTTTTGCATCCAAGATTCGCACCGCAGCTCGCAATTAACAGAGTTGTGTTGTTGTGCAGTTAACGTGCTGAATGCAGATAGGAAAGTTGTGTAGACGCTCCTTCTGACTTAACGCTATTGATTAGAAAGTGGGTGTCAGCTGCAGGGGGCGGGGATGAGCCCATGCTCTTGGGGAAACTTCCCCCGTGCGTTTGCACTAAGAGCGCTTTGTTTCTCTGGGATATCCTGTTCCCTGACACGATGCCGAACTTATTATTGTGTGTCTGCACGATTGTGTGTGTGTGCGCGAATGAGAGAAAGGATCTGTTTTAAAAAGAAGGCTGAGAATTAGTCTAGACCTACTTTATTTACTGATTCAGAATTGTAATGAAGTGAATCGATGCATTTTATTCTTTTATATTTATTAAAGTAGCTTGTGCTTCATCAGGTCTACATTGCACTGTATATAAAAAAAATTTATATTCATACTTTGTGGGGAACTTTTTTAATTGGAAAAATACTGTCATTGTTTTCTTAACCTTTCGTCGTTTCAAACCTGTATGACTTTTTTTTCTCTGAAACCCAAAGAAAGGTAATTTAAGAACGTTGGTAACCAGACAACATTGACCCTTATTGACCACATGTTTTGTTCCACAGAATGTCATAAAGGTTTTTATCACTGGCCCTCTAAGGCCAACAAAGACATGGTTTCTAAATGTGCAATCTCTTTCTCCCCTGTGTTTCTGCAGTCCTGGTACCTGGGCGAGCTTAATTCCATTCCAAGTGTCGAACGGGACTCCGATTCTGCCAACAAATGTCCAGAATTACAGCATAAACATCATTGGTGAGCCCCTCCTGCAGGCGGAATCAAGCAATTGAAAGGGGCCTAGAAGCGGACCCCAGGTGTGACAGGTCCTCGGACAAACCAGCAAGCAGCACTTATACAATCGACCTGGACCTTTGGCCCGCCCTCTAAAGGACATTGGCTTAGAGCGGTAGAGTGAGTCGGATCAAAGTGTTCTCTTCTGACATGAGCCTCTCTCCACACCAGTCAGTCATTGTGTCAAGAGGCCCCTAAACTGAGATACTGTGATACTTATCATACAAACTTTAGATGCCTTACTGTATATGCATGACATGCTAGTCTCTCGTAGTGTTTCTCTCGTTCTTACGTCACGATTACTAGTCTTGGTTTATGAAATTATTTAGAGGGGGTGGCCGCGCAAGGGCTGGCTGGCTGGACGGTTTGAAAAGCGGGCTGCAATTCACACGAACTTCAAACAGAGGCTCATCTTTCTCATTACACGTGACCGTAGGATCAATTTTCAACAAACTGAATGTGTCTATTTTCATATTCCCTCAAAATTTTCATTTGCCCATGGTGCAAAATCTTTTCAATCTTGTCAATCTTGTACTTATTTCCTTTTAAGGTAAAGGTTAGAATTTAGTCTAGAGTTGAAAACTCTGAAAAGGTTTTTTCTTCTATGAAAGAAGAAAACGATTGCTAAGTAAGAAATACAACCCCTTTTCGTTATGTAATATTTCCTTTGAAAAGGATTTTGAGAAAAAGTCAATATCTCATAAGAGGCAAGTGCAATTTAAATGATTTTACTGAAGGGAAGCTATCGCAGTCTGTCTGCCCCAAGACTCTAAAGGAATGGGGAGAAAATGTTTAACTATTAAAAATGTAAAAAAATTAAAAATTGATTCGGGACACTAGGGAAAGTTAAAGTGGATGAATGAGATGGACGGTGAACGTTTACCTGAGCAAAACTGAACATGAACAATACAGCACTTATGTTGAGCCGTACCCAAACATGCGGGTAATTTTTTCTTTAATTTATTAAAATTTAAACGTAAAATAGGTGAAAAGACACACACACAGCGTGTATAAAATGGCTTATTTTGACATGTACCTACCGAACTAGTATGCATGTTTAGTTGGCTGTCAGCTTCTAAAGCTACTGTTTACACTTTGAAATAATGAGAAACAAGAGGAACGCAGGCTGGTCAAGTAATTTAGGACTAGATGTGTTTGTGTGTTATGTGTGAAATCTTTACTCATTTCAACACTAACCTGCGAGTTGAGGCGAGGTCTCAAGGTGCTTATTTCACATCCTCTTTTAGGTAGTCCCCAATTGCCGCAGTCCCAGAAATCTATGATTGCTCCCGGCATTCTCCATGCCATTGCCTCTCCAATCAGACATATTTATAGAATTAATCTTTCCAATAATCTTAATTTGCACGAAAGTATATAGTCCACGTTACGTGCCTTGCCTTCGACTATAGAGAACATCACTACACTTGTTTTTGCTGCATTTATTACCGTTTTAGGAAAAAGTAACATTTTTATGATAAGAAATATTTTGTACTCTGGATGAATTTGTGACATTGTTGATTTTTAGCTTCATTTACTACTTTATCTCACATTTTACAGTGCATATCAAGGCTTTGTATAGTTGCTGTTCTAAAGTTTATAATCAACATTCAGCATTATTATTTTCAGTATTTCGGTGGTTTTACTTTTTTGATTCTGTTTTAATCGTTTTTTTGTTTGTTTTCCATCTTCCAGTCATTATTGGGGAGGGTGGGGTCCAGATTTATAAGAATTATGCAATACCAAGTTTTGCCTATGTAGGTAGTGCTTTTAGCTATGTGGATTATTTGAAGCTAGTACAGAAATACAAATAGTGTAAACGTTTATTTTGTTGTTGTTGTTGTTGTTGTTGTTGTTGTTGTTGTTGCTGTTGCTGTTGTATTTGTTGTTATTTTCCTTTATTTTCGTTTTTGACCAAAGTGGGAACTGCTTTCTATGCAGTATGCGACAAGGTCTTTTTCTTCCCTCTAGTGTACCGAACGGTGTTGCGAGTCATTTTGTTTCGTACTCTCTATCAGGTGAGGACTTTTTTTCCTACGCTTTGAAGCATGTCTGCAGAGAATGCACCCTTTGGTCTAATATGGCTGCAAAGTCACTGATTCGTCTACTGTGACTACAACTCCTTTTTTAAACCTTCGACCCCGGGGTGCCAGTTTGACTCGCAGAAGAAAACAAACTCATAAAGGAGACAGCTTGACTTGACAGCGACAATCACTAGTGAATGACGCGCACTTTGGTTAACACACCGAGAGTACGGTATAAAACATCTCTTTATCACATCAAGAGAAACGACCCAGCTCTCTCTTTCCAGTAAACACTGTAGCTATATGCAATTCCCAAGTAGATGCCTTAATTTTACAAACAAGTGTTATAAAATGCGCTACAATCACCTTCACGCAAGTTTGTGCGTGTTAATCATGTCACAATCAGAAGATATCTCTGTTTCTTATTCTTACCTATGAAGTGCTCTCATTTGCAGCCTTATTGATGAAAAACCCCTATGGGGAAAAATTAGTTTAAACATTAGTAGAAGTGTTTTATAGATATTTCAGGTTTTATTGTATGTAGTTGTTTTCCAAGCTATTGGGAATAAGGAATAACTTAATGCTCTTATGGTCTGACGGATCACAAAACCCAGTTTTGCACCTACAGCATACAGGCAATCACCCAGCCATAGTGTCCTTTCAATACAACAAAACTCAGGCGTTTTGCTTCACAGGGCATTATAAGCAAGATTTTAATAACACACATTTGTAAAATATCCCCCATCACAAAGGATCTGGTCAGTCCATTTAAAAGATGCTCAAGTCAAGCTGATTCTCTCCTTCTTCATCAACTAAAATCAAGTCACCCCGTTCAATGTGCACTGTTCCGTGTTTTGTTGTTTTTCGTTTGTGAAAAATGAAGTGCTTTGCAGCCTTCTGGCCATTGGCAAGGCCACTCAAGTGCATTTCCTCCCGCAGTGTTGGGCATGTCAGGGTCACAGAGTCATTCTCATGTTTTAAGGAGTTGAAAACCCTAAAGGAGGCCGTAGATAGAGGCCATCTCAATGGCCGAGGTAATAGCAATAGTTTTTGGTAGTAGTGGATACGGGATAAAATCTGCTCTGGCAGCTTCGAGAAATGTGTGCATGTGTAGATCGGTCCAAGAGTGTGACTTATGAGGCGAGTAGTTAAGGGTCTTTCTATTGAAATGCCTGCCTGGTTGACAAAAGTGTGTACACTGTAAAATTCCTTTTCTTTCCCCGTTTGTAAACACATGTATTCGTGAATTAAAGTGATGTCCATATTTTTTAGCGAAACAAAAAACGAACAAAAAAAGATTAGATTCGTTGTTCTAACTTTCCAGCTGTCTATTAAATAAGAGAGGTGGAATATGTCATTCTTTATTTTTATTTCCTATACTTTTAAAGTGGAGTAAATTCCCGTGTGGGACTGTAAATGTTTAAAACAAAACGATGAAGGTCTTTCGTTGTATTTCGTGTCGATTAACTTTGATCCTTGAGACATTTCATAAATGTTTGAAGTGTTGTTTTGTAAGTGTGGCCATAGTGTGTGTGTGAGTGTGTGTAATTTTGTGATATTGAAAATGGGACAAGAATTAATGTTCAATTTGTGTAAAGTAGGATCATTTTAATGACTTGCAGAACTCCTAGTCACTTTAGAATAAAGGCACCTGATCCGAGTCTCCCAACAACAACTACCAGGGTATTGTCGCTTATGACATAAAAAAATTATTCTACTGTCTCATAAAAAATAATTTCCCCCATAAATAGAGGCTGACACCCCCCATACAATGCATAGAATTTGCTGGTATTTTTCTGCGAGATGCTATGGTTCTGGCACCTCCATTCTGCAGTGTTTACATGTGTCTGCTGTGGGCAGGGATTGTGAATGCTGAACGCATTCGACGTGTAGTATTCAGGGCAGGCTCGGAGCGGAGAAACCTGAAACTCCCGGAAGCCTTTGTGTCGACCCACAGATGTCTTATTCATGTGGCCATCATGGAGAAAATAAACAGCTGAGCATTTGCACTTTCTGCAGTTCCCACTACTCCTTTCATTGGCACATTGTTTGTTATTTGGATTATGTCGAGCTAACTATGATGCTCTTATGGGCCCCAGTGTTTTTATCTAGTGTTGTCATGGTAGCTCATAGCACTTCACCTCACCACAGCATACGACGGTCCATTTATACCTTAAATTGGGGTACAGATTTCTTTTTCAAAGGGCTTATCTTTATAGTATTGGTTAAGGATAAAGTTGTGGCCCGATAAAGTTCATGAAAGCAATGGTCATGGTCCTTGTGAAGCCTACATATATGCAAGGAGAACCAATCGAGCTCATGCAATGAGTTTTTATCTGTTCTGTATGTACAGGGAAAGGCAGTAGGACAGTTTGGTCCACATCTACTCTCATGTTTTTATTATTAGGGCATTTACAGCAGCATGAATGATCATTGAACAGGAACATTATAAACCAGCAAATTATAACATGTTTACCAAAAAAAAAGAAAGAAAAAAAATATAAAAGATTTCAAGCAGTGCCTGTTGCAGCTCAGTGGACTTTTCCTTGTAAATAAAGAAAACTTTGAATTGTCTTTTGGGGATACAGTAATAAAAACTTTAATCAAAACAGAATCTGTGGGATGCCTCTTCCCATTTATTTCCCCCCATATGTTTCTTCTTTTTTGGTCCTGGCTCTGTATTTGTTTTGTGTTTTTGTGCTTTGTTCATTTTTGGATATTTTAGTCAAATGGGATACCCCAGTCTCTAATTCAATGAGATAAAGTAATAGTTGGGCAGTGTGTTTCTCTAGACTACACTTAGTACTACAATAGATGACAAAAAAAAAAGATCGCAAGCTCCACAGCAGAGTTGATTTTTATTTCTTTGTGAGGGGGGGGGGGGGTCTTGTGGCACTTTTATGCCCACTGCAATCTCAGTGGTATTGTGTTTGTAACATGACAACAACAACACTAACACCAACAAATGTTGTAACAGTTTTGTAGTGATTGTGGAAATGCAGCAGTTGTATGCAAATTATAATGTATGTTCTGAATGTACATTACAGAAAACACTTTATCCTTGTGTTTTTACTCACAGTTTAAGAAAAGCAGGTGTCCTTCAGTCAAGCTGTATAGTGAAGGCCTTGTTATTTCACTGTTTTATTTTCTTTCTTTCGGTTGATTTCAACCAGTTTTTTGTTTTACAGCTATACACAGTAGGCACTGCCTTCAAGCTGGTTGCATTTGGTGCGGGGGCTAAAATTGCCACAAGATTAAAAAAATGAGTGTAAATAACGCTTGACTTTTTTTGTGATCGTTACTGTTATATCCAGCCTATACTGCTAGCAGCTGTTTTTACTGCAGTCAATTACTGGAAGTGGATATATTTCCTATGCAAAACTGTTTAAACAATAAAATGAGCTATGCTACAATACAACTGTCACTTGGATTCATTGCTTTCTCTTTGCTGATCGTTGGATAATGTACTCGCAGAACTCACAAATCAGTGAACTGCTATGAAACCCGAGTGTTGTTTGTACATACATAAAATGTCTATATGCTTTAAGTTGGAAACATAATCTCACTGGTTTATTACCGCAATTATTCACTGTGTGCTTTGTATGTCTCATGACTTTGACATGTCATTTGACAGTGCCTCAAGCAAATCTGGATGTGTTATATGCAAACTACACTGTGCGCTCCAAACAAATTTACTGTGATTTTTCGTGAAACAATTTACACTCAACAAAAATGAAAAAAGCTTTGAAATTAATTAAATATACTTTCACCTTTTTTGTACATGTAAGTCAAAAAAGTAAATCTGATTAACTCAAATATGTCAATTAAAATTTACCAAAAATATTAGGTGTATATTACAATTATATATTTGTTAAATTAATTCTTATTTTGACATTAAAGCTTTTTTATATATATTTTTTCAGTGGTAAATATTAAAATAATTCATTATAACAGTTTAAGTTATTATAACTTCTATTTTGGTTATATTCATTTAGCCACATGCAATATTTTTTAATAGTTTATATGGAATCCCTCCCCTTTGTAAATAATGGTTTTCTTACAGAACTGATCACAGTGGTTGAATTCTGTCCAAGTTTTAAAGGGCTATGTCAAAAAAGGGGTTATTATGAAGTTGGTAACCTAACAGCAGTGGCACCCATTAACTATTATATTGACACAAAACCAGTGCAAAGTAAATGGGGGCCAGCTACCAACATTCTTCAAAATATCTTTTTGTGGGGGGTTTTGTGCGGAAGAAAAGTTCTAAAGGTTTGTTGCAGGAAATTGAGTAAATAATTACACAATTTTCACTTTTGGGTTAGCTATCCCTCTAATTACGTATTCTCAAGTCCAAACACAGATAAATGCATTGATCAACTTCTGATTTAATTTTAACAATACACATTTGCAATGTACACAAAACGCCATTTCCTGCCCAAGTTCCTAACACTGTATCAACAAGATAAGCAGTGTAAAATGAACTTAATGTCATAGCGCAACATCTCTATAATCCTGCAATGCACTCACTACTGAAAATAACAAGACAATACGTTTAGGCTTTTGTTGAGGCCATGATGGAAGATCACAAAAACTGTGGTCCTGCTGTCTGCTTATCAATTAGGTCGAATCCGGCACCTGGCCGTGGGCAAAACACAGTTTGTTTGGCTGCGAAACAAAAACAATGTGGTGCTGTGCTGATATAAAATTACCCCGATGCATAATGGTTATCATTACACCATTTATCAAAATTGGCCAGTTAAGTAAACATCTGGCTTCAATA
This sequence comes from Triplophysa yarkandensis, assembly GCA_033220385.1. Taxonomy (NCBI): domain Eukaryota; kingdom Metazoa; phylum Chordata; class Actinopteri; order Cypriniformes; family Nemacheilidae; genus Triplophysa; species Triplophysa yarkandensis. Next base: position 13,254,861 of record CM065654.1, on the reverse strand, counting down.
GTGCGCCTGAAGTCTGTAGGGTTTTGGCTCAAAGAGTGTCCCACATATTTTCCAAGGGTTTCTTTTTTTCTGGGTAAGCTGTTGGTGATTTGATGACGTTGAAGAAACATCAAACTGATAATGTTGGTTTAGCAGAAGTAATATATAGGGCGATTCTTGGTCAATTATTGCACTTTATATTGGAGGAGCCTGGCGAAAAAATTGTGAAAAAGAAACTCTTAATTTAAAAAAACAAATAAACATAATTTATAGTAAATAAACATGGAAAAAATATATGCTTGGTTCTCTTTATTATTACTTACAATAATAAACTAAAATTGCAATAAAGTTTGAAAATGAACATCGGACAATGTCAGGCGAAAAAGTTACATCCAACATATTTACATTCAAAACGGCTTTCATATTTCTTTCGCACGTACACACGTGTATATTCGATCTGTTTAGAAGAAAACTAACAGAATACATTTTTGGTAAAGTGATCCCCTCAAGGTAAAGGAATGGTGGAACTCCATTTTAGATTTACTGTAAAAGTCTGGAAGCGGAAATTAAGTGTTTTATACACCTGACGTGATGCATACAGTTCTAAATTAACATCTCATAGTCTTTCAAAAAACACTTTTACTTTAGCCAGATGATGATGTGGCATTAAACCAATTAATTTGTCTGATTTATGAGCGTGTAGAAAAATGATATCCCATAAATTGGTTGACAGTTTAGATTAATAATGTTCATTCATGTTCCTTTACAGATCTGATGTATTATTTAAGTCTGCTAATTTACCCATGAAGAGTGTTTGTGTTGTGCATGTCGGATGGGAGCGTGGGATTTTATCATGTCTACGCATCCGCACGATGTGTGTGTGCACAGGAACAGGTGTTCAGCATTAAAGTATTTGTGTGTGTATGGGGGGAGAGTGGGGTGAAAGGGGACTTTGATACAAAGAGAAAACAACGTCCTTGTCTTGAGAAGTGGCGTGCAGTGAGTTGTAGTGGTGGGGTGGGCCGCTGGAGCGGGGGGCGAGTGAATGGTCCACTCCTCCCCTGTGAACACTCAGGATTAGCTCCTTCACTTTCCCACAGACCAACCCCACTAAAACACACACGCACCACCCCCCCATACGGTCCATTTGCATATGCCACAGACAAGGAAGGCAACAAACAAACTTCATATTGAGCCGTGACTGGCTATTCAATAGATCTCACCCTCGCAGACTCCCACAGCATCATTCTTGCATAGCCTTGGGTTTCTCCTTCAGCATGTGGGGATGCTTTGTTCAGATGAGGATTTCTGTATGGTGCATGTCTGCTGGATGTGTAGCGCAGCGTGCACGTTAACCATAAAAAAGAGTGACATGGAGATGAAAGACAGCAGATGCTGACATGGAAAAGTGTGTGTATTCCCACTATGATCATAGTAATTATGTACTGTAGGAATGTTGATCTTGCGTTTGCTGGATGGGTGGCTGTGGAGCACAGGGACATGCAAGATAAGGGAAGTTTTACAATCATGATTTGATTTAATCATTGAGTTTACGTATCCATCCTTTTAATAGAATGTTTGAGTAATTGCTAACTTACACTCAAACAAATGAGTTACATTTAAACACTTAAAATTAATCAAAAATACTGTTTAAATTTTGTGTATTTTTAAGTAAAAAAAAGTAAATCTAATTAACTAGAATATTTCTTTTAAAATTTCCCCACAAATATTATATTACAAATTATATTACTTATTTTCATTACATAACTTTTTTACCACCCGTATGACTTTCTTCTACAGAACACAAAAGAAGATACTTTGAAGAATATCCCCATTCACTTCTACTGTATGAACACAAAACCAACACGATATTTCTTAAAATATCTTTAGAAGAGAGCTTTTTCGTGTAAATTATCTATTTAATTTATGGAATTCAATATTTTATTGATTCAAATGATTAAAAAAAAGACATTTAGAGAGCAACACTCACTGCAATACCAATATTCCCAAGAAAGCCCCCTATAGCATGAAGGCCCAGAACAACATCTTTAACATAGGGGGAATCGTCACTCAAAGTCTATTTTATTACAGAGATACATAGGATGCTGGTTGGGAATCACTAAACACTAAAACTCATATTAAATCTGTTTCTACTATAACAATATATTAGAGCAGCGCTGCCGCTGTTACTGCCAAGTTTCTATCAGGGTCTTGATTTATGATTCCTAAGACATTCCACAGAATCAGTTGAGAACATTTAACTGTAAGTTAAGTGAGACGATGGTAAGAAAATTTCTCCTAATATCAACTGTTAACTTCTCCTTCACAGCTGCCGTGGGTCGTAGTAAATATACAACAGGCCTTTCGGTGATGCAGCACTGTGATGTTTGATCAGAACGACTGTGAGGAAACAGCAGCAGGAAAAACTTGATAACACTTGATAAGGGAATTAATAAAAAAAAATGTTGGATTTAATCTTTTAGAGATTTGAAACTTAAAAACCAAAACTGTATTTTAATAAATGTCATCTATCAGCAGTTTAAAAGTATCAGATAAGTTTAAGTATAAAAACATGAAAATCATTTCTCCAAATTCAAAAGGTGACTACACTGAAGATGATCAAATTTAATCAAATAAAAAATTATCAAAAATAACATTTGTTCGTTACATTTTCCATTTTTAAAGTTCTAGCCATTCCCGTGGTTCCCTTTGTTTTATTCCATAATTGTATCATATACGTTTATTATAAAAAAATTAATGCATATGTAAGTGAGTGTCCTAAAACTCTAGTAGTGTACTGAACGCAAATTAGAATTATGCAAAGGTTGTTTGTTCAAACCCAGGACCACTCAAAAGGCACACATGTACAGTAATTCAAGATCCACAGTTACATGGTAACACAGTTTACATTTCTCATAGATCTCAATTTTTTTCTTAAAAAATACTTGAATGCATGTATTAATATTATGCTAATCAATGTATTAAAAACGTATCTCATTTTATTTTAAAATAGCTAGACATTCATATTTTCTTCTCTGTCTCTATCTAAATTCCTATGGAAATCTAATATTTCTCTTTCTGTGGAAGTCTTAAGCCTCTTACAGACACATACAGTCAGTTCTTACTTAAGTCATCACTTTTACTCTGCACAGGTAACTTAATCCAGAGTTATTTTCCTGCCCATCACAGTTGCCTGTTTTCCCCTTCACTGTCATCACAATGAGCGCAGTCAGGGTCCATTTGGAATGTGATTTATAGACCAAGACGACCGTTGTGATTTGTAAGGTTTACACAGTGCTCCTTCTGTACTTTCTCTTTCTGTAGCTTGATTCAATAGAAAAAGATATATTAAAAGATATATTAAAAGAATTATGATTTTTTGACAGCTGCTCTGACTTTTTTAACATTTTGTTTTGTGCTTTAGAATTAAAAAAGTTTCTGTGGCATAATAGATGTCCCAGCACATTTTTTTCACAGTGCATAATGCTCAATTCGACGTATGGTGTTAAGTCATAAAACCAGAAACTTTTTGCTAATATTTGATCACAAGTGGTCAAAGGATTTCCATTTATACGTTGCTCTTCTAAAAGCAAAGTTGCTTCACAATGCCATGGACAAAACTTTCCATAAAAAACCCTTTACATCTAAGCTTTCTATCTGAAGGTTATAAAAAAAATTCTCTTAATTGAAATTAAATAACTTTAAAATACTGATGTAAAAACCTGAAATTGAAATCTCAGAAATAAATAAAATAAATTTAGTGCAAAATGTATAATAAGAAACTATATTAATATATATTATATTAAAATATATTAATCTTATAGAGCTTGTTCCCGGTGTAAAAAGATTCTAATGGCATCACTGTGAAGAAGTTTTAGCAAGTTTAAACAACAGCAAGATTTTGATGTGAACACTTAGCAAACTGGAGCTCAAAGAAAGTACAGGCAACGTTTTTAAGGAATGAATGAAAGTATTTGGTCCTCACTGTGTAACAGACAATCACATGAACATCATCCGGCCTTTATCTGTTTGTCTTCGGTTGAGTTCTCAGATTGCTTGTCACATCTCAGACAAACTTTGAGCCCTATTTACACTCCACAAAATATCTTTATCTTCCTCAGACGCAACTAATCCACCTTAGAGACGAGGCAGTTGCTCTAAAATGAATCGATTAAGTCATTCTAATGGAATCAAAACACAATAGGCATAGAACAGGCCGGCCTTGTCATGTTCCAACCGTATTTTGCTACAGTAAATCACTAGGCTAAATAAGACTAGATCAGCAATGTTGGGTTGTGAGAGCCAAAACCAAATAACCGCCTGCTTGTGCCTGCAACAACAGCCATATGTGTCTGATCTTTCAATTACGTTTGTGTATGGGATGAGTGGGACAAGGGTTTTTGTCTAGGGTTCTTTTGGCTGCTAGATTTGTTGTAGATTCTCATCCACAAACAAATGTAAAACAGGCAGCGTGATGACTCACTCTTTTTCTTCCTTACATCTGAGAGAACTTCTTAAGGGAGGTTCACATGGTGAGGAGAGAAGGAATTCCTCCCCCACTCCTTCATACAGACATTCATTTTCTCATCCCCAATACAACAATCCAACGTTTCTTTATTAAGTGCTCGGGTGTTTGTGTTAAGTTAAAGCAGATGTCACCACAAGGTTTGCCCTTACAGTGCTGAAGAGCAGCAATTCTGGGGAAGCTTATTCTTCTGGCCACGGCGTCTTTAGTGGAAAAATAGAAGAGACACACAGAAAATGATTACAATTGGTCATTATAATGCTAAGGTGACAGCCGCTTTCACCAGACACAGCCATTTATTTAGCTGGAGGATCCTGTTTCATTGGTGCCACTGTGTGTCTTCCACAAGCATTAAACATATTCACATTTTAACTGCATAAAAATACAGAAAAAGCATGGATTTTTCACAGGTTTCCCAAACATTTGTTCTAATCTGGTACAGCCAGTTTATCTGTATTGACAAATCATTATTTTCCATTTATTCATTTGGCGGACACTTTTTCACAAAGCGACTTACAAGTATAATGAAGTTGCCAATTATGATTTCTAAGTAGGAGATCTTGCAAAATCACGGGTTGATGGAAATACTTATTGACCTCACTGTATTTGTAAATTGGGAGCGTATATTAATTTAACCTCCGTTTGTTTGTTTGTGACTGAATTAAATCCATCATTACACTGTGTAGTATACTTGAAGCTGAGATAAGTTTGTGTGTCATATAATTTAACGATTGCTTGCATTTGTATCTTATGCACCATAGTTGACATATAAACACAGAAGTACGTGCGAGGAAATGTGTGACTTTCAGTGTGCTGTATAAATTAATCTATACGTGTCGACAGGTGCGTGTTTATGTTTGTTATGTGAATTCTTGTTTTCTCCTGTGAAACTCTCTGCCACCTGCGCTGCATTAAGTGCCTGGAGTGGCATAATGAGCTGCAGGTGCGTTCGATGGTCAGAGCGGAGTGGGGCGCGGGTCACCTGCTGTTTGCAGGTTGACGTCAGCGGGTGCTGAAACAGGGCCTGGCAGCAGCTCAGCGTTTGGTGCGCCAAGGCTCCCCTACCAACACATATGAAACCTCAAAAAATCCCAATGCATAAAAATAGTAATGTACTATAGTACGTGTTCCTCTTTTCATCATTTCTTTCCTCTCTTTTTCTTTCACCCATTGGTGTGCACACTAATTATTGTTCATTATTGTTTTGATTTAATTGGCGTATTGGCGGGAAAAATGAGTAAAGAGACGTGCGGGAAATGGAATTCGCTTTTAGATGCAATGCAGTATGAGTAAATGTGACAGTTCGTAAGAGGAAATTGACTTTCACGTCCACATAATTGCTTGATGAATAACTTCAGTTATAGACACTGTCACCCACATATTGTGTTACCTCCGTTTGCTTCCATGATGAGAAATATGTTCAGTAATTATGGTTTATGTTAGGCAGCCAACTTCTGTTTTAATACAATTAGGCCGTATACATAAAGCAGACAAAGTTACTGAGAATTATATATTATAGAAAATGGTAATTTCTCAAGTGCCAAAAACCGATGTCTGTGTTTTTTTCTCTTTCTTTCAAAGTGCAAACTACTGTGTGACTGTTCTGTTTCAAAAAGGCTGTGACAGAGTTCATTGTTGGTTTGTGTCTAACTGTTTAAGGAATAGCTAAATTTAACCAAAATAAAAATTCTGTACACATTTCTTTGCTCTTATGACCACAGAAAAATTTAATTGGAAAATGCTTGTAACCAACCAGTTCTTGGCCCCTCCGCATACTACCATAATAGAACCATAATACCATAGTTAATATGATAAATTATAAAAATATGATAATGTTTTATTTTTGTTCTGTTGATCACCAAATTAGATTTTTTTTAAATGAAAGATGACCTGCAATGTGGTCAATGGAATCCAATAACTATTTGGGTAGAAGAACTTCTTTGTGATCATCGAATCCAATAAATGTGTACAGATTTTGAACAACCAAAGTGATTCAAGACATAATTTTTGGCTAAACTATGCCAAGTGTTTAGTGGTAGTTTATTTGAACTAAGTGTACAATGTCGGGCATGTGCAGTTCAATAAACATTGACAAACAATGTCATCTATTTCCCTAGTATGTTTGTTTAACAATACAGAAAACAAGAACCAAAATTCATAGTCTATTAAATTGTAAAAAATTGTACTGTAATTCACAGAGTGTGGGCTTGTATGAAGGAAGAAAAGTGCAGCCTGTGTGTAAAAGCACTTGACAGTTTTCCAGTTTTCTGTCGTCCACCACATAAAACTCATAAATCTACATCTCTGAAGAGCGTCTGACACATGATTGCTGCCCTGGAGTCCCTGACGCATGCACAGGCGCCTCTGGCTCTAATAGTACAACCCAGTGCCAGATGTCAGACCCATTCATTTGTGGGCGAACTACGCACCTGTGATCAGTCTCTATCTGTCAGCTGACATTGTTATGGTGTTGTGTGAAATAATAGAGAAATAATTGCTGGTCTTGCCACAGATTTAACCAATAAACCAATTAATTAATACAATTTATCTATTTTAGAGGTGATATAAGTGATATTTATGATAAATGTCAGAGGTTTGACTGGGTTACGCCTGGATAAGAGTTAACATCAAAGTTGACGTGATATGACTGCATGTAGACATTTACAAGTTTGGATTTAGTATTGTCAAGTTAAAGAAAATGTGCTCCAGATTGTACCTTACCGTCATAAAATCCAATATTTAAAGTAACTGTGTTAAATTTCTAATTACAGAATAAACATTCACAAACTCACAGGGGAAAAGTTTTGGGATACTTAAGTGAAATTTTCATTGTTTTAAAAAACAAAATTGATCTAAAACTGATCTTAATGTGTATGCCAAAATGTCTTAAATTACTTAAGCAGACAAAAATATAATTTAGCAAACATATATGTTTTTTTCTCATAACAAAACTGACATTTTGCAACATAGACGATAGTCCTTTAAAATTATTTAAAAAGCATATCAGGGTGAGACCTTAAGAGACACAATTCCCATAATTCCCTTTTTTATCTTTAAAATTTTTTAGTATAATCATAGGGTTTATTATTATAATAAAATCTGATAAATGTCAGTTTTTATAAAATGGTAAAGTAGGACAGGACTGAAGCTCTTGTATCCTAAAGGCCATGTGTAAAGCAGAATGTAGATTTTCATACGAGTAAACAAAAGGACGTGTCGTGTTTGAAATAAGCTCATTTTGCAGCAGTTTGCAGCTCTAAAATACATCTGTGGTCCATCCAGAATGTGTCAGTGTGCATATGTGCACCTAGACATGTGTTCACGAGTCACTGCTGGAGCGCAGGGTTCTGGAGAATTGATTAATATGGTGATCAACACCTATTTAGAGACTTTAGCAACACCTCATTTGGCTTTGGCGGTGTGACATATTGACGAAAGCACCATTAACATCCTATGATATATCGTAAATGCGCTGGAACCACACGTAACTAGTTATGTCATATGTGTGACATTAGAATGACTGAGACATGTCTTTGTCAACTTTTTGCAAAAAGGAAAGATAATTAAGTATAAAAACTTTCTGTGCTATTATACAGTTTTCTGTATAATATAATTTGTTTGTACTTCCTCTTTCACACATTGAAATTCACACCTGTTTTAATTGCTATGAAAAGAACTAGTTAAGCTACATTTTTACACGTTCCATTTATTTTCATACTGTATGCATGGTTTTTACAATATTTATCCCTCCTTTCTATTTTCAATAATTCAAGTTTAACCACCCTGAACCACGCTTGATTCAAACCATTACAATTTAAAGATGTTCAATACTGGATAAAAGAAACAAACTTGTACCATATGAGCAAAGAAAAAGAACAAAAATGTTCAGTGTACTGTGAAAAATGACATTTGTTCCATGCTTGTTTTGTCTGCGTTATAATTGAAAGCAGGGAGCTCAGATTGAAGCACATGGCACAAAGACAGCGAGTGCGGTAGCCAGCGGTCGGGACGCTCTGGCCTGCCTGCAATCTTGGCTTTACGTTCCCATCACGACAGGACCCTGCTGCTTGTTGTCTTTCAGCGTGATGCCCGTGTTACAAAATAGATGAATGTAAACACATATTGCTTTTATACACAAAACTGTACTGAAATGCCTTTCATTCACATATCCTCTACAATGCCTGACACCTCAAGCGAATTGTGTATACAATTTTAAAGTTCAAATTCATTTTATGGATGCAACCAGAGCCACCTTGGATAACCGTAAAGTTAACTGTTGGTCACACACTTGCGTACAGTACCGTATTGTTTGTACTGTATTCTAATACGTCTGTTTAATTCTCCCTCCACTTCTTAATAAATCCGGTGCCTCACGTTACTTTCCCCTATAGTACTGTAGGTGATTTCATAATGACCCACATCAATCCTGTATAGGAGCATGGAGAAAGAGAAATGGAAAGAGGAAGCGAAAAAGAGGTAATGGAGCACGCCTGAAAATGCAGCCACATGTTAGACCTTGAAGGCCTCCGCATTTTGGCTGTCAGGTTGTGGGGTTCACAGGATGGCGTCGTGTTCTTACAGTGAGAGAGAGAGATCCCTGCAGAGGTTTGTCCAGCCCAGCGCCTGTGCATGTGGTATTAATACTAAACCACAAGGGGTAGAGGCGTTAGAAAGACTGCACAACCGTGCTTAGAAAACCACAAACAGAATACCACTGATTACATACTCGCCAAAAAACCTTTGGGAGATAGGTATCGGGTTGTAATCTTTCTTTCTAAAGGGTTTAAGAATGTTCTCATTTTCTTTGGTCATATGGACCTTCCGTTCTAAAGGAACCTTATACATAGATTTCCACTGTAAGACAACTCCCATCATTCTTTGTGTTGAAAAGCTGCTCTTACTGTACATTATGTATAACAGTTCACCTTAAACCAACTCTAACTCTCTTGGGTTTGTAATTGGTTCCAGAAACCTGGGAGAGTCTCCAGCGAACTGTGCTGCATCATAATGTATTGAAGGTCAGTTGACTCTCCCTTTAGAAAACTAATTTTTAAATTGCTCTTCTTTACACCAAATCTATAGGAGGAGAATGGAGACCAGCTGCGGTGAGATGGGTGTCACGAGTGATAGATGAAGAGTTTAACAACATCAGTTTAAGAGTGTTATAAGGACTCTTGTCTCAATTGTTTAGTAACAGTAGGGTCAGAAAAGTGAGACCATGTTAAGAAGTTGACATTTCAACCGGAAAAATTGTTTTAAATTGAGAAAATTTAAAGGATATTAAAAATTAAAGTCTTAAAATTAAGTCTTTCTCTAAATAATACTTTTTTCTTCTAATAAAGAACTACTAGATTTAACACAAACACCTTCTCAAATGCATGGTAAAAAGAAATATGTGAAATAAGAGTTAAATTTAAAATAAGATTGTTATGTAAGTCACTTTATAAAAAAATAAAATAGAAACATTTTTATTAGATTGGTCAATTGGAGCCACTGAATAGTATACATCATGTTTCTGGAGAACATCCAAACTTTCCTTTTCAATATAACGCCAACGCTCTTATAAATATATACACTCAAAGTGAAATTAGTTTAATAAAAAAAGGTGTTATCACTCACTCTCCCTGTTGTCATTCTAAACCTGCATAAACACAAATAAGGTTTTTTGAAGAATGCAGAACCGGACAGGAGTGGCAGACATTCACTTCTACTCTGTGAACATAAAATGTCTGTAGAAGTGAATAGGTGCCAGTTACCAACATTCTTATAAATATCTTCTTATTCTCCAAAATAAAAGATAAAAAAGGAGGTGCTGTGAGGCAGTTGTGAAGAGTAACCTTGGCTTTTGTAAGCTCAAGGTAGAACCCAAGCCAGACCAAAGGGATCTTGGCTCACTCCTGGACCCTTGGATGGAGTGTTCAGAATGCGTTAGGAGCGTCCACACTCTCACCCACTCCCATATGGTGTGTGAATCTGGCTTAAGCGCGTGTTTGAGAACTAAAAAAATGTCCCATATGTGTGTCTGTTTCTTTTTATTTGCTCCCAACCCTAACAGAAGCCTGTCTTCTGTGGTCTAAATAATGTCTTGTGTTTTTTCTCCACTTTTACGTAAAGGAGATTTAGATAAAACCCAATGTTAAATGAAGTCTACATATCTTCTACATGTCGTATGGAATACATTGTAGAAAAACATGTTTGTCTACACACTACAATATTGTTGAATCCACCTACTGTATTTTATTATGTATGTCTGATACAACAAACATTTAAGTTTCCATTTCTCTTTTTACTTTTCTGAAATAGGGATATTTTAACTACATCCAGGATTGGTTGGAAAAACAGACGGTGTGCTTTTATGCAACCACCTTCTATATTACACAATTCACCACAGCATGTCAAACACTATCCTGAACAATCTTCTCTGAAGGAAAAAGAAAATATCACAGTTCACATGTGAAAATTAATAAAGGAAAATGATGGAAGGAGTAAGAATGTGAAAAGATGGGGTTTTTGTACAGCAAATAGTTCCATTAGATTCACATGTTTAACTTCTTGATGTCCCGTGGACAGGAAGGATGGGTTTTTTTGTAGCACATTGATAGTAAATATAGAATTACTATATTATTATGAGGTTTGATTTATATTGATACTTATGATGATCAAAACTATGTATCTATAAAAAGTTAAAACATGCTACATTCATGTTAGGAAGCAGTTTTTTGCAACTATAGAGGGTTTAGTAAAAGGCTTGATCTTTAAATTTACATTTAAGTCCTTCTCTTAATGGCATATACAGTATATTCTTTACATAGAGACTATCTACACTAAAATTTCTAGATAGTATATATAAGATGTTTTCTACTACAAGTAAGAAGTAAGCAAATATTTAAACGAAAAACCATGCACCATATCGGCCAATAATCAGTTTTTGGGCGATATATCCTGTTAAACAAAACAGGACAGAAAATGCAATGAATTTGTGCTCTGTGTTTATGAAATGTTTGGAAACATCACTAAATTTGTTGTTTTTATACGACGATATTTGGAAAGTTTAGAAATATTCATTTATCCTTTGGAATTAGGTTTATGTAAGTTAATATGAACACATAACAACGATATCTGTATTGTTATATCTGAATCGTTTCCAGGTATCAATTGAGAAAATTAAGCAAGAAATTGAGATCTTATTCATCTCTTGTAAATTTACAACCAAAACACATTAAGTAAATCAGCCATTTCTACTTAACATCTTCCACGAACAGTACAATTTGGTCTTTCCACCTAACCATAACATCTGACCCATAAACAGTTATATATGCCCCCTGACCAATGCCAAACCACAATCAATTAGGCCATCCTCATATGACCACATCTCCAATCGCACTCTGGAAAATTCCTAAGGGTCTCTTTAAAAACCACACAGCAAAAGACAAAAGGCACTGCTCAATCTGTCACCGCACACTTACTGAAAGAGCTCTGTGGTTGGGAGGCTCATAAATCTGCTAATAGAAGGCCAAAACTCAAGTGGAACTTTTAAAGGGCCAGTGGCCATTTTGTCCTGCTTGTTGTGTTTAACGGTGGTAATCTGAAGCCTGGAAGAAAGCTAGTTGTTAGACATGGTGGGCGAGAGAGTTTTATGTACTGTAAGGGTAGATCAGGACTGTATCAGCCAGAGGCATGGCCAACATGTTTAGGGTCACGGAAAAAGGGAAATGAGAAATCAAGACAGCCAAAGGAAATAATTTATGCCTCTATGCTGTGCTAGTTAAATTTAAAATCAATCTCTGTGTATGCAACAGTGATACTGTATACTGTAACACGGGATGTCAACAGAACAGATCAAATGGTAAACTTGTTCTGGGTTTACAGGGAAGAGTTTGTAAGAACAGCGAGAATCTTTAAATCTGACTGTTATCTGGAAACTTCTCTAATCTGATGTATTAACAGCACTTTTATTGTTAGGCAGGACATCATGTTATCAAGCATGATAAATGGGTGTTACATGCCGGTTTGGTGCCAGGTGGTAAGGGGGAAGACGTCGAAAAAGTAAAAGTGATTCATGACCAGGATGGGATGTAATACCTGACCGTTACCATTCCTGTTCATTTCTACGTTAGATATTTTGTGTGATTTCAAGGATCATTTGACAGCAATGTTTTTCATAGACCATGATAACCCGAATAGTTCAAAATCTCAAGCTATAGCAAAAATGCAGTAAATTATAATTTTAGATGGCTTTGAAAATGTAAAATATAATAAATATATGCCTAGTGTATGTTATATGCATATCATTTCATGAAAATTTTGTTATTTACAAATACATAATCTGAAAACTGTTTCAATATAATTGTATAAGATATTTTTTATATATTTGGCCATAATTGGAGAAATGTCCAAACAATATAGAATGGATGAACTTTTACCCCTTCTTCATGACATCTTCAGACAAGGAATGTTTTTTAAGAGCTGAGCATGTTATTATGAGGTTAAAAAGAATTTCTTTTTGCATTAAGATTTCCATTTTGATGTTTACTTTAAATCTGGTGCAAACATGATCTAAGATAAAAGGAAAAAAAAACAAGAGACAAGCGTGCCAGCATGGCGGAGTGTAACCCCATATTGGAGGTTGTGTCTGTGTCTATTTGTAGTCGACTCAAAGCTCTTCCCGGAAATGTTGGTCATCTTTGATTAAAGGGAACCCCGGGGCTCAACACTCGTACTCAGCAACACATTTACACACCAACATCTCTCATCTCCACCTGGCCAAGGTCCGAGCTCAGTCAGGAACGGACCCCTTTAAGCCAAAAACTACGAGGGTGTTGTGCCAAAATAAATGGTTTGAGCCAAGGAGAGCTAATCCATTAAAGAGCGATTCCATGCTGCTGGATCACACACAGGCAGATCTGAGCTCCGAGCAAGACTATATTAGAAACAAAGCACAGAGGCCACGTCTGCATAGTCCTGATTAACAACAGAATAACCTCTAATGTGTTTTCAGACGAGTGAGAACAGACATATTTGCACTTTCCGGGCAAAGCTCTGGATCTTGTGTTCTATCCACAAACTTTATGTAGTCTGCAGCTCAACTTTTGCCTGACCAAACTTGACACCATTTGTAATATAAGGTTAAGCTGATCTCATAGTGGGAGGATTGGGTCTTTGAATATACACTGATAAGCTTGCTTTCCTATTGCTCATTGGTTAAAGCATGGTGTTAGCAACCCAAACATATACAAGAACAAAAATATTCAGTATAGTACGCTTGGAAGGAAGTACACAACTTAAAAAAAAAAGAGATGGTATTGAACTAGGCATCATACACTTGTTGACATTGTAAAGTAATTTGTGTCGGATGGACATGTTATGTGTTTTAAAGCTGCTCGAAATATTATACAGGTTTGATATCCTCCAAATTTAGAATAACGTTCTGCGAATAAAATTGCTTGGCCAACTACAGTTCCGACTAAGAAAATAAAAACTAATTTATTATTTTTAAATACTACCTTCCCTGTATTAATTCCCCTTGTAACCTTGTGATATTTCATATTGTGTCATATTATAAATGGTTCTTTGTTGCAGCACGATTCAAACTCCAGTTTCACAATGAATGAGCACTTTTTTACAACTTTTTTCTTATTCAATGTTAGTTTTTCTTGTCTGTTTTAAGTTAGCTAAAGATTCTTTAGTTTATCAACCTCTCTGTCTCTTCACAAAACGCACCATGGTTTTAATGACTGGCATGTGTTCAGGGACCATTTCATTATGAGAAGAATCATTGTATTGTATTCATTTTGAATATCAAAATTAGGCCGATCAAAACAATTCATCACAAAAAATATCATCTTTAATGTGTTTACATAATTTATGTCTTTGGATTGTGCATATTCATTTTGAATTTGTAAATTCATACACACACAGTACATGTATATACTTAAGAAACATATCAAATGTAGCAAATGTTTAAATGTGTGTATATATCTATACATACATATATATATCTATACATACACACACACACACATATATATATATATATATATATATATATATATCATATAATATTTGTGTTTGTAAATAATAAGTTAATATGCGCAGAAAATATACACATTTTATGTAACACAAACTTTTTTTCGACTTTAATTCATCTTTTTGACAGCCCTAATCAAAATATGTTTACATATATTTATACTTAAGACAAATTGACATACATTTAATACTACAAAAAGATGAATAAAATGTTTTTTTTCAGGTATATTTATTATTATTATTATTATTATTATTATTATTATTATATCACTTCTCTCATGTTCCTTGTACAAGCATTAATATCTGTAGAGGCAGTTTGCAGTGTTTTCACAGGGCATGTTCTGATGAGGTCTTCCATTTCATCCTGACATAAGCATCAATTTAAACAGGGGCATTAATGTGTTTGCACATAAGGCTGGCCTTAATGAAATGTCACATGCATATGAACCCGAACCATGATACATACACATGGAGCAATAGGTGGAACAAGGGGTGGGGTTGCAGGGGCATGCCAAATCCAAACACAAACTAGAGGAAGTGACCAGTTATAGATAGTCAGTTAAAGACATGTTGTGATCCTTACTTTCCTTGACATTTTTCAAAAGAGATACTGTTATATAAAAACAGTTTTTTTGAAAACTGTTGTATAAAACAAAAATATTCTTAATATTGATTTTAGGTAAAAGTCTGCAGATAACCTTTTTTTTACCGATAATTTTTTCTTTGTTTCTGTTTTTCGTTTATAAGGCTCCTTATAATCGATGACACACAGTCATCTACTAACATTTCATAAATTAAACAAAAGCACACAGCATCAGGCCAGAATATGAGTGGCCTGAGTTTTTGTAACTCAATGCAATCATTTTTTTAAATTAATAATTAATATAACACATTTTACCAGATTTATCCAAAATTATTTACAAATATGCATGCTTTCTTAATTTAAAGTCAACAGACCTTTACACAAGAATGCATTTTTTTATCAATTTCAATGTTATCAAAATGTTTGCATACCGCATGTTAGACTCATAAAATAACACTTCCAAATCTAGAACACAGCTAAGGAAGCCAGACCGCTTTAGAAGGTATGATATGCACTTTGAATGTGTGATAGCAATGGTTTTGGTAAAGAGGATATATAAAAGATTTAAAAAGCTAATCCACCTAGAATAAAATGTTTAGAACAAATCATAAATGTAAAGGCTACAGGATTTTCCATCTTCTGGATTAATTCATAAATCCCGTTTTAAAATTCAGCTAACAGCAGATAAAACTGCTACGCTTGTGATATTCAGTGCTGTTGCTCCTTAACATGCCGATAATTTTACGAAGCCCTGTTAGATCAGCATTAAGAGCATAAGCAGGCCTGTAAATACTTTAAATGTAAAAAGACAAGAAATTCCTTTCCTCCAGATTAAGATGCCGCAGCACATTGCTGAGTAAAAACAGATCATGCACATATAAAAGCCAGGATCAGCCCCCAAATCCACCGATGCTGCCTCGGCCTGTACAGAACCAGCTTATAAAGGCTGATTTTAATACCCCCTCCCAATGCACGAATGCAAACGCCCATGCCATATGAGGTGAGGTAGTGTATGCGGGTGGAACTCCCATCTGCTGAAGGCCTGTTGTGGCAGAAGGTGCTGCTAATGAGGCCTGATCTGCTTCTGCACCTGCCACTGATTTAAACACACACTCGCATGTGTACGCTCTCTCCCCTCCAGGTGTAATCATTGTTTATCTTAACGGGAGAGCCCAGGATTCCGACCTGGGGAATTCATTACTGGACGGAGTAGGTTTCTACTAATGGTGAACTTTGAACTACCTAAACCGCCCCCGACCACTGTCATCCTCCTGGGAGAGCAAGAGAGAGAGAGAGAGAGAGAGAGAGAGAGAGAGAGAATGAGAGAGAGAGAGAGAGAGAATGAGAGAGAGAGAGAGAGAGAGAGAGAGAGAGAGAGCGAGAGAGCGAGAGAGCGAGAGAGCGAGAGAGCGAGAGAGCGAGAGAGCGAGAGAGCGAGAGAGCGAGAGAGCGAGAGAGCGAGAGAGCGAGAGAGCGAGATTGCACAAGTTGAGGTAGACTGTTATATCAGACGCCGGTACCTGGCCTGGAGTCAACTATTAGTCTGTATTTAGTCTGTATATAAAAATGTATTATAATATGCATTAAATTCATTTTCTTGTTTTAAATGAAAGATATTTCGAAAAATGTTATGTACTGGCAACCTTGAAATGGCACCCTTGAACCCCTTTTTTCAATAAGGTAGAAGTGAATGGGTGCCATCGCTGTTTGGTTACCAGGTTTCTTCTGTTGTGTTTCAAAGAAGAAAATAAGTCACAAAGGTTTGAACTGACTAGCATGATTAAATTATGAGTTTTCATTTCAGTTTTCAGTTTTTTTGAACTATTAGGTTGAACACATGTAGTTTATATCTGATAACAAGCAAAATAAATTCTATTAGCTGGCAAGTTTTTTGGTTACAAGTAGAAGAACTGTTATTTGGGTAAAATGTGAAAAATAATAAAAAAGCCACGGATTAAAGAAAGTCAAACAGGTTTGAAATGAAGAGAGTGTAAGTAACTTTTTCATTTTTGGGCGATATTAGCAATGCCAAGATTATGGGATCGATTGCACCTACTCAGAAACAAAAAAATTAAAGTATCATGCTGTTTAAGGCACTCAGGATAAAAGTGTCTGCCAAACGCACGGATATAAATGTCTACATAACCTTTAATACCACCTCTTTCTCATATTGTAATCCTGTGACCAATAGAGCAGCTAGGTGAGATAGAACAGGCCTTTTAATATTATTTATGTTTTTAAATGCTTGTGTCTGTAGACTGAATCAATAATGTTGTTTATTTATTTGTATTTGTGTAAACAGCGCAGTGGTCTTCATTTGTTGGACCACCCTCAAACATCAAAACAAAAAACTTTTAATGTTAACATAACTGGCATTAATAAGCATTCCTATTGTGATCAGAGCCTATCTGCTGACAGTGGATGCTAAATCATTCACGGTCTTAACCAAACCAACGAATTTATAACAGGATCGAGAGTGCAGAAAGGCAAACTTTGAACAATACAATTGTCCTTTTCAACAGATCTTCATCCACACATTTGAATACATTTGCAACTACTTCCACATTACAGATCGCATTACTTTTCAAGCTCAAATGTCTGTGCATTTTATTTGGCAAATTCTCGAGCTAACAAAAATGCAGATACCAAAATATTTTTTAAATATTAATGTTACATTTAAAATAACTATTGTTGTGACCTACATATCACCAGTCCATAAATCAAATAGCAGCACTCCAACACTGAAATCAAAACATCAGATCTCAAATGATTATTAGCTCTTAGTATTGAACATTTTCCTTACTTTTACTCCAAAACAATCTTGGAGAGCTGTTTGCATGAGGTGCCAAATCCACTATGCATGTAGAGATGTGGAATGCCCTCTGCTGGCCAGACACATGCAGACAACCTGTGTTCTCTGCAGTGGGTATTTGGAGACAATCATCTAAAAAAACTGTTCATAGAGGAGGTTCTGGGATATTTTTGTATTCAGACTAATCTTTACTTTACTACAGACAAACAAAATTGGGAAATTTCAATCTATCACACAGCAGTAAGCGATTAAGTTGGATAGGGGCATTGCCATAGAAGTATCCATAGTGGATGTTATGCGATGCACTGTTTTGGGATTTTAGTGCATTGCAGTGTCGTTTCAATGTATTCTGTTTATTCCTCTAAAGAGAAATAATTTTAAGTGCATTGACCGTACATACAGTCATGCAATGAGCTCAGATTTTGGCAGGCTACGTTTTGGCCCCTGGTCCCAGTGTGAGAGAAACTGTGTGACGGAGCAGTTCTCAAGGACTGAAGAGAAAGTCAAGCATAAATCTGACCATTCGGGTCTTTTCGTCCCTGTAAAATCAATAGCACATTCAAAACAAAGTGCCTCGTTGCTGGTTTGTGTTCGGGACGGTTACCCATTAATTAATTGTATCAATTCAATCCCTTTCCGGACCATTACGCTTAAACACCTTCATTGTGGACCGAACCCTCCTAGACGTGCCTTTGTGTTACTAAGCATGAGCCACAGTCAAGGGACGAGCCACTGGAAGCTCTGAAAAAAACGACCCATGGCATCTCCAAACCTTTCTGCGGCACGTCCCGTCGCCAAAGAGCTCCTCAATTAGGACCCCAGCCCCACATTCATAATCAGCTGCCACTTGGTAAAGAGGAAAGAGAGAGACAGAGGAGGAGGGGAACCAGCTAACAAGCCCTTTGTAAAGCCTGATCTGCTCACAATAAAACAAGAGAAAAACGTATGACTTCTCAGGGCCCAAGTCCTCCATCCAGCGCTAACGTGCCTCCAGGCAGGCGCTCGAAGAACAATCAGGCCTGATTTCCAATTCTACGCTCATTAAGATGAGAGCGCGTTCGCACAGAGGGGAGGACCGGGGGGGAGTATCCGTGCACGAATGTGTATGGGACAGCGGCTGCGTTTGGGACTCTTGAAGGCCTGGGAATTTTGACTCTCGCAAGGTTGAGTGATTAGTCTTGGACCTCAAAGGCAAGGGAGCGCACCGTACAGCACTCAACTCATAATGATACCCAATATTCCCATCAGCTGTCATCTTGGGTTGGCCTGGAGAATTAAACGAATACATTTAGCAGATTAGTGCATTAAGAGGCTTGTGAGAAGATTTTAAATGCAGGCGGACACATAGGACAGAAAAATCATAAAGAGATCTCTTTGATAGTGCAATTGTTTCTTATAGACAGAAATGAGAAGAAATAAAGACAGCAAATGCTCGGCAGGCTGTTAAGTAACCTCAAAAACATCTAAAAACGTCTAAAAATGTTTTCATGTATTATTCAAATATTCTGTCTAATTCTTTTTCCCATAATAAATTTATTAGACAAGATAACTATAAATGAATTATAAAATTAAGAAATAAAAAAGCATAAAAAAATAAAATAAATAATAGGGACTCCCAATCTAATAGTATTTTGCTAAGTCCTGACATACAAAAAATATTCAAATACTAACAAATAAAACAAATATTATATAATCATCGACTGTAATGGTTTGGCAACCAGCCCAACAGAGGTCACTATTGTGTCTAGCACAGCTAAAAGTTAAAAGGCAGGCGACTGGTAACGCCTGATTCTGGCCTGTTTTTGGAGACTTAGACTATAAGCAAGGTCCAGAACAGTTGCCTGGCAACCCTGAATGTCACACTTAGATGCAGATGCCATCATGAGCATCCGCTTGGTCCCAGCTCAGTGGCTGATGACATTGAGATAGCCGCTGGCACGATGTGATTGGGCTGTGAGAGACCTCAAAGAGCGATGGGACAAGAGTGGATGGGTTGGAATAGAGTAAAAAATAAAGGGGACCATTCCAAATTTACATTTACTACCATGGCTTTACCAGTCTACAAATCAAACATCAGCAGTGACAAAGTTATCCAAAATTAAGATAAAAATCACATTTTTACTTTTCCTGCTGTACATACATGTAAAAATAGTACCCCTCTATTGCTTAAAAGTATATTTAAACATATCTTCTGTGCAGAACTTTAAGTCTGAAAAATACAGAGCATCTTTTCTGTTATCAGACCGGTTTCTTAAGTTTAAATTTTCTGCAAATATAAGTAAATAGAAAAATTATTTTAGTAAACTCTGAAAATGGTGTTTGAATTGTTCTATTGTTTCCTCAGCTGTAAATGTTTTCTTGCATATACAGAGCAACAAGAAGTGTAAAAAAGTGTTGAATTATTATTATATATAATTATAACCATGAGTAAATTATACAATACTTTACACATTAATTCAATATTTACAGTAGGTATACAATAATAATGTTTCTATTTCTTCTTATATATTTTAGTAAAATGTCTGACGGAAGATCAATTATTATAAAATAATTATTTTGTCTGATCAAAACAAAAATGTAATTGTCACTCCAACGTAAATGTATTGTTCTGAAATTATACAATTATTCAATAATAAAATAATTATAATATCTGATACATATTTACTTATTTAAAAAATGTGAATTAATAGTTTAAAGGTATTCACACTGATGCATTGACACTAAATATGATACATTTGACATAAACTGAATATGTATGTTTTTTTTACATCTTCTGCTGATTATTTTATTATTAATATGAAGATTTTAAACATTGTTAATTTAAAAATAAATTAAAATCACACGGGCCTACTTTTTTCCCCCGCCACACATGTATGGCACTGAAATTCAATAACTTGATGTTCAGTTTGGCTTGCCTTCGATTTTATGAACATTTATTCTTGTTCTTGGCAAATGCATTTTTTCATCTCGCCGCAGCTGGTGTCCAACGATACCTGAACGTCTCTCACTCATACACACATAGACAGAAGGTGGCACAGGCTGCCCATATGGCTGACCTGAATGCAGGAGGGCACATAAAACACTTCCCTCGGATTGGCTGCCTCCCTCTCTGCTGCTTCGCTCATCTGCTGTGATTGGCCGTTGATTACCAAATGATGTAAGAGGCAGCGGGAGATACGGTCAAGCGGACAGAGTTAGAGAGAAATGAATAGCTAAGCAGAAGCCCTTTGCTAAGGTCCATTAGGGAAGAATCCCAGCAAGACCCTTTTTTATTCATGGGCACAACTGGCTATGGGATGAGCAGCTCTTAATCTCTCTTTATTAGTGAGATCATCAATGAATGAAGATGACCCTCTGAAGGTCAACATGCGGTGCTTTAAAAATACTATTTTATCAGTAATAAAAAGTAAACAAAAAGGAAAATCCTTTCCTTATTCGGATATAATTCTCCATATCTAATGGAAGACCAGATACCCAACTTAGGAAGAATGCCAGACAGCGGAGAAAGGCAAAGGTCAAACCGGCTGAATAGAATAGAGAGAATATAATTCACATGATCTTATTTTTCCCATCTCCGCAAGGACGTCTCCAAACACTTTGCGAGTATTTCACACGCTCTTTAATGGGCAGACAGGAGAGGGTCTTTTTCCCCAGCGGGGGGCTGCTATTGAGAAGACACCCCTCCCGACAAACATCTCCATATGATTGTTAGATGGGGTCCTCTGCCATTCAGAGCTCAGAGGGAAGATATGGGCCTCGGCGCGACTGAAGAGGGAAAAAGGGCAACTGGGAACGTTTAGAGGAGTTCGGCTCTTTCGAGGAGGATCGCGTGCACACATGCGTGGCTGGCGTAGGTAGGGGACAGATTGGTGTGAGGGTGTGTGAGAGCGGGGG
The DNA here is from genome assembly GCA_033220385.1 of Triplophysa yarkandensis. Classification (NCBI taxonomy): domain Eukaryota; kingdom Metazoa; phylum Chordata; class Actinopteri; order Cypriniformes; family Nemacheilidae; genus Triplophysa; species Triplophysa yarkandensis. The sequence continues at coordinate 13,233,042 of CM065654.1, read as the reverse complement.
GGTGGGATGACAATATGTTGAGTGGGAATGAGAGAGAGAGCCAGATGGCTTCGGCGAGGAATCACACACTGAGAGGAGCAAGTGTGGAGAACGAACCGGGGTCAGGCTTGATGTTCCCCTGAGCTATCCCCTTCAAGTAGCCTCACTTGCACGCCCTCTTTTTCTCCCCAAACATGGCAATCACTTCAAAAGCGCCAACGTGGCTTTGCTCTCGCCTCCTTTCTAAATTCATGACATATGTGGTGCACTAAGACAGGCGTGAACCATACAAGGACACGCGTGTCTACCGCCCTACACGAGCCATTCAGAGCTCCGTAACTCAAGGCCGGCGCTCGAACAAAAACGGGCATCCGGAGAGAGTGTGGCAATTGATTTTTTTCTCACTTAACAATGGACATGTGTTATCATAGTAGTTTCACAGAAAGTAAGGGACTCCGGGAAAAAAACACAGAAACATGCACCTGTCTGTGCAATGTGTTAGGCTGTAACTCACACCAGATTTATAGCCAATTATATTAGAGAGAGACGCAGACCATCTGGAAGGAGAGATTAGGGTTTTGAAAAATAACTAGAATTTGGAGTAAAAATATGCTTTGAAAGTCCTGATTAACAGCAGGGCAAGTGAGAATAATCCTTTTGTCATATCCACAGAACAAATCGCTAATTAACTTCTTTAAAAATGGGCTGGGAAAGAGAAACAGAATTTTACACCTGTGCATGTGGGACAGCCTTTACTATCTGGAATCACATCTAATACATTCTTAAAGCTTAGATTTGAATAATAAAGTCAATGTTTGCTAAATAAATATGTGTTTTAGTTACATACCTCTGTCCCAAACATTATCAGTGTACCTTCTTGAGTGTCTGATTTTAAACTGAGTTTAGGGGTAATGAAAACTGTAAGTGGAGTACATGTGAAAGTGAGCAGAACGACGCCCTCTGTTGGCAGTGTCACTCATTTAACACATGTGAGGCCAGAGAACCACTAGGAAACTACCCCTCAGTTTAACACTTTGTAAATTACTGAAACTTTTCAACTGAATTTATTAAGTTATGTATTGTTTTTACTATTTCAGTAAATGGTGCAGTAAATGATGCTTTTTTCCAGCTGTCAATCATTGGTTTATAAACAGCAGCTTATCTCACTCACTGCTGTTTAAATTCTTCCATCAATCAATTCACTGTAAATCATCTTTACTTTTATGATATCTTCATGGAGTATATAACATCACATTTCAGGAGTCCGTTCTTTTTTTTTTTTTTTTTATTAATGCAGGAAAAAATACAATAAAGAGTTGACAGATTGATTTCACATACTATATACAGAAAGAGATATATACATCATTATATATGTCAACTTCATTTTCAAAGTGTGTTCATGTTGGATGAATGCCTTCAAAATGACATCACTTTTATTTTTCTGCTTTCAACCATTAGATGAGCACATGAACCCACTAAGGACTTTTAACCAAGCAATCAGATTGGTTCCTTACTTAAAAGTTTTATGACATAAGTGTGTATATTTGTATATTTATGAATGATTATTTGGAAAAAAGTAAAGAAAAACTATTTTTGTATTGCTAATTAAAAATAGAAATTAGAATTATTATATATTATATTATATAAATATTATTTATTTAATAATAATGCAAAATATTTAAAATAATTTATAAATATATTCATATTTGCAACAACACATTTTTTACTAAAACAAATATACATTTATTGTGTTTGTAGTAAAACTATGGTCATGCAAAACTGAAATCAATCTGAAAGAAAGTTCCTTTTAAATTCGTGGTTAAAGGGTTGACAACTCAACGCTAAGATAAGTTTTTATCTTTCTGGCAGTCAAACACATGATATTTTTTTTATTATTTTCACTCTGAGAGTTATTAAGGTTAACCATATGGATGAACTGTCATGCCTGTCAACTCATTCCTGAAGGCTATGTTTCCTCAGGAAACCACGTTCTTGGGAATCATAGCTGTGGTTTGTAGTCTGGTCCAGCTTTCGATCCCACAATTCTCATTCAGGCTAAGATGCCATCTTAGTTTGGATTAATAGTCCATCTGTCAAATTGGCAGCAGTGCCAGTCTTCCTCATTTTGCATATTCAGATTACCATAAAAAACCCGGGTGGCATCTTTTATTCGTCCCCTGAATGCTGGTAATGTCGAATGTCTTGTTCTGACCGTTGGATTATGAGCAGAGAAAGGTGGGTGGAAAGTTTGTGCATGTATCCAGGCAGAGATTTTTCCACCCAGGGAGGCTCACCAGGGAAAAATGGGATTTGAGACTGATATACTAGAATGTCAAAGAGTGGCATGTGGCTGAAGAACTAAAGCGGAATACAGGGATTAATTTCATCATGTTTATTTCATAACATTGATCATTGATGTCAGACAGATGTCAGTGAAGGGTGATGAAGGGTGGTTTTGTAAAAGCTTCCTGCTATAACAATGTTGTAGATGTTTTTGATATTCAGTTCAAACCCTTAGATAGGGTTAATTATTCATCAAAGGATTATTATTCATGTGAAAACTTTTTAGTAGTTACTCTAGATTATAAAAAAAATTTAATTTAGAAAAACTGTATTAAATAAATTATATATATATATATATATATATATATATATATATATATATATATATATATATATATATATATATATATGTTATCATTTTAAAATGACAGAAGAAGGAAAATATGTGATTTTAGGACAGCGAGGACAGACAGAAACATGTGGTTAATAGAAGGGGGTGGGATCAGGACATGACCCAGGTCAGGAGCCAAAAGATCATGAGTCTGTGCCAACCACTGGGCTGTATGTCCCACTAAATATAATATTTTACTTTTGCAAATGCAAATACTTTTTATAAAGATTTTAAATACTGAGAACTGACCCATATACACTTTATATTGTAGTGGTTGTGCTGTACAAATATATATAAAATATACACTTAATGAAAAAATGCAGCATTTGTAGTTGCTTTTGTGTGAAAAAAGTAACGTTGGTTTTGAGCATTAATTAATAATCTGAGCGCACAACAGAATGCACACAAAATGTTATGTTTATGAACATGTTGTACATAATTATATCTATAAACACAGGTTTATGAGGACACGCTGAACAACAATGTGTCTAATTTCTGTCTGTACTGGGTTCAACACCCTATTCTAAACCGGCCCAAAAACATAATCATTCCCATAATCATTATCAGTACCTCTTCAATTGTAACCGAAAGACTATAGGGCTAATTATAAATAATGAGGAAAGAGTGCATTGTGAAGGGACAAAAATTCATTTGGACGGGCTTGTGGTCCAAGTCAATTATGTGAATGGAATCACTGGCAGCATTTCAGTGTTAGATAAGACAGTCTTGTGGTTTATGGTGTTGCTGCAGGTTTCGTGGGGGTGGATTATACGCTGCTTTATATCTCTTCACTATATAATGTAAAGGCAATGCAAATTTTCATTCTGATGTACAAAGAACCATGATTATCTGTAATTGAAATCAGAGAGGTATTTATCTAAATAGTATTAATTTAAAAGTAAGCAAGATAGAAAGGAAAACTTTGGCTTTCTAAATATTCCAAGCAGCGTCCTAGACAGAGGATCCTGTGTGAGTATAACTTTATTTACAGGTGGGCGCGAGGCCAGAAGAACTATTCCAGCCCCCAAGCCCTCACCTTATCTAACCTCAGCTCAGGCAGGCGGTTTGCAGTCGGGCCTATCCTCCCCTGCAGTCTCACATGCTAAAACAATCACCATCAATCCCCCTATCTCCATCCCAACAGGACCTCTCCCTACCCGAGCCCCAGAGGCCCATACAGAACCAACCGTTGGCTGCTTTGAAAACCTGGAGTGGAGCTCCAGTATGAAGTTTTTATAGAGTTGGGTCATATGTGGTTCCCAAGTGAAACCTTCTATTCTACAATTCAATGTTTTTGGCAAGCACGTCATGCCAAAAACTTGTGTTGGGTAAATTAAATTATTCAGGGGATGTCAATGATGTTTTTTTTGCATATCTGTTTTTTCATCACATTTACAGTTTACCATAAAATGTATGCATTTCTTGAGTTTCTCTATAGACGTTTAAAGATAAACTTGTCATCATTTATTCCCTCTTATTTGTTCGGAACCTGTACTGTATGAGATTTCCTTTGAGAAATGTTAGTGTTGTTTGGGTACCAAAATTCTTAAAAAGCATTGCTGAACAAAAGGTTTATAAACTTTAAACTCGTCCTATATTACATATGTTTTTATTTTAAGTCAAAAGTTTTAAGCGTAACAAACCACTGATAAACATTCTTGGAGCATTACATTCGCATCTAAATATCCATGGACTCAATTCCCAGCGTTATAGAAACCTGATAAAATGTGCGTCTGGCCTGAAAGCACTGTGTGTCGCTTTGGATAAAAGATTCTGCCAAATGTATTAATGTAAATGCAATGTAAATTAGACAAACCCTTCAAGGTGGTTAAACCTACCCTATATCCCATCCAAGGCAATTTTATGTATAATGTGTATTTGTGTCGGGTGTTTGCTCTCTCTCCATTTCTTTCCTTATGACGGGTCTAGGTTTTGGGGCTCTGCCCAGCATAACATTTCAGTGATGAATAATGGCTGACAAGGGGAACGCAGCAAAATAGAGAGCAATGATGGACGTAGCTCACAGGAAATGGCCTTAAAAGCTCATTCCCAGGCAACAGTGGGCTCTCTTCACCGCTCCATCCAACTTTTCAAAAGAAAATAGTCATATGCATTGTATATTTACTACACAGCTTATAAAGACCGAAGTAAAGTCATCTATTTTCGTTATATCATGTTATAAAAAATTTTGAAATGTATTTCTCAATAATAGTCCAAACAAGCATTTAAAAACAAGTCATTTGTTTAAAACACTTTCCCGTTTCATGGAACATAACCATTTTTTTGTGTCATAGATGTGCAGTGAACTGCATAATTTCTAGTGTTAAGTCAGTTTATCAGTATGAAATTATTTATTGATGCTACTCCCTCATGACTGATGGCAGAGAAACACCACATATTTAATTTTAATCTCAAACCTTTGGCGGCATTGAATATTTTTCACCCTTTTTAGTGGAATTCATTTTTCATGTGACAGCAAATCTGTAGGTTGTTCTGTCTAATGTTAGGCCAAGATTGTAACAAATGAGTCTTGCTGGTTTAAATTATAACTCCAGAAAGAGAGAGAGATAAATCGAGTGTTGAACAGTAAAGAAAATACAGTTTTTCTTCTTTGGTGTAGAAATAGTACAGCATACTGGCCATTTTGTATTTGCATTTAATTTAAATTTATCCAAAAATCCTTAAAACAAACATTTTCAGTACAGGACATGTCCTATTAAAAAATAACTAAAATTCTAGATAAATGTTTAAACCAAAGAGAAAAATAGGTAGACAAGGCTATTATAAACAACTCTAATTTAACTTTGAATTAAGTTTATTTGAACCATAATTTAGTTTTATCATGATATCAATGTCAATGTTATTTTCATTCTGTTAAGACCATAAATTGAAAAAAATGAGTATGGACAAAATCTTTTTCTACTGTACGGGAAGTGCACTGCCAAAAACAATTTCTTGATAAACATATTTATCATAATTATTTTTGATAAAACATCTAAGGTCTATCAATCAAGATACATTTACTTAATGAAGTATCCTTAAATATCTAATTGTGTTTTTTTAAAGAAAATGAAAATTTTAAATAAAATATCTAAAATTCAATCAATCAAGATATATTAACTTAACAAGGTGTCCTTATATTTCAAAATTGGCTTCATAAAGAAAAGAAAAAATAAAGCAAAAGATCTGCCAATAGAATAGAAAAAAATCTTCTTTAATCATATAATCTTAAATAATTATGTTTTTACCTTTTTATCTTATTTTAAATATAGACTAACTTAATATTTATAATTATTTTTAAGTTTACTAAATGTTTGTGAATTAACATTTTTAAGATATTTTGGATATTGTAAGGTACATTAATGTTTAAAACATACATTTTAATCAAACACTATTTTTATCATCTCAAAATGTCCTCCAAAACCACACATTCAATACATTTCTCATATTAAATATTCTCAGGCTCTGAATCTTTCCTCAACTTGGCTCCCACCTCTTCTCCCATCCCTTCCCTCCATTTTAGACAAATTCATTCCCCTCCTGACAGGACACACACAATACCTTCACTGTACCGCAGCGGCCCTCCACCCCTTCGCAGATGGCAGACGGGGCATGAGCATATACACACCAAGATCACAGTGGCATGAGAACACACATTCTCAGTACATCTCACCTAACACATTAGCATCAATCACACAGTTATTATTCATGAGGCCTGTGTGCCTATACCTTATGGCAACCTTCTCAGAAGTCTTACTAGAAATTCTACCCCTAAGATTCATTTACCTCTTAACAACTACCTGTAAACGACTTACTTTCCCTTTTATCAAAACTCAAAAGCATGTTATTCAGGTGTGTGATGTTAGCAGCTGAAATAATGTGGGGTTTGTAATTGAGTGTGCGTGCGATGATGCTCGGCGTTGGACCTGCTATATATGACTTAATTAAAACTTGAGCCGTTCGAGACCCCCTGTGTCTACACACACAAAGCAATGTGTCTAGAGACGCTCATGTACACACACGCTTGTGTCTGCATGTGAGCTCCTCTTGGCTTAAATGCATCTTTTAGCACCTGTATGTGTTCCTACAAGCCTTTTTTGTGTCTTTGAAAGTGAATCACCTGATCAAACGAGAAAGTAAAGGATTATTTGTCAAGTGCAAGATCTTTTTCAGCTTAAGCTTAAATAGACACTTAAAAGTGTAGTCAATAGAAAATCGACATTATTACTGCTTTACTAACTCTCATGCTTTTCAAGGTGAACTTGAATAACTTTCTTTTTTTTTTTTTCGTGGAATGAATGATGTTATATTTAATAGTCCTGTCATTTTAAGGCTTTTTAATGGCATTGAACAGAGTCCCCAGTCTTAGAGCTCCAAAAAGCACCTCAGTCATAAAAGTCATCTATAATAATTTCATTGCGATTATGGCTGTCACGTGTATCAGTATATATATTTTGAATAATGTCAGTTAAAGAAACATTGTCAATGGGCTTACTTTTTTGTTACTCAAATCTTAAGTATTGTGCTTGGCTGAAAAAAATGTTTACAGGTTCGAAATGAAAAGATGATAAGTTGATATTGTTGTTCATTTTTGTGTAAATGATCACTTTAAGTGTTTACCTTCGTACACTCGTGTAGTGTCACGACACACAGCTTTTCTAATACACTCCAAAAAAATTTACTCTGTTTTTACTTAAAACAATTGACACAAAAACATTTTAATTTAAAAACTTTAAAATTTAGTAAATATACTTTCAAGATGTTTGTATATTTAAGTAAATTCAATTAACTCAAATATTTCTATTATAATTGACCAAAAATATTGGTTTATATCACAAATATAAATGTTAATTAAATACAAATATTTTTATATTATGTAATGATACGTAAATTTAGAGAAATTAACTGTTGGACTTTAAATCAATTATTTGAATATTTCCACTGAAATATTTTAAAATTGAATGGATATTGTGATAATATTTTTATTGTCAATTCTTTTGGCCAATCAAATGCTGCACGACACACGTAACATAGGGTTATACAGAACATATATTTTTAAAGAGTTTAAGGCCTTGTGTAGGAAAAATAATCACACTTCAAACTTACTTATCAATGGGAAAAGTCACGTTTTATGAGAATAAAGTTCCATCATAGGCATGACCTCACAACTGACCTTACACAGTGTGTCCTGTCATTCCTGTATGATTCCACATAGAGTAAAATTAATTCTGCTGTACAATTTTAACACTTGGAATACTATGAGGGTTATTTTCCCCAAAATTAGACAACAGGAAATTTTGACTCAAAAAGGTTTCACACCCCAGTGCCATCCGAAACGTATATTGAAGGACTGTAATGACAATGTTTTAGCTGTCTCCCCCTTATAGCAGCACTACAAAATATTGAACGTTGACAAAGTTGATGGTTAACGTCAATCCTTTGGCACCTGAGAAATCTTGACATCAACATCATTTACAGAGGACAGGTACAAGAAAAGTGCAGGATTATTTATGAATCTAGGAAACATTCTTCCTAGGGTTTTGAGGTGGACTTATTACATTCCCATTCCCACATCCCCATCCCCCAGTATGGCACAAACAGGCTTAGACCAGGAGAGATGCCAGGCACCCCTGTTGTCTTTTGTTTTTTAATTAACCTGCGCTAGGCCTGTTCCCATTCTAAATGTGCGTGAATTGATAAGGTGCCCTGCATTGATTCATTAAACACGCATATCCTCAACATTCACAGCAATGGTTAAAATTTGCTTTAGAGTTGTGTCACTGTCGCTCCGATGAACATACTTATCATTCAAAGAGTTGTGAGCTAGGTTGCGTTTACTTCAATGAAAAAGAAAGTTTTAAGACTAGGGGTTTGCCAACAACATACTTTAAAAAGTTATTTAAGTAAACGTGCTAAAATACATGCAAAAAAAAACACTTAAGAAGGATTATTAGAGGACGAAGTAGACAGTCTTTAGAGGACAAGCAAGAATTATCAAGAGTAAAGTTTAATTGAATTTTTTGGGATGACCAATGGAGTGAATCCTTCAAAGGAACTCTGGATCCGAACAAATCGGAAACATCTCTCTTCTATGGTCCATTTCTGCCCACCGATGATGAAGTCTGGCCGCTTCCCAGCAGCCCACTCAACGTCTCCATCAGCCAACACCGTGGAAACGGTGTGATTAAAATGGGCGCCACTGGCACACCCAGATGGGCCATTGTTCCATATGCATTCCACCTGCGCCACCGAAACCCACGCCAAGCACACGGGCACAACAGTCTCTGATTGGGAGTTTCTATAGCAACCCTGGAAGCTGGGTGAGGGGTGGGATCTAAAAACCGCAACATGGGAGTATTTTTCGCTTTTCTCGCTCTCCTTTCTAATAGCTAAGCTTGGCACACGATGCCAAGTAAATGAATCACCATTAATAATAATTTGCATATGGGGCCTGATGGAAGTGTGCGGTGTCATTGGCTGCAGGTGAGAAAAGCTCAGCTTATCAAAGCTAATGCAGTAAAGCTGGCACCCACGGTATTAAAAAAATAACTTTTTTAAGTTTGAACAAGTTTGAAGTTTATTGTTGTTGCTCTCATTCAACCAATGCATGAAATACCTATATCGTTACTTTAAAAATGTGTTCTTTTGAACCGATGGTTGGGTGAAACGGATGAACTCAAAAGTTGGATTATGAATTGAGTTCTGCTGGGTCGTTTTAACCCATTGTTGGGTAAAAAATGGAAATGTTCAGTTTTACTTAAACCCATTCTTGGGTTTGTCCCAATTTGAACCAAGCACTTGTTTATCACGCACTCGCCCTCTTGTCATTTCAAACTTGTATGACTTTCTATGGCAGAATGCAAAAATATATTTTTTAAGAAACAGAAACCCAATGCATGGCAATGGGGGACTTTTGGTTCCTTAAGTAAGTACAAGACGAAATCTTTGGAAGAATTAAAACATAAAACCATACACTATATCTTCAAACCTAATTTAAGTTTAACAATCATAAACAAAGTCACCTGACTTCTTTGCATCATCTATTCACTTTAAACCCCACTCGTTTCTTAGCTTTTTAGATTAACGTGTAAGAACAGAGACTGTGCAACTGTAGGTCAATGTGTCGAGTCTGCTCCTGCAGGATTTAATAAGAGCATGGCAGCCGTCCAGTGATGGTGAGCGCAGGGATTGGACGACGGGAGGGAAGGGGAGGGTCTTACATGATTCAGCTGGAATCAGATGCCCCTCACCTGCATCCAACTGGAGAAAAGAAACATCAAAGCAGCCTCAGGGTGAGAGAAACTGGGAAAATCTCCCAATCATTTTATTTCCTTCATTTATTCCAGGGCCCTAAATAAGATTTTCGGAATCATGTTTCTCATTGTTTCCTATTACATCCCGTTCGCTGTTTTGACAGTATCACATAAAGTGATTGTGAAGAACGGGTGTGTGAGTTATAAACAGATTGTCTTGTTAAACAGGAGTGGGCGTGTGTATTGTCATACATTTTCTCAGCTCTATAAGGACATCATGGCTATCTCTTACATGTGCAGAAGGCTAATGTTAGGCCAGAGGCAACACTGTACATCTACCAGAGTCCTCTCAGATTCATAACCGTTTATTGCTCGTGCTGGTGAGAAGCCCAGTTAGATTTACAATGCCATTCCATCGTACTTTTGTTTGATCATTCAGTGTCCCGGTTCATATTTACGCCATTTCTTTGGCAAATGCATCACTGCGGCAATACGTGGGCAGTCCTCCTGCGACATAGGATGATGTCTTTATGGAACAATGTATGCGAGGCGGCGCTTGCCAAATCACCTCAATTACTCTGTGGATTGCCATTGCACACTCGATTGGTTGGGCATGGAGTCAAGCTATTATTGCACATGTGGTGGGACAATTAATCTCTTTCATTGCTGAGGAGCACAGCTAATGCTGCTGAGACCCACACTGAGGAACGGGGGGCTGTTATTGAAATCTGAGCGATCTTGGCATTTTGTGACGCTGTAATTTTGCCGTTACTGTCCATCTAGGAGCTGTGGTGGTCAAATGGATGGCGAAGATTTGTTTGCTGAACTGTTTCAATAGATGCATCGATCGAACATACATTTTGTATTATCACAATGCCTCATTTTCTAGTCCTGTGTAGTCCTTTTACTGACCTTGATTTGTTTCATATCTCGAATTTCTTTAAAACAACGAGAAAGATATTTGGAAGAATGCTTCTTGAAGAAACTGTTCTTTCAAATACTTGGTTTAAGAAGTTTATTATAGTGTTTTAAACTTAAAGGAGGAAAGTACACATTATAAACAAGAAAGTGTGCTAATTTAATTAAGCGATAATTTAATCAAGCGATAATTTAACTAAGCGCTCTTAGTGCACTAAGAAGTACACTACTCCTACAATAATAAGTGTACACTTACTAAATAAAGTATACTTTTAGACATAATTGGCCTTTACCTAAGTAAACTTTTTCATGCATTCAAAATTCTTCATGAAGCTGTTGAACACAAAAGGAGGTATTTTGAAGAATGTAGGAAAGCGAAAAGTATTGGGATAATTTTGACTTACATTTTTACTTTTCCTACTATGGTCATCAATTGGGTCCAAGAACTGTTACTGTTACAAACATTTGTTCAAATACCTTTCTTTTTCTATTAACAATATTATTTTTATGTGTGTATATATGACATCACTCTGATGCACACTCTCTTAGAGTAAAAATATATCAAAGCAAAGCAAATTTTCAGCATACATTCATTATGTATGCAAGATCCTAAGCATCCGCGTGGGCTGGAAACAGTCAAAGCGTTTTTTTAATGTAAATATGGTCTGCCATTGACCCCTTAATGCTTTGGGTTATTTGTTCAATCACAAAGGAAAACACGTTACATCAACCCTCCCCAAACACAGCACAACCCAATACAAAAGTGAACACATGCATGCAAAAACACAACTATCAACTTCAAAGATAAAACTACCTCTCTGAAGATAAATAAAAGTAAGATAAAGCCTTCAGTTATCCCTGTTTATCATGACATAATTTGTATCATTCTCTAAGCCATTATGGAGGCACCGATGGCCATGGCGGAAATGACCTTTTAGGAGCTGCTTGAAAATGCAGAGCCGCTGACCTGCGGAGGAATTAGCGCATCCCTGCGGCCGCAGACAGCTTGGCCTCGCCTGGGCGCTGCTGCACAAAAGCCCTGCAGTGGGAAACAGCGCCGCTAATCTACCCAAAGCTCCAGCGCAGGGGCTTTCAGCCACACACGCAAGAGTATAGCCACACTCCGGGGGTCTCATCTGGCCCCTGATCAGACGGGCGAGGGGTCGGCAGGGGCCACGTTGTCCTGTGTACCTTTGCCCTTGCACCAGATGCTGTTTGCCTTTTGGGGAATGGGGATATGGGGAGAGGGGGCAATAGTACAGCAGAACTCGGGAGAGGTGGTGGGATTGAAGCGTTCCACTGGGGGGCTAATGACATTTTAGAAAATACGTGCAAGGATCTTACAGAAGGACATTCAGTGCTTCTCCTGAGCCTGCAACAGGTTTACAAAAGGAAGCACAAGCAGAGATTAAACCCCCAGCTGGAACAGCCAGGAGGACGGATTAAACCACGACAGACTTTTTGCTGCTATTTTCATTACTCTTGGTAATGAAGTAATGAAATAAATAGTTGGTACAATTAAACATCGGTCAGTTTGATAGACGTGTGCCATTACCAAAAATGATGGTTTGCTTGTTCCATTTTTAAAACACACATACAAAAAAGGAGTTTATTGAAGTGTTGAACAGTTCTTAAAAGCAAGACATATTGAATACTCCTTAAAAGCAAACATAAGTTTAGTCTTAGTGTTCTTGGTATATATTTCTCAGGGAAACACACTGTGTGAACTAGCTGCGTAATCAGTTGCAGATAATGTATATTTAAAAGTACACTTTCCTCCCAGGTACAAAAGTGCACTAAAATAAACTAGTTTCACAAATAATTTTGAGTACGTATTATAAAAAAAATTATGTTACACTATAAGATTCTATTAGTTAACATATCTTAAGACATTAACTAAAATTAACTCACATTGAACAATATTTATAAGTATTCCTAGGTAAAAAAAAGTGCACTAAAACAAACTAGTTTCACATGCTAGATTTGTGTATTTTGAAAAGTTGGGTATCACTTTACAATAAGACGACATTTCTGCGTAAATTAAGTAAAATTAACTAACAATGAACAATACTTATGCAGCATTTTAAATTCTTAGATTAAGTTACTTTCAGAATGTACAAATACATTACTAAAATCCAAACTTATAAATCATAAACAAACATGAACAAACATGAAAAATTGTATTTACGAGAATGTTCAATAACTAAGATTAATAATTGCTAAAAAAATACATTAGCCAGTGATAGTTAATGCATTTACTTATTTAAAAAAGTAGCACCTTAGTGTAAAGTGTTACTAAAAATGGAACAGATTTCATAAAGGACAAATAGTACTGAACTTTGTTATTTTGAGAAACCATAAAAAGATATATTAAGGACAATATTATTAGTATATAACCTGCTATCTTAATGTATGAAAAATATTATTAATTTAATTTGAGCATAAAACATTTGCAAATAAAGCACCATTTTCACTCAAAGAGACAAAGAGAGTAATGCCATCAAATTACAAAAGAAAATTGAAAGATGCTGCATTAGAAGAAGGTACCTTGGGTTTTTTTGTATTAAAAAAATGATTTGCGTCTTCTTCCTCATATATTATGTTTGAAAATGTTCAAGCTCCATCATTAACACAAACAAACCTGTCACTTTCTGCCAGTTTAATCATCACATGATCTGTTGGAGCAAAATTGGCAAGATTTTCTATTGCGATGGTCAACAAGGCGCAAAAAAATGGAGAATAAAGAAACAGCTAATGATAAACACCTGACCTAATAAATATCTCCCCATTTGTGATGTTTATTTCCCCTCGGATTGTTTCTGAAACTCCTCTAAACGAATCCAGACCGGCCTTATGTAAGCCTGAGAGTGTTTCTTCTCTTGGGTGTGATTAAGGTTCTATTTGTTTTTTCCCACAGGTGTTTTCGCACTACGTCATCTCTAAGCTTGCTTAAAGAGCTTATTTGTGGTATTCAGTATTCAGACACTCAATAACTTGGTCTTTATGACAGCTGCGGTTTGGGAAGATAATGGCAGCATTAAAAGTGCGGCATTAGAATGACAAGTGAAAAGTTAGGTCACTGCCTCGCGCTTGACGATGTTCTTCTGCCAGTACTTGAGCGCAAACCCTTGTTGAACATCTGTTGAGGAGCGGAGCACACGAACACACTAAGAGGACACCTGGCTCTTCTATGTGCTGATTGCCAATCACTAGATGCATTGTCCTTAGCACTACAAACACTCAACATTAAGAGGACAAACCATTTGCAACATGTTAATGAAGAGTGCCATTTACACTAATAAGAGCGGTGCGCTGACTGTTAAATGTGTGGTGATAAATTTGCAAAACATTTACGGCTCATTTGAAGCCAGTCCTGGTTTTATAGAAATGACTGTGTTCACACAGTCCACGTTTGGGTTTGACGCCTGTTTTTACTAACAGGTGAGATTTTTGTCAGCTCACAGCTAACTAGGCTGGATGTACATACAGGTAATGCCACTTTTTATTCTCGCAACAGCTATAAATAACATCAGTACAAGTGACTTACAAAGATGGCAACTTTCCAAACCACGGAAAGTTGATAAAAGACTTATATAACTACAACTTTCTGAAGAACAATGTTTGGGACCCACACTATAACCTTTAGAGGAGCTCGATATGACCCACAACATTGGAGGTGTGTGTGTGCACTGATGTCAAAGGCCAGAAACATATTTTATGCATACGGGCAAATGTAATGCATAGATGCATTGGATTATCGTGTACTGACACGTTTCACAACACAACAACATGTTAAACCCAGCAAGATGTTTCTGCGTAGTGAAGAAAATATGTAGTTAATAGTTTGTTCTTTTGAACTTTATTCAAGTGTGCTGTTATATTTATTTTAAACAAGAATGACAAAGTTTATGTTAAGTCTATTTTAAAGTCTATTTCAAAATTATACTCATGGACTATTTAAAAATTACACTAATGTAATATTCAAGTACATTCTACTTAGACCGAAAGAAAATATTTACAGTACCAAGATATGCTTAAAGTTATGATAAAGTATAAAATGACTGGAGTTTTGATTATTTTTAATATTTAATAACAAATTAAATCCCAAATGTAGTGTTTGTGTATGCTCTCTAATAACATTTCATGTTTAACTTTATAAACTTTACAAACTCTTTGGAATATAAATAATTGGACAGTTAAATCTGAACACAAATATTTAGAAAAATGTTGGTAGGCCAACAAAGGTGGTATTGACTTCAAATAATTTTAAGTTTAATGTGTATCACCATTGTTCATTAATCGTCTTTTGTTTATAGGTAAAAGAAAATCATACATCAGGGTGAGTAAATGGTGACTGAAATAAAATTATGACACTATATTGAAAGGTTTCTAGTATATAAGTTCTCTTGTTGTATACTTGAAAACAAGAATAATTGGGTATGTAAAAATTGTGTAACTATATACTCAAAAAATATATTCAATGTTTACTTCAATGAAAGTTTACTTTGAGTATTCCTAAAAGTTTACTTGATTGGACAATTTAGTCCCACATAATTAATTTAGTATTGAGCATGCTATATACTGTATGAACAAATATTTTTAAGTCCATGGAATGAAAAGGGATTTATTTAACAAAATAAATATATTTATTATATACATCCATATTTTTGGTGAACTCAAAAAGGAATATTTTCAAAGCTTTTTAATTAAATTAAATTTGGGGTAAACCCAATATTTTTTTAATTATTTGAATATAAACAAACTATATTTATAAGTATCAAATGTATAGCCATGGTTTTAGATTACTTTGAAATAAAATGATTTTATACAGTATTTTTTCTTGTAAGAGGGCACATCATGCTGTGAAGTTTGATTTTAGACTACAGTGTTCAAGCACATAAATAACATTAAGTGTTAAAGTATTGAGCATTTTCACACAATACGGATTAAATGTACCTCATGTACCTGTCAAACACAGCCATGTTATCTTTGCTGTTAGTGGAGGTGGCAGATGGGGGGGCGAGTTCCTACGGCTTGGTTCTTCCCAGGCAGGACCCCAAATCAAAGTTCTTCTTCCCAACCGGAGGTTCACCGGCAGCGGCCTTACCCGGGGAGGGTCACTGTACACATGCAGGGGGATTATGGGATAAAAAGAATGCCACTGACTGTGAAATTGCCTGATTTTTATTAGGGTGCAAAGAGGGAGCAGCTGTGGATAAATCCGGGTATTAGGCCCTGGAACAGGGATGGGTAGATGAAATGTTTTGTGTGTGATTTTGTTTTGTTGGACCTGCATTTTTCTCAGCGGGAGATCACACTGACCAGCTGATTTTCAGCAGGCATCTGGAAAGATGATAAAATCGCAAAATTTGAAATGAAAAATCGTTCCATTGTTCCGTTTTGCCATCAAGGGTGAAGCTGGGTCCCATACCTATCGGAGTGCATTGTTGATACATCTGACTTCTAATCATGCCCTTCACCCCATGATAAAGTTCTATACTTTAGGGAAGACCTAATCCTTTGTGTAGGGTTTACCATCTCACTAGCAGCTTGAGAAACTAAAAATTTCATGATTTCCATTAGAGGCCTTGCGGTATCAATACCCATATTTATTTTGGCAACTATCTGCAACTCTCCTTTCGATGCGAGCGACTTTGTCTTGCGTGAGAACAGAACGGGACCCGCCACTACAGCACATCATACGAGACGGAAGGTCTGCACATCTTGTTCGGGCTAGCGGGGCATCTTTTATCTCACACAGAACGCTCTGGAAGTTGAAGAGTGAGTGTGGAGGCTTGATCCAGTCTTGGATCAGAAAGCCCATCTCTCTCCCAGAGCAGCAGGTGACAGGCAAACACACGGCACAAATGCCACCAGGGCTGCAGGAGGCGAATCATCTCTGGAGGCAGAACTGGCTCATGCAAGCACTGCGGAGCAGCAAAGCTTTAATACATATTATTCACAAAGAGCATGATTGATAATGCAAATGTGTCCAGCTGCTAGGGTTGGCAGGCAGAGCGGGTTACCAGCGCCGCTCCCGGGGTTTCGCCTCGAATCGCAGAGAAGCATTAGATCCACGTCCCCTGACGCCGCAACAACGTGTGGGAAGACCTTGTGCCTCTGTGAAGATGCTGCTTTCTCCCAGACGCTTGTTTGTGCCCTTACTTACCATCAATGATCCGTATGGTACGGAGAGCTCCGCTGGGAAAATGGGATGTGCGGCGGCTTTGTTTTTGTCTATCAATGTGCCCGCCAGTACAAGATGCTACATCTGAAAAACCAAAAACCTGGGTTGCCATGCTAAGTGAAACAGCACACCCTTGTGAGCATTCTTCTACAGTCCAAACATGAAATAAAGAAAATGAAATAAGACCGTATATTTTACATTTATTCATTTTTGCTTTTCCCCAAGAGACTTATTTAAACAAAAAAAATCTACATTCTTTATATAACCTGCGTTTATAAGGTTTGTTGGTTTTTTATGGTAAATGTGTTTTCATCAAATGCACTAATCCAATTCATTGTTTTAGATGTTTAAATATTTTCTGTACAGGACTTAATTAATCCATCAAATTTTTTAACAATTACAAATGTAAAAAATAAAATATAAAAATACAAAAGTAATCAAACTAAAGTTAAACACCAGGTAAACAAAATAAATAAATAAATGCCATTCATGAGGTTAGAAAAAAAAGCATGAATAGAGATAAATAAAATGTCAAATGAGTTTTTTTATGATTTTTGAGCATTGTTATATTGTGCATTTCCAATATGATTCATTTAGTTGTCAGTTCAGCGTGGCTCCATTTAGGATAACTGAAATAAAATGAATATTAATTTGCTTATTGTTAAACATTAGATGTATTGTAAACATTGTAAACTGTAAGATGCAATGTCCTTATCCATATCCTCAAATTCTACCTGCTGTAGTTTCATCTTTTATCTGCTTTCTTGAAGAGGTTTGACTGTAAAAAAAAAAAGAGCAGACAAAAAATATCAAATTAGAAAGACTTTCAGAAAAAGGAATAGGTAAAGCAAATGCTGGGTCAAAGAATTTCAATATGTTTAGGAAATGTTTCAAATATGAAAGTATTAAGAAGGATAATTCACCCAAATATGCTCGTTATATAAAAATATAATAATATGTTAACTTTGAGTTGTTCTAAATCTTTATTAATTTCTTTGCTCTTAGGAACACAGAGAAAGATATTTGGAACAGTGTTTAAAAATTCTAGACTCCTATTAACTTCCATTGTGAGATATTATTTAATGTTCTGTTGAACACAAAATTAGCTATTTTGTATAATGTAGGACACGAAAAAGTTCTGGAATACCATTGTAATTTTTCCTACTATGGTTGTTAATGGTGTTCAAGAACAAATACAGAATTAGTCCAAATATCTTCGTGTAATGAATACATGTTTAAAGCAACAAGAGAGTAATTAATGACAGAATTTTCATATCCTTTAAATATTGTAAGAAAGAATAAGAATATCATTTAGAAACATACATTATGGCCTTTAAGAGGTTTGCTGTAGAAGTCAGTCTCCATTTGCTTGCTTGTTCTTCTATACTCATCTGCAGAATGGGCTGAATCAACAGACATTTTTCACATTACAGGAAGTTCAGTGAAAGTGTACAGCTCAGTCTTCCACTATTCATTAAACCAGACTTTTTATCATGACCCACTATCAAACTGTTTACCTGCCCCTTTTCAATATTAGGTTTCAGTTGCTTTCTCCTTTATCTGATGTTACTTTTGAGGTTCTACAATAAACATTATATTCTCATTTTACTATGTTCTTTTTGAATCCTTGTTAAGCGAAACATCAAGAAACAAAGCCACCAAAAGTTTCCCAGATACAACAAAAGACTAACGCCCTTGTGTATATGTAATCCTTTTTATGCCAACAGCTCCCCTGAGACACAAATTCACATTTTGACAGAAAGCAAGCAGACATCTAGATCAAGCAACCACAATGAGAAAGTTTATTGTTCTTATGGCATGGCACTTACTTGATGTGTGATGAACAATGTTGATTTTATCTGACAGAGAAATAGGAAGCCGGTTAAAGTAGCTCACAGATATTTGTGCATCAGTCTGAGTCTGAACTTTTGTCTTGCACACAAGATCGCTTCTTTATCTTTTACATTTTGTCAGCATATATGCATTGGGGAATTTATCATTATGATTCACCTGATGAATTTTTAAAAGAGCTTGGGTGGGATGAGTCTGAATTATATATGTCTAACAATAAACAACACAAGGAGTGTTTTTCCAGAGTTAAGCTCTTCAGAACCTGAACTTCGCCAGACATTTACACAACATTTCTAGGGCCTATGGTCTTCTCATGTGTTAATGACTGATTTTTTATCTTATATCTATCTTTATGGTGCAGATGAATGACACGTACCATAGAAACCTTCATTGGGCTCTCTGCTGTTGATGATACTGGCCCTCAACTGATGGATTTTCTCCTATAGAAAAGCACAGGTCATAATATGCCATGTTTTTGTGTCTAAAGCTTTTCACCTAGTATACTTGTTTAAAATAGTTTAAGCAAAAAGAGTATATTTCAGTATTCTGTATTTTAATATACCCTATGAATGTTGTGTTCATTTACATATGTTACTGCTCATCAAAATGATGCAATACAACAATTCTATGGGAATTCTATGGGAATGGGAATCATGTTGAAATTACAAAAATAAAGGTTTTTTACTAGAGCTTGCAGAAATGTTTTCTTGTCATTTTATCATGCAGCCTATTAAGGTCTCATCCTGATATGCTTTTTAAAGAATTCCCATTTGTCTATTTTATCCCTTTTTAAATCAAATGTATAAAAACAGGTATGTTTTGCTAAATTATATTTTTGTCTAATAAGCAAATTTAAGACATGTAGGCATACATTAAAAAATGAGGAACATTTCTCTCAAGTGTCCAAACCATTTGACCCGAAGTTACATACAGCTACTATGTAATACATACTGCTGGTCCAGAAGAACTTCCTGTTTCAGTGTTTTTCAGGTCCCCTGAAGGTCAGAGGTCCCCTGGTTTGAAAGCCCTTGGTCTACTGTATATTCAGTATGTATATTACACCTTGGGATTCCCCTAACCGGACATTAAGTACAGTTTGTGCTCCATGCAGCACGGAAATGCACATGCAAAAGAAAAGCTTGTGCTTCATTCACCTGTTGGATGCTGTCCATTCCTTTCTGAAGCCTCTGCCAGTCATTGAAATGATCCAGAGCCGCATCTATACTGAGGGCACCTGTCTTCACCTTCTCCTGAAGTTTGATCAGCTCGTCTAGTCCTGGCGGCTGACTGGGCACAAATGTGTCATACGTGGAGGAGATGCTGTCTCTTGCCTTGGCTGTGCCTGGAAAAACACAATGTAGGAAATTGTAAAAAAAAAAAAAAAAAAGAAAGGGATACGGCAAATAATTAAAATGTACTTTTACTTACACTCACCTTGTCTGGGGGGAAGAGAGTAAAGCACTTCATCATGAGACTTTCTCTTCTGGAAAACTGAATAAAAATATAAAAAATAATAAGGTTATACAGTATTTCTTGGTACAGCCAACACACTGTGAAAGTACAAATTTCCTGCAGTGTCATGTAAGCCCAGCAGGAGGAGACAAGCATCTAAAAAACACAGAATGAGCTCCTTCAATACAAACTGAATGACCTGAACACAAACATTGGGCCTCATTCATACAAATATGTGAGTAATTTGCATGTAAAACAGTTTTGCTTATTATATAGGATACATGCATAAGATACCAAGCGGATAAATACAATACATTCATAAACAAATGCATTACAACCAAAACATTTTGCCATATCAAAATAATTCCTGGTGCCCTTCTAAAAATGAAGAGTTGGTGGCGTTTGAGAGCACTTTGTTGGCATTTTTTTCTTCCCCAAATGATGTGGAATATCTATTGCAGTAATATGTTACAAGTAATGTGACTGAATATTAAAATACAGTGACCAGCAATATTAATTAATGAGCTCTGTGATTCCAAAAAGCAAAATAGGGCAAATAAAAAATGAACGATTATTATGATACACAGTATACTGTATCGAAATGTAGTGTAATCCTGTTTAAGAGAATACAAAATGTTTTCATGTTTTAACTTTCTTTCTTTTGCAAAACAAAATACAAATAAACATGCTGGTAACCTTTGATTGCGGTATCCCTTTACTTCAATTTTAAGGTCACAAAACCCCTGTAACAGTTTTTAAAATGTTCTTCTTTTGTTGTCTGTAGAAGAAAGAAAGTCATTAAGGTTTGACATTTTTTAATAATGAGATTATTCTAATTTTTGGGTGGAATTTCCCTTTAAGTGCACAAATGTCCTCATATTTAACACTTCAGCTGCTGAGTCTATCCACAAAGTTGAAAATTTACATTAACATTTATTTTTTTGGCAGACGCTTTATCCAAAGCGACTTTTGTCTGCTGACACTGGGATTAGAACCTTCTGCTTACAAGTCCAACTCTCTAACCCCAGACCAGACCACTACTAAACAACACAAGTACTGTAATGTCATTTAAAATAGCGAACACAATTATTCCATCATTTTCACCAGTGGATGAAACCTAGTACATTTACTCATTCACAGTATTTGCAGAGAGTTCAAAGGGATGCCCGTCTTTAGGAACAGTACAGTACCCGGTACTGTTTTGGCGTTTTTTTTCTCCGTCCCTTTTGTGGTGGGTGGCGGTGCTGTGGTGAGCAGGATGAGTTGGTGTGTGTGTTGGGTTTGGAGGGGCTTGGAAATTATGGCCCTTCAACACCCTAAAAGTGCAGTAAACGAGACCCATTCTCTAGAGAAACTGATATAATAATCTTTTTGCAATGGGGGACATTTCTTATAACCCACAAGAGACAGCCTACCTGTCGCTACATAACCTCCCAGCATTAATATTTTATGCATAATGTAATTTAAAAAAGGCTGGAATAACACACTGTTGGGAAATCCTCTTTCACGTCCCCTTGTGAAAATCAGTCTCGCTGGCATTCATTATCCGTTATGACGAGTTTGGTTACACTTGTAAAGTTGCAAGAGTTTGAGTCCAGAAGCACAGCACATGCCGGCCCCTCCCCTAGAGGCTCTTAACCTCCAGAGTAGGCGAAGAAATCTGATCGGCGCGTAGGCGAAAGACCCTATGAAGAAATAGATGGAAAACATTGCTTTCGCTCTCTCTCTTTGTATTTTCATGTTGTGGAATAAGAGAGATGGAAAACATGTGTAATGTGAATGCTGAACCTTCTTGGCCCCTTGTGCAGCTCTGATTGGTTGCAGATGCTGTCATAGTGGCCCAACTTGCGTTTGTGTGTCTCTTTCGTTATGATGTGATGAGGCAAGATTTGTTAAAGTATAAATATTCAAATACAAAAGAAAACTGGACTTCTTTATAATATGTGTTTTGGTATCTGTTAATTTAGAAAGAAGGGACATGTGAAGGCTCGTTATTATGACACACAGTAATTCCAGCAAAAAGACTCACTATAGCTTTCCTTCTCTCCAACCCCCTCTTAACCCAACACACACACCCACTCATCCTGCTCACCACAGCACCACCACACACCACACGACAGGAGGAGAAATCAGACACCAAAACAGTAGCGGGCACTGTACTGTCTCTGAAGACCAGCGGCACTTCAACACCCTGTAAATACAGAACATGAGTAAATACACTTGTGAAAAATATAAATAAGGGAATAATTGTGTTCACATTTTTAAATCAAGTTACATTACATGTAAGTTGTTTATCTTGTCTATCCACATCTTGAACAGCATAACAAGTTACATATGAAGGCCTTTTTGCATATATTATTCTATTTAAATGGATGGTTTACCCCAAAAATGTACAATTCTTTCATTTTTTGTTATTACAAATCTTTCTTTCTTCTGCAGAACACTTAAATTTATAAGAATGTTGGTAATGTGACTATGGTGGTACCGAATGAGATGCAGGGATTTGGTGTCCACATAGTAAAGTAAATGGGTACATACATTGTTTGGTTACAAGCATTCTTCAGAGTATTCTTGGTTACAAGCATTCTTAAAGGGTTCTGCAGAAAAAACGATATTATACAGGTGTGCAGTGTGCATAAATGATGAAAGATTTTTCATTTTGGGGAGAATTATCACTTTAATTTAAAGGAATAACTTCAAATCTTACCGTAAACTGGGACACTCCCTATAAATGTCTTTAATATTAAAATTAATTTTTTTCTGAAATATTGCAATTAAGTAACCATATTGGTTGAAGTGTTAGTTCAATTTATAATTTTTTATCAGATTTAGATTTATTAAAAAAAACATATTCCTAAACTCAAACAAGCACACAAAAATGTTTGTCAAGTAAAAATGTAAAGCCATTTGACTGAAAGAAAAGTGTCACAGAAAAACAAAATAACGCTGATGTTTTTACACTATATCAGATAGGTACAGGTCAATTCGCGAGTATATGGGTTTTTAAGGAAAGAGATAGAAAGAGATTTGCTGAATGTAAGCCATTGCAATGCATATGTTTATCTACTAATAAAAATAAAATATGAAGCCATTGCTGGCTAGTTACCATCTGTTTAATGCAAAATAGCATGCAATAGTGATGTAAATACATCTTATTGACAGCAGTGTCATCCAAATGACACATAAACTGGCTCATACCCACAGTCAGATACATCAGACTGATGGTTCAAATATACGACTTTAATATTGTATGACAAACGCAGCATGGCTAAAAAAACTGCGACAATTTCCTTGAGAGAGAAAGATGCTTGTGTTTATCTATAATAGCTTGATGGGTTGTAACTTTTAGTTGCTAAGCAATTGTTCCTCTATAAGTGCTGGTCAAAGGTGATTTAGGAAGGGTTGAAAAATATAAATAGCAATGAAGTAGGTGGTGAAATCAACATTACAAGTGTCAACTCTCTCAATTGCATTACCTTAATGCAGTATAAATGCAGAACACATTGCACACTGAAATGACACTGGCTGGCTTCACAAATGCTGTCTGGCTATAAAAGAAATCGAGGGTCGAGTCGCTAAAGAATCAGAGGCGAGGATTGGCTCCAGCTCCAACATGAGATCAAAAGAGAGTGTGATCGCGCTGCTGTTCTGATGCTTTATGAATACAGCTTCAGGATCGTATTAATGATTTATGAAGCCCGAACAATACAAGTCACTTGGTACCTTTATCTAACTGAATTATTAATGCAACTGATATTGAACATTAAAGATCTTGCTTATGATGAACGGTCCACATTCGGGTCAATTTTGCCCAAGTCTATTAAAGAATTTATAAACACAGAGGACTGAACTGGGCCAATTTCACAACACCGTCTATTGTAATGAGCGGACTGTCAGCTCTGTGACTTTATTAAAGGAATTATGAAGTCCCACATTAAATCTTGAGATTGAACGTTTGTGTCCCAATAGTTTTACTATTGAAATAACAGGCGTTGTCTTCATCATTTACACAGCTTGCCGAAATGCATTCTGGGATTGCCTTCTACTAAAAGGATGGATGGGATACGCATTTAGGATAGGCAGTATGTTACTGTGTGGAAAGGTCATCTCATCCGAAGAGCATCAGCTCGCAGGGTTAGGGACAGAGCTAATTCTTTTTAATGGCACGGTAAAACTAATACACTAGCAAAGGAATGCAACAAGTAAATGTTACCTCCACCGGGTTTAATCCAAATAATTAAAGTCAAACCTTGTGCGATGAATGGCGTCTTATCCTCTGGGGTGGATAGGGAATCGGGTCGGGGAGTTGGAGCAGGGGGTCGGTTCGCTATTACTATGGAGCCGCTGGATGTGAGAATGGTGTCGTACTCTTCATCATCTCTACCCAGAGGAGAATAGATATTATCTGGATCGTCCTCATCATTTTGAAACATCTCATCGGGATCATCCAGCTGAAGATTCTCTGTGTGGAGTTGATGTACACAAGATTAAGAGATGAATAAGCTATGATTGCTTTCACATGTCTTTGTGTAGTATATACAACATACCTGCTCTGCCCATCAGTTCATATATATCACTGTTTCCATCATTGCTTTCCTGTGATAATACAAGCAACACAACAGATTATAAGAATGACAAACCACATTTAAAAATTCATAGAATCAAACATTCATAGAATCAAACAAAAAATCAGTGAAAACGACAGTATACAAAATTACACAAAAATCCAACAAATTCCACACAGACTTAAAGTAATAGTTTGGACAAGATAAAACTTGTGTCATCCTTGAAATGTACCTCTTGTCATTTCAAACCTGTATTTTCTTTATTTTTTAGTGCGAAAAACAAAAGAAGATATTTTGGAGAATGTTTCACCCATTAATTTCCATTGGCTTTGTGTCCATACAATAGAAGTCAAAGTGTACAGCTGCTCTTCAGTTACCAACTTTATTAAAAAATATCTTTTTATGTCCTGCAAAAAAGGAAATACAGATTTGAAATGACAAGAGGGTTAGTAAATGATGAAACAGTTTCATAACTATCCCTTTAAAGGAACTATTCATCCTCACATCAGTGAAAACATATGACGTTCTTTCTTCTGCGGAACACAAAAAAGATATTGTCAGTAACAATAAACACTGAACCCGACTGACTTCTTCAAAACCACTTTGAGACATTTCTCAGAATATCTTCAAAATCTTCAGTGAAATACTCACAATAGCAAGTTTAAATATGAAAACTTTGAATATAAATAAGAACTTTATGGTCATCCAAATGCTGTTTACCGTTTATCTTGAACGCAGAAGCTTTATTTGAACACTTTGAATGTTTATGTTTGTTCGATACCTAAGAGCCAAGTCTAACCTTTCATTTTAATGGGGATTACTATACAGTTTAAAATAGAGAGTGAATCCATATTATTTTTTTCTGATGATAGATTCTAAACTGTTCATTGAAACATATAATTTAGACCACGACTACATGCCAACTGTTATGACGGTTCCTATAGCAACCAAAGTGTATTTAAAGTTTTGACCATTGTGAAATGCATTTAATGTCTGGAGACATTTTTGCCATGCTTGCAGAATCGATTTGTGGATATCACAAATCGGTGGTTGGTACACAATGAAGGTCGTTGTTGAAACCGCAGACTTCTACAAACCAAATAACGTGGGGGCTGTTCGTAATTCAGTTCAACAATGGGCTTATTCACGCACCCCACGAAATATACCAACTGCAACTAAATCAATTTCACACCGTTCAAACAATAAATACAAAATGATTAAAGTAGGCACAATATAAAGTGATGGCTCCAGTGCAATACACTTCATTCTGACTGCCACTCCATGCGTTCTGTTCCTTAGCAACCTGCTACCATTCACTTGTAATAACAGCCTCCACTTCGTCCCCACCGATATTGATTACGCACATTATGCATTCAGTGTTATGAATATATTCATTAGAGTAGAAAGAGAGAATTAACAGATAGACAAGACAAGCTAATTACGCATCACAAGGTGGGGGCTCGCGAAAGACAGCTGCTTTGATGTCGGACAAGAGCC
Organism: Triplophysa yarkandensis; assembly: GCA_033220385.1. Classification (NCBI taxonomy): domain Eukaryota; kingdom Metazoa; phylum Chordata; class Actinopteri; order Cypriniformes; family Nemacheilidae; genus Triplophysa; species Triplophysa yarkandensis. The sequence continues at coordinate 13,206,666 of CM065654.1, read as the reverse complement.
CAACATCATTTTATCCACAAGTGCTCTTTTGTGGTGATGAATAATTTAAATATTTTTGTGCTGTCAGGAGAAGAACCGAACACGTCAATGGACCGACTGACAAGCGAGAAATGAACAAAAGAGACTGAAGAGCAGTGACCAAGTTGGGGTTAAAAACACATATTGTTCATTGTAAAGAAGAATATGGGTTGTCAGGTTTTAGTGTTACCAGGTTTTTGTTTATTTTATAGCTTTGTTGCTGCAATAAATAAATAAATAAAAAACAGCCAAGACAACCGTCCTGGGTTTTAAGGTCCAGTTTGTATAATCTGGCGGCATCTAGAAGTGAGGTTTGGAATTACAGCCTACATTTTCAGGTAATAAAAAAACAGCGATTTAAGATTTAATACACATCTGAAGACACAGATACATACATATTATATTGCATGTCTAATGATAGACTTACTCTTACACATTGCACCTTTAAGAGTTTATTTAGAGCACGTTTAGTGCATGACTAGTTTTATAGCCATTACGAATATAAAAGTGTCCCTTAGATCCTAAACGTCACTTTACATTCACTTTGTGTGTTTGTGATAGAACCTGTAATTGGTCTGTGAGGTTGCAAGTCACAATATGTTGGGTTGGTCTACAATAAAAGCCAGGATCATAGACGTCCAGTTACTTCTGTAACGTGTCGTCAGAGACCGTTACGGAAGTAAATGGCTTTACATGATGTCGCCTCGTCACCAGTGGTGATGCAATAAACGTAAGCCGAGTTGACCAATAACAGTAGACTAGACGGCGGGACCAATCAGAGTACACTGGGAGGCGGGCCCCTAAAAGAGTCATGAACTAATCGTGACTGATTTCAGACAAGAGGAAATATGCGAAGCAACAGGGTAAAAAATGTAACTAACATTGCATTATTTTAGGGTTTTAATGGCATTTATGTATAGTAAAGGACTCTAACAATAAGTGTTTTAATAGTTTTATGTAAGCGGGTGTTTAAGCAAGAACAAAAAAACAATACATCAGAATATGTGGGTTGTGCTTTGACCTCTTGCTCTGCTTGAATCCGTACTGAAGAGACACCGGGGGATACAAATGAATTATAACAGCTAATAGCAGAGCATATTTGGACGTGCTATCTGAATTGTTTTAACCCCAATTCACTAAAAGAGTTAGACAAATCGGTTACATTTGAACCCAGCTATGCAATTCCCCATCTCTTAGAGCGATTATGAGTGTGTGGTTGTGTAGGATGCAAAAAAATGTTGCAACATACTGGTATGTACAGTATCTCTTCAACACCACCGTTCTTTCTTATTTTCTTGCAAAATAATTGTAAAATAATTTTATTTATGTTATTAAAACTTTTGTTTTCATTAATCCTTTTTGATATCTTACTCTAACTGGGCATCAATAAATCTACAGACATAATGTTATATTCTACCCAAAAATAAAAATAATCACTTACAAATTTTTATTCATTTAATAAATGGTTGACATTCTTTCTTATGCAAAACACAAAATAAATTATTTTAAAGAATGTGTGTAACCAAAAACCATAGGTTCCAACCGACTTCTTTTTGTTGGACAAAAATCCATTTCAAGTAAATATGAGACAGCAGTTTTCTGTAGTAACATTTAACAAAATATTTTCTTTTGTTTTCGCAGAATTAAAAACGCTGTATAAAGGATTATCAGAATTTTCATTTTTGAGTAAACTATTCCTTGATGACCCGAAAGTCCTGCTCTAATGCAATCTTTTAATTCAGTAAACATTCAAAGAAAGAAGTACATTTTAAATGTTCTTTTCCTCTAATCGATGCAACCTTTCATCTAACAGCATAAACCCTTCTAGTGGATTAGATTGTCATTGGATTCGAAGTTTTAAGTTATTCAATGCCCTGGAAACTAGATGAACCAGGACCACAAAGGGTCATACACCCAATAAATGGTACAAGCATCATTCAATAGCATTCAAAAGTCAAAACACAACACATCAAAAAGCAAACAGCTGAATGATGGTAAGCTCAGAGTGCTTGTCTGTTATGAGAGTCCTGAATTTGAGTTGAAAAGTGTAAACAATGACTTTAAAGCAAGCCAAATGTCTTATCAGGGAAGTGGGCGAAGATGATTTGACTATTCAGCACCAGCTGAAAGCACCCACTATTACACATTACTGAGGCAGACGCTGCCAGGCCATTATTCAAATATCAAACAAATCTAAGTGGCACGCCAGTATCCTGCTGACAATAATGTATTCGTTCAATGGCTTTGTTGAAGCTGAAATAAAAACGTTCTCTAACTCAAAGGTCGTTTGATGAAATATCGTTAGCAGAGATATGGCACACCGAGGTCATAAGTGACTGATCTCTGAGACACTGCACTTTCTTTTCTAGCCATTTCTTTGACTGTTTAAGGTGACTTTAATTGCAAATTGATCATTATAAAGACCTTAGCGACGGAAACACCATCAATTCTTAAATGAATAACTTCAAATACAAAGGCACCCACAAATGTTTGAACCTTAAAACCTGTTAAAGACATTTTAAAAGCATATGTCTTTGGATTCATTAAAACAAAGATAGAACTGTCATTGGTCATCATTTACTCTCCCTCCTGCCATAACAACAAAGATATTCATTAAATTACATTGTTAAGACACAAAAGATAAAACCAATGGAAGTCAATGGGTGTTACCAATGTTTGTTTGCAAACATTTTCAAAATATCCTCTGCAGAAAAAAGAAAATGAGTAAATAGACAAGTGGGTGAGTAAATGATGACACATTTTTATTTTTGGGTGCACTATCACTTTTCTAGCCTTAACCTTTTGTGGAACATGCCAATTTATTTTATAAACATTTATAATCACTTATAAAAATTATGAAATAAGTGTATTGAAATCTATACTACATTCACAGAGTGCGACTTAAGTGTCGAATACTTTTAACTTTTAACTCATATCACATGACTGCCAAGTCTCCACTGATTAAGATGTTGATTTGATCTGTCAGGATGACTTACGTTTCCTTTCAAAGCCCACACAGTACAATGTTATTAACCGAAGCCATTATTTATAAAGTGCCCTTAGAAATCAATCCAGTGCTCTGATCAATACACCACAATCATTAAGCAATTCCCCTTCTCTTCACTCAGGAACCAGGTATTGAGTGCACGTCAACCCAGAGGTATGCTGGACTTCTGAAAAACACGGCCCTCTTAGAAAATTGATTTCATTTTAATGGCAACATTAAACTTTAAGTACAAGGTTGCTCAAAAATTCTGCTGTTATCGGTTTTGTGGGACTATCAACACTTGCACTAGCATGGGATCTACACTAATGTTCATAAAGTCAAAGCCACACAGAATTTTAAAGACATGAGATATCAGAGACAGTTTTATGATGTTGAACAATTTATGATAGAATGGAAAAAAAATAGCACCGCGGTCACGCCTGGACTGGAGTAGAAGAAAGTTTTTATTTACTTAAAGCTCATTATTATTTAAAGATGAAGTGCATATATCAAACTTACAATATCTGTTTTTGAGGAAAAACACTGTAACTTGAAGGTGTTCACTAAACTTGTGAAAAAATGTGTAATGTCATCTGTGAGCCAAAAGAATTGGAACATATTTACAACAAACAAAGGTGTTATATACATTTTCACAGAATTAGATATGTTCCTAAGATGATACATATTGAGATGAGAAAGATTTCCACTATTCTGTTAAGCAATTTTTTTTCCTCCATTTATGTCTAAAGCTCATTTTGAGAGAAGGAAAGCCCTTGTGGATCCTGATCCTAATACAACCGATCAAAAACGTTTGAAGGGAACAGACAATGGTCAGGAAAAACTGAGATCATGGGCTATTGTCATGTCCCGTCCAACTCCACTTATCTCTGGGCTGGATTAGAAGTGCACCCATGCAAGATACAAACCAGCTGAGCAGAAAGAAGCTATCAAAGTACATTTAAACCGAGCAGCTTGGATTTGGAGAGCTCGGAAAATCTTAATTATAGGATTAAAGGAAGTAAGGAAGTAAGTATCATGCAGGTGTCTTAAAAAGTGTCTTCAAAATGAGTAAATGTAAATGTCTCCTACTACCACTGTTAAAGAAGGTAGCCATGTTCTGTTGCTATTGCATTGTATTAAATCAATTTCTCAGTCATGAATGCTGATCAGATGGCTCAATGGAGTCATTTAAATATCCTCTGTTGGCATGATTAATATCTAGACACATGGCTAAATAGAGTAACTCTAAAGTTCATCTATTTATTACCCACATGATTGATCAAACGGAACTTGCATCAGCCTTTATCCATCAATACAACGCGTTTGCATTAAGATAATCATCATATATATTTCCATGTCACCTATATCTTTAAGTAAACAGCATTTTTAAGTATTCAGATTCGGACATTATTTAGACAGTGCCATCACGAGGGGATGACATGTTTATGAGGCTCAGCTGAAATAAGATCGCATGCTGAATGCAGCTTGCTCACAATAGAACCAGGGCATGTTGACCTTTTAAAATAAGTTTTTGATTTGTTTAAGACCATCTCATAACAGAAAGCATATATTTGAGCATGCATTTTATTTATGTAACTAAACCTAAGAATTATTTTATTATTTAAACAGTGCAACACATAACATGAAGATTTTATTGGAAAAATATCTATTGTTTTTGCTAGTTAACCATATGAAATTATTACTTTATAAAATTAAAAATTCAGGTTGATTGATATTTATTAAAATTCACAAGAAAAACATAATTTTTGACCCCTTTCAATAAAAATTCACAAAATGTATTTATTTATCATTGATTAAGATAATGATAAAAGCCATTCATATTTTAGCGATCATATTATGTTTGCATCCATACAATTGGACAATAACTATAAGATAATGTTTATTTTAAGCGTGCATGCTTAAATTTTTTTTAAGTGTTCTTGGTTACAGAAATTAATGAAGATGACCTGCTGCTAATGGTTCCTTTTCAAAACATATTATTAATATATCATATCCCACCACATACAGACCGCTTTTTGAACGATACAGTGTAGCGACAGATCATCAAATTATCCCGTCTTATATATACTTTTATCTGATCACTTCTTATATACTAAATGAGGAATAATTGTAAAGTTTATTTTTTATAGTTTATGTTTTAATTTGAACATCTCAACATGCATCCACAATTAACAGCACAAGCCAATATTCGAAATTGCTTTTTAGAATGATATCTTATATTATTTACACAGGATTTTATTATTCGCCATTGACAATATAAAGGGACATAAATAAAAAAAGGGATCTTGAGGAAACAGGTCATCCCAAACTGAATATTTTGTTGTCTGTTATTCATCCTCAAGTTAATACAAACCTGTTTACGTTAAATTGTTGTCACAACACAAATGTTAAAATATTTTAATAATTGTATACCATAGCAGAAGCCAGTGGTGACCCAAAACGGCTTAGTTACAACCTTTTATGAAAATATCTTCATTTGTGTTAAACACAACAGGGTCAAAACACAACTAAAAGGTCAGCAGATCTGCTTGTTAAACTTGATGCATGACCGTATACTGTATGCCACCTCCGGGTCCATTTCAGATGCTAATCGAAATCAACACAAAATGCATATCTACACTGACAGTGAGCTGCTAAACTAATACAAATCCAGGATCCTACCATTGAACTCCATAGCGAAATTACAAATGTCCAGAATCTAATAAAATGATACAAATATTGGTGATATGAATAAAAAATAACCAGAAACAGCTATTTAAAGGCACGGACTACAATTTCTGGTGGTCAATGTTGAAATTCTAAATCACGAAAAACAAGCCCTACGCCAAAAGGCATTTTTCAAAGGCATTCATCATCCGTCACTCTTGGCTAATATTCCTCTCCGCATCAAAAAAAGACACACCCCTTTGTTTGGATTGTCTGCACAATTGTTTTGGACTCGGACCTGACCCAATCTGAAAAATCATAGGCCCTCCCTTCATGCAAACCTCGCTTAAAATGCTCTTGATAACATAGCTGATTTATTATTTTCTGCAGCTCAGTGGTTGGAGCATGGCGCGAGCTATGCCAGGGTCATGAGTTCAATCTCAGAGATTGCACATAGTCAGAATCAAATGTTCAGTAAAAAGCAAAGAAAATCGCTTTGGATAAAAGCGTCTGCCAAAACCATAAATGTTAATGAATGGCGGCTTGGACCAAAGTGTAAGCAACACTTTCATCAGAATGTCAATGTATTTGTTAGCTTGTTTTGTCAGTGGATGACACCAATATAGGTCCTGAATGAACAGCAATGTGTAGAAATCGACTGTGCCAGCTCATTCATCTTTGTTGACTTTCAATAAATTTGTGACCTAACTATGGATATGCATATGGATATCAACCATACAAAGACACACAGACTATGAAGGAATAATTTGTCAATGCTTTGCTACTTGTGAAGCAGAAGGAGACATTACTAGTATTGGCATATCAGCAAACCATGTTTTCTCTTGCATAATTCACAGCTATTGATATATTTATTAAATATGCATCCTAACATTGTTATAGCTTATTGTTGTATAAATAATAGATAGTAAGAGAGTTGAAAGAAAACACTGGTTTGTTACGGCAGGTTATCACATTTAATCTAGAATAAATGTCTTTGAATACAGAGGCAGTTGTTAAAGCTAGATACCCTTAAAAAGACATTAGTATAGAGGTGTTAGTTAATGTGCATTGGCACAATAAAAAAACAGATCTAAATAGCAATTAGGATTAATTGGTTGTTTAAATAAGTGGACGGATGTTTAGAAAAACCCAATCAGTAGGCACTTATTCTTTGTAAACGAAAAATTTAGATGTTACTTAATGAAACCAATGTGGTGCCCACATCTGTGGTTTTTTTTATGGATGCTAAAAGCTAAATTACACTTTCAAAATATTTTTAAATATTTATTGGGGCCTAGTATATATCATAAAGTGGAAAATATTTAAAGAATTGAGTAAAATGCAACAGGTAATATCCCTAAAATTTAAAAAAATTAAGTTCTTGTAATTAAAAACAAGCTTTTAACAAATATATATAATATATTTATCAAATATATTAGTAATATACACTAATATATTTGGTGCATTCTAATAGACATTTTGAGTTGATCAGATTTACTTCTTTTCTTCTTAGATTTTACGCAAAATATAAACAGTGTGTTTAATTAATTTCAAAGCTTTATGTAAATTACTTCACATAAGAACATTTGAACACAACTCAAAATACATGTCAGGTTCACACAACTGTCAAAACAAAAATAATTGCATGGATCATTACCTATAAAACATTCAAGTAGCCAAGGCCTACTCAATATGTTTCTTCCAAAACAGTTAACACTGTTTAATACCATTGCTACTATTATGTGGCTTTACTATATATTATTGATGTTTATAAATGGATTTAAAAGCATCTTTCTGATCATTTTAATAACATGTCAGTCAGGGTGGATTTGCCTATACATGCTGAGTAACAGATTGTTATCAAAGACATTTTAATGGGATTACATATTAAGAAAGCCCAGCAGAAATCTAGCTTTCTCTGGTCTTTGCTAATGGATTCTTAGACACACATTCGAATGCATACTAAATGAGGATAGTGTATCATTAGAAACTAAACGCTCCGTGCAGTACTTTCCTCCTTGCTTTCATCTTAGTAGTAAATAGATTGTTAGACATAACCAAGATTTCTCATATTAGCATAACGATGGAAAAAACACCATTAGTAAAGAGAAATCTAAGCATTAGCATTCTCCCGAACCCCCATCTGACCCTCTTAGTTCAAGAGTCCTTCCCACCAGAACACCCAATGCAGCCAGGCGTGAAGAAACCAAAGCTGCAAAGCCCAGGGTATCTTTTATCATCAAACATCTGTTAGAAGGGTTTTACCGAAAGAGGCAACAAGAACAGAATGTTAATGAAATACTAATAAGAACCTTAAATCTAAATTTGTACAGCCTTTATCTAGCAATGTTTTTTCAAACTGGAATAAAACCCAGATAAAGATCCTCAAGAGAACACCTCCTTCCGGATTACTCTTTAAAACGTGGAACAAATTGGCTTTATAAGAATTTATCTGAAGAACAAAACTGGTTTTACTGACCAATGATGCTTTAAGGAGAATGTGGAGCTGCTTGTGTCCATACATATGTGCAAGATCCAGGGGTGTGTATCCATAGCTGTTAGGGGTATTTAGGGCTTGAATGGCTCCAGGACACTGCAGGAGAGCACCAGACAAATCTCGCAATCCATGTTGGGCCGCAAAATGCAGGACAGTAGGGATATCATCTGGAACTTTGGATTTGTGGCCATCTATGGAATTATAGAAATGCTTTCAATATTTTATATTGCGTCACTTAAGGGGTAACATACCAATTACATTGAAGTTAAAATGTAGCTGCTTTGTGCTATGGACTGGTTTCATAGACAATAATTAAGGCTAGTCGCAAACCAAAATTAGTGTTTGTGCTGTCTTTGAGGCGTAGTTGACCCAAAATGAAATTTGAGAGTGAGATTTATTTACCATCTAATTATTCCAAAAAGTTATTGGACACCATTGGCAACAAAATTACAATTATAATCAAAAGTACCATAGAACATTTTGCTATCCTACTGTCTGTCCTACTATATTTTGTTCAGTAATTTTAACTACTACTGTAGTCAATGGGGTCAAACAAACGTTTGATTTTAATCAGTTTTCCAAATATCCTTCTCTGTGTATGCGGATTTAAAAAATGTATACAGATTTCGAACAACTTAAAGTACATTTTTAAATAATTTAGTTTAGTAACTAGTAAGACTAGTTCCTTGTAATAACAACTGCACAATTTCACATTTTAAAGTTGAGGTCTCAGTAAAAGTTATCCTCCTAAATTAGTTGATTTACATTAATTACATCCAAAGACAAAGGTTAGAATACTTCATGGTCCTAATAGCTACATCTACACTGTTACTTATTGAGTAGGTGTCTAAACAGCAAACATCAATCAACACTTCTGTTCTGAGTGGGCAGTTTAACCAAATGGGATTATAGTACAAGAGGTTTTGCAGAACAATAAAACAAATACATTAAACTGTATCTATTATTTCACCTTGTTGGACCATTGAGATTGATATTCTTATGCTCAAAATTAGCTTTTACAGCATAGTAAACCCAAAAATGACATTTGTATCATCATTTACTTGCACACTTGTCATTTAAAACCGGCATGATGCTCTTTCTTCTACATAAGATAAAACAAGATATTTTGAAGAAGGTTGGTAGGTGAACAGCAGGGTCACCTATTCACATTTTTAAAATATCATTTTTTATTTGCCATAAAATATAGTCCTTCAGGTTTGGAATGACAAGATGGTGAGTAAATGATGACACATTTTTCATTTTTGGGTAGACTATCAATTTAACGTGTTGATTGTTGCTCATTTTCACGTTTTTAAATTAAGTTAAATTAAATTAAATTAAATTAAATTAAATTAAATTAAATTAAATTAAATTAGATTAAATTAAATTAAATTAAATTAAATTAAGATGAATCCAAGAACCTATCACCCTTTTTTATAGGAAAAGTAAAACAAGTATCAAACAGAATAATAAAGAATAAAGGGTCACAAAAAATTATTTCCCCAGCAGACAGATACCACTTTGGTGGCATATCACTTTGGTGGCATATCATTAGAAAATGTGTAGCCCTGAAATAATTCAAGCTCTGAGGTAACAATAGGAGAATGAAAAACAAAGACACTAAAGAAGTGCATAAAAAACTTAACTGTTTTTAAATAAAAAATAACACAGAGAGAGTGGCTGAAACACAGAGATAAGGATAGATCCATGGTGGATGCAACACAGACTAATCTAAAGTCTAATTAAACACCCATAATAACTGATTCAGAAAAACAACCGAGGCGCTTTATTTCAGGCAATTCTGTTTCAGTGTCACCTAGTGCCGCAGTTTTTACACACTTCATTTCACTAGTAACAGAATGAAAAATGCATCTTTCATTAAACAACTCTTTGTAGATTTACTGCATACTTAAAACTAAACTAAGTATTAGGTGTTTTTGGGAGAAAGTCTAAAGTTTTTTTGTGGCGACAAAATATAAAGGCCAATAGCTTAGTGAAGAACTACAGAGGATCTGGGTCATGCTGCATTAATGAAGGCAGGGAGGCACATGTCAAAAGAACAAGTGCACAGTAATGCACTTCTGAGGGTCGTGGCGGAATCCCTCCATCATTAATTCATGCTTATAACAGACTGTAAAATGAAGTGCTGGTAGCATTAGCCATTTTGTGCTGATGTTGAAATGGTTGTCTGCAGGCGCTTTGTGAGACTCAATATGGGTTAAAGGAGCTGCTTTTCACAGTAATGCTGAACCAGAGAGGCATTTACCCGAGGCTGGAAGTCGATCACACTGCAGGCCTTGAAAACCTCCAGATGGCATTTTCTGCACCAGACATGCAGCCAGAGTTTTATCCAGCTTTTCCACGGAGGAAACCTGAAAGGCCTGTATGAAAAATAAACATGAGGCATCAAACCTCACTTAATGAACTTGAATTGATTTCTGCACGTCTAGTAACACCAAACCTAATTTTGTTACTAAACAGGTTTTCTCAATGCTCCCAATCACCATTGTTTGACCGAACAGAAAACAAACCACTGTTTGACACATTAGGGTTGCCAACCGAAAAAGTGTTTAAAAAATAATGCATTATATTTTAAGAAAATCAACTTCTATAGAGATTCAAAGTTGTCTGTGCAAATTTAGACAAACCAGAAGATTTTCAGCTTTAATAAATGGTAGGCCTTATGTTTTATAGATAGTTGAATCAAGATTACAATCTCCTGAATGCAATATATGCGCTTTCTTAAGAGTCTCGAAAGCAAATGTCAACCCGGAACATTCCATAATAGAAGCACAGAGTGCCTAAGATGCTTTATCACATTCAATAATAAAGTATTTCTTAACATAAGTAAACCCATGAACTAATAATAAATCAACAACATATTTTTCAGCATTTATTAATCCTTGTTAATGTTATTAATGTTATATAAATTAATGTTGTTCATGGTACATTAACTTATTTAAACAGATACAACTTTGAATTGTAAACATTTATTAGTAGATGCTGAATTAACAGTAACTTAAAAAATGCAACTGAACAAGTACTGTTTATTCTTAGTATTAACTAATCTATTAAGTAGCTGTTGACAAAATGTAACCTTATTCTTACGGGTAACAAAGTATAGTAAACATGTGAATGTCTGGTAACATAAAATAGATATATTATTTTTCTATTTTTGATAGGTGGAATATAAATATTCAAGAAATAAATGAAGACAGAGAAACACCCTGTAGAGGTAGCCAATGCATCATAGGGCTAATTGATATATATGGATCTCATTAATAAGTCTGCACTGTAGATAACTATGCTCTAATGTCCTGTAAACAATACCAACCAGTCCATGCCAACATCCTTAAGGTAAAGCCAATTATATTAGCAGGATTAAAACAGAAAAAAAAAAGTACAGCTGACTGAACCCATAATACCCTTAAGATAGTAATGGCTTAAAACAGCCCAGAGAAACACCCAAGATTAGAACCTTGAGGGATCAGAGGAGAGTATGGAAAACAGGAAAACCTAATATACTGTAGGTGTGGATGGGAATGGATTTCATTCATCGGTAAATTTAATACTTAATATATTAAACTTTTCATTATCTATTATCTATTTCATATGATGTGTCAAAGTTTTGTAAATATAGGAAATTAATGTTTCTTAATGCTATATTTCATAAACCCAGTTTCTGCATTACATAAATGAAATAAAATGTAATTTGGAGCTGTCATTCAGCACTGTGTCATTTTTACAACTTATGTATATAGTCCTACCGTACATACTGCAGTAAACCTTTGCAAGCTCGTAAAAGTCTAGGCTGACTTGCCAGGGTAAGTCAGCCCTCGTTGGGAGTGGAAAACCCCTCACTGGCAAATAAAGTATGACAGTAGCCAACACTTGGCCCTAATAAAATCAAAACTGTCTAAACTAAGATTTAAAAATTTGACAGTATGTGTAAGATATTTAAGGCAAAAACATAATATTCAGTTTATTGTTCACGTTTATAGCAGTGAGTGAATAAATATACAGCCACAGAAATGTGTATTTTTCCCTATTTTAAAGTATGTTCTTGGGCAAAATGTTCTCGGGAACTTATAATATTAATAACATCTCTCAAAAATATCTATTTGAATTTATTTGCAGAAATTGTTTTGGGAGCAACAGGTCCAACTTAAAGAAAAGACACTCTGTATTTTTTTCCTTCAAATATCACAAATCAGTTTATATTAACACCTAAACAAAACAACAGTCATGTCATAATGTGTTTTGCTGATTAGTTTAAAAAGTTGGAATGCTCTCTGATATTTTATGTGCATGTGTTAATAGAATTGTATTTTTCTTCATTTAGAATTAATATTTATTATACTATACACTAAGACTGACCATATACTGTATATTGAAATATCGCAAATGTGCATGCGCATCATGTATATCGCAAAGGTTTGCAGATATGAGCTAATACATTCTTCACACATTTTTCCCACAATGCCATTCCCCCACATGACAAACAATGTTTTGTGCGTATGACAGACCTCTGGGCCAACAATCTCTAACACTGTTTGTGTGAATTCTAAAGTGTAATTAAGCAAGCAAGCCATGTTCAGAAAGCAGTCACATTCAAAAGTAGTAGTGATGCTTTTTCCCCCTTGAATAATGTGAAACATATGTTGGTTATGTAATATCAAAATAAAATATTAATTGATTTTAGAAAGAAATATCATATTGCAGAATATCACATTATTAAGCATGCTTTCGCATATCAAATATTTCCTTAATATCACACAGTCCTACTGTGCACATGCAGTAGTAAATGCAGATTTATCATATATGCTTTTAAAAGTAAGCTTTTTCAGGTATTATAATTAAATTTTTTGTATTGAAATAACATTAAACATCGTGTTTAAAAAAAGAATGATTTATTTTTTTTTCTATATTTGGATCTATAAGGTGTCAATAGAGTCATGTGGTTACCTGGCACATGAATTTCACAGGATCTGCAGCTTGTTTGAGATAGTGAGCAACCTCTCCCATCATGGTGTAGTATTGTATACCAGCTTTGCCTTTTATCAGTCCTTGACAGTGCAGCGTCACACAAACATCTCCAGCAGTGAATTCTCCAAAACACAGATATTATAAGCAAAGGATGAGGATATCATGGCATAGGATGTTGATGGAAAAACATTAAGGCATCAACAATTTTAATCTATTGTAAATGCACTGAAGTATCTTTACCAGGGGCAGACACACACAGTGTGTTCTCATTCCAGTTAACAGGTTTCACTCTCACTGTCTGCTTCTTGCCACTGAACTCCACCTCTGCATCTTTAATGCTCATGACCTCCTGCAGTAGAATAAATATCTGTCCAGGACTCTATGAACACACACACAGCATGGGAACAGTCAGTATAGCATACACCTAGTGTTTATGATCAGTTAGACTCTGGTGATACTGTAAGCATCTGGGTACATAGAGTGGGTTTATATATGGGCCCAGTTGTGTGAGCTTCTATTGTAATACATGAACAGCAATGTAACAATTGAAATGTACATTAAACAGTATTAATAGTCTAAATGTGTATCTGACCTCACATGGCACACGACGGGGTAGAACCAGTAAAGAGGGTTTTGCAGTGAGGGAGCCAGCAGAAACTTTCTTCTCAAGCTTTAGGTCTTGGACCAGTTTTCCCTCCAGTGTTGATGCTTGACCCCCTGAATAAACAAGTGATATATTTGTGAACGCATTGTTGGGCAGGTGATCAATATTGCTAAACTTATTTTTTCCCATTATTTATTGCTCCTGCAGCTGATCTCTTTAAAACAAAGCTTAATAAAATCTACCAAAGATAATATCTCTGTCATGTTGGCAACAGTGACCTTTTAAAACTACTGGCAGATTTACATATTCAGTGATAATATAGAGTTTGACGCATGAGGAAATGCACACATTTGCATATTGTTTGCCCCTTGTACTGAAGCAGCCATCAGCAAAGCAGAACTTCTCCTGAAATCAAAATGTACCTGCTGAAATGGTGACTACTGAAAAAATGATAAAACATGCGCATGCGTGGACTTCTGTCATTATAACCCTATAATATTTATGTTATATATAAACAAACAATTTGTATGCAACTATGAGACAGGTGGAATATGCCAACTTGTTCTAAGAGATAATAAATAGTAATTGCATGTTGAATGTTTTATTTTAGTTAGATGATGCTTGAATTAACTGCATTGAACGGGAATTAAAGCAACATTTCTCTAAAAATAAAAATCTGTTATACTTTAGTCCCTCTTGTTGGTCTTACTTTTAAAATCTATTTCTTTAAAAGTATTTTATAACACAATCATAAAAATTGGCATAAAAATAAATCAAGACAATAAAATAACAGATACAGCAAAGTAGTCCTTTTTGAAGTGATGGTTCAGCCAAAAATGAAACTTCTGTTATGAGTCCTTGTCATCATTTGCTTACACTCTTGTCATTTCCACACTGTATGACTTTCTTTTTGTCTACAGAACACTAATCAAGATATTTTGAAGAATGTTAGTAACTGGTAAACATTCACTTGCACTGGTTTGTGTGTCCATACGATAGAAATGAATGGGAGCCGCTGCTGTACAGTCACCAACTTTCTTTAAAGTATTTTCTTTTGTGTACTGTTAAAGAAAGAAAGCCATACATGTCTGAACTGACAAGAGGGAGAGCAAACGATGACACGATTATCATTTTTAGGTTAACTATCACTTTAAGGTCACTGAGAAATTAGCTCTTCTATTTGGCCATCACTTAAGCCTTTCAAGTAAGCTAATGCACATAATGCACCCAGTAAATTACAGCACTAGAGCAAAGGCAATTATAGTCTCTGGAATTTCAGACTCTGTGTAATAGAGTAAAAAATGGCAGATCAAATTGGTTGAGCCACACACTGGGCTGCGTTTATGTGTATATGTACCCAGTTCTCCAGCATGTTGACTGTATAATTCTCAAAAGATCAGCGGATTGTGATGCAGTTATGGCAGGATGGTAATTGCTTGTCAGGCTCAGGAAGAAATAATGAAGTCTTATATGTGCCAAGAACAGATCTGTCTCTGGTCCTCTCCTCACACTGTTCCATAATTACAGTCTCCAGAATCACCAATTACATCAACAAAATGTAAACCCCATTAAACCCCATCCCTAGAGATGTTTAACCTGGAACAACATACGATTTGTCTCAATGCCGCTGCTGCATAGGGGTTTGGTGCTCGCTGTTCACCTGACTACCACTGGAATTTGGACCTTTTCACAGCCTGAATATTATTGTTGTTATCACTAAAAGTGACCTCACACATCAGGGTTTTAAAAATTACCAATAAAGTGACTAACGTTAGATCGAGGATGATTTTCAAATAAGATTATGATGACGAAATCCATCCCGGTGAGGTGGTCTAATATCAGAGTTAAATGACTTCAAGGTAAATATTTATAAAATTCACATGAATTATTCAAAGCTACCTATAGCCCTACAGGGAACATTCCAAGCAATCCAGGTTAAGTGCTTTGCTTTATAGGAATATAGTTCAAATCTCCAGTGTTCAGACCCTCAACCTCTGGGTCACAACCTCAGGCAAAGCCAGTTACTCCTGTCACATTCCCGAATCTCTCACCTTTGTGTACTATCTCAGCCACAGCTGAGCTGTACTCCTGGGGTTCCTGCTCACTGGAGATCTGGAGACAGCTCTCACCCTTCAGTGGCACCAGCTCCAGCAGAGGATCAAGGCTTTCCACTCCACACAGGAGAATCACCACACGGGCCTCCGGTCGTAAAACACGAGCCAGGAAAAACCGGCGGAGCTGGCACATACCCTCCAGCATGCCCCGCGACAGAATAAGCAATTTGCATTTGTACCCTCCCAGTCGCAGGAAGTCATCCTTGCGACTGGTTACCATGGCAATATCATAACAACAGATGCCGGACTCGGGAACGGAATCTGCCAGGTGGAAGCGCAGGTATGATGCCCACTGCTCTGCCTCAGACTCATAGATGATGAGAAGATCTTCAGCTATAAAGAGATGACAAAGAGTTCATTTACAGTAAATAAGTGGGAAACTGGAGAGGTCTATATCATGGATTCTTACTGTTAGCTAGTTTGCAGACATTTTTCAATAAAGATCGATTGTGATATATAGGAAGGTGTTAACAGGAAGGTAGTAATAAAAATAATTTAATACCATTATTAAATGTATGAATTCAAAGTATAATAAGCACAGTAATGAATCGTGAAACCCACAACAAAGTTGTTTTCCTGCAGTTAACAGAGCTTATAAAAACTTGAAACCAAAATGAACAACAGATTTATCAAGACTCTGTCATAACTCAGTTTTAATAACAGTCATAAATTGCAAACCCTGTGTACAAAGATACATTTTAGAATTTAAAAGAGAATTTAATATTTAAACTCACATGTTTTGCTCATCTCTTTACTTCAGCACTGTGTGTTGCAGTCCTGTAAGGGGGAGGCTGTTTGATCGAACACATGAACCTTTGTCCATTATCTATTCACGGTCTGGTGGTTTCCGTGTAATGAAAAGGCAGGAGTGGGAATGGTAAAGATGACGTGAGATGAAGATTACAGCTTCCCCTTCTATGTCCTGTTAAACAGGCACAATTATAACATCCCTAGTTATGTTGATAATTATACAGTTTTAAAAACATTTATTTTCATGATTGGAAAGGAAATACACAAGCAAAAAACAAAAAAAGCAGACTTTATTGTCAGTTAATAGTTTTCGGAGCCACATTTTAAAGGGACGGCTCACCAAATAAATATATTCTTCTTTTACCCACTCTCGTGTCATTCCAAATTTTAAGAATACAAAAGAAGATATTGGAAGAATGTCGTTAATGAAAAAACATTTACCTGTCTTTTTTTGTATTTTACAGAAGAAAGCATTATGCCTGTTTTGAACAACGTGAGGGTGAATACATGACAGCAGATATTTTGTGAACTATACCTTCAACTAGTAAGAACATGTTCAAAGAAGAGCAATATTTTACATACCATGGGCAGATGTGGAATGGCCTCCAAACAACTCACAATTGTATATCTCTTGAAGTCAATCATCTCAAAACAGACATGTCACTGAAATTAAGAAAGGACAAACTTGAAACTGACTATCTTGCCAGGTGCACAATTGCCTTTAGTCCTGTACTAGATTATCTAGACGGCATCTACGTTTGTTCATTTCCCAAAAATCCCTACTCTTGACTCTCCAATGAAACCAATGGCAGTATGTCATTTACAATTTAAATATATGCTATTTTAGGATTTTTAAAGTAGAACAAATTTCCCCCTTTGATTTATGTGATTCATGACACATTTTACCTGCTGCACTTTTTGGATTTTAAAACCTAAAAAAAGAGATTTCTAAGCATGTTTGTATCAGGATTATGTGCTGAAATCATTCAATAAAAGCAGAAGGAAATTTAAACAAAAAATTAATGACCTTGCAAACTAATAAAATCACATAATTTAGTTAATGGGCAGTCGTGGCCTGGTGGTTCGAGTCTTGGACTCGTGATCTGAAGGTTGCAGGTTTGAGACTCGGAACCAGCAGAAATACCACGACTGAGGTGAGTCCCTTGAGCAAGGCACCGTCCCACCCACTGCTCCCCGGGCGCTGCAGCATGGCTGCCCACCGCTCTGGGTGTGTGTTCACAGTGTGTGTGTGTTCACTTACTGGATGGGTAAATCACCATACTTGGCAATATGTCACATCACTTCACTTCACTACAGTGTGAGCCATGACCTTCACTAATGATGATGTAATGACAAAATAAAATACAATTTACCACTTCAATGCTTGCTTTGCTCCCTTGAAGGATCATTGTTATTTATAATGCATCATTATATAAAAATTTTGTTAAAAGGGAATTATTAAAATAAGGTTCACTTGGTTTTAAGGTTCTTCTGAGTGTAAAGATGACTTTAAGAAACAAAAGTGTTAAAATACAGGAAGGGGAGTGAATCTAATCAGAGTGGGCACACAGTCCTCTAAATGCATATCAGTGTTGCCTCGTGCAATCACACACACACAGCACATACAGTAATCACAAACTGAATGAAACACATTCAACACAACGCATTGAGTGCCAGCATCCCCTCCTACAACACTTTTATGTTTCCTCACTGACTGGTTCATCGTGCACCGTGTGTTAGAACAAGCTGTTTTAATGGTGTAAAGCGACACTACTGTCACACTCAGCGAAGCACATGGACCCTGAGCACCAAAGGCCACATCCTCAGAACTTGTTTATCTTCATCTACACTCTCAAACATTCATTCCCTATTGTAAAATAAATATCCCTCTGCTCTCTTTACTTAGACTTACCGTCCTCCCCTAACACCTAAGCAATTTTAAGAGTCTTATATATATCCTATATATCAGGCGAAACGAATGGAAAATGCAATTAGTCAATCTCGTTTAGTCTATGAGACACTAACTAGCTGCTCATTGACACCTGGACTGATGTGGTCTATTCTGCATAATATACAAATTCCCCTGAGGCAAGACCAATTGGCCCTTGGAATGCAAAGTATGTTTGTCAAATAGTGTCTTCACTTTCTCACATTTAGTTCACCAAGCTCAATTTTAAAGGGATAGGTTACCTAAAAATAAATATTCTGTCATTATTTACTCTTTTTCTTTTTAAACCTGGATGTGTTTCTTTTTTCAGAATACAAAACAGATCATTTAAAGATCCCGTTCTTAGTGATTCCATGTTTCAAACTTTAATTAGCGTATAATATTGTTGTAGGGGTATAAGTAATTTCTGTACTATTATTAAGATCAAACTTCGATGCCAAGCGTGGTATTTTATTTAACAGAAATCGCCTACAAAAAAAGGCCAGTTTGAATCCCTCTACATCCCTCATCATGTCGTTGAAAACGCTGTTATTTTCATCCAAGACTCCAATCTGTACTTAGAAATCAATAATTTTAATCCACATGTAAAAATATGTGCAGCACATTTTACTCAAGAACAGTGTCCTAAATCTCAATCAGTTTAATATTGTTTAATACAGTTTAATATAACTCTAAATCTCTTAATTTGCACATATATTATTCTTGAAAGATGGAGCAGTTCCCTCTTTGTCTGGAGCAGGCGTTGTTTATGGACAACAACTGGTAAGTGTATTTTATTATTAAAGTTGGTGCGTTTCTGTAACTAATGATTGCAACATTGTTTAGCTTTGTCAACTAGATGGAATCTAATTTAATCCTACAAAAAAAGTGCAATATTTAAACTGGATACCGTCGATGTATGTGATTGCAATGATCAGTTTCAATAATAAGTTGATTATATCTTTTGTTTATTGTTAACCACATGCTGGTTTAGATCGGGGTAAAGTTTAGCAGCAGACACGTGAATCATTGTTCTGTTTTTAGACGTATGCAAAAGTCGTGCTTGCACAGGTTCTACTCAATCCTCTTAATCTATGTTCTACTGGTTCTGACTCCGGATCAATTTTATAACATTAAAGACATTTTTACAATAACACTTGGCCCATGCATCTTCACGATATGGTAAGGGGCGTCACATTTCTGGGAAACATTCGCTGAGCTGCTGTCGAATCACAACACAGGATTTGTGGTGTATGACAGTAAAAACAGAGATATACAGATAAAAAAGTAAATTGTATGAAAAATGTATTGTCTATTACAATTTTTTTTTCTGTTATTTTGCACAATGTAAAAACCATCAAAGCTTAAAAAAATCACAAAGAATGGGATCTTAAAGGAAACTTGCTAATCAAACAGCATTGACCCCATTGTATTGACACAAAACAAATGCAGGTAAATAGATACTAGTTACCGACATTTTAAACAATATCTTTTACCCATGTTTAAGCTAGAAAGAAAGTCATACAGGTTAAAATGACAAGATACTTATTAGGTTTTTCTTGTATCAGCAAGGCATGGGATTTTTGGTTTCCAGCCTTACTTTAATAAAGATTTAAAAAATCTTTATTAAAAATATTCAAATATATTCTGATGGTATTATAAACAACTTTGAAATGTGGTTAATGCGAAAAAGTATAAGACCGGTTTTTTAATGTGCAGTAACACACGGACATCATCATTTTCTAATCAGACAGAAATCTTAATTTTTCGTTCCTGTTAGACAAGCAAAACTAATGAGCTCCGATGTACTCTAGTGCACTCTTCATTTAGACATGTTTCCTGTTCTGCCCGAATCTTAAATAATGACTTTCTATTAAAAAAAATTTAAATCTGTCAACATGTTAATTTTACTTTGGGTTTCTCAGTGACTTTTTTTTCTATGTTGAATAATTATTCATTATTAGTTTTAATTCGCAATGATAAAAGATTTAAGTAATTTACAAAAGAGGAAATTGTTAGAAGCAAAAAAATCAACACTCTGAACCTTTAATTGAATAAAAGATCACAATGTGTACGGTTAAGTCAGTACAAAATGTCTTAACTGACAGCGTAGGCGTGAACAAGTTTTCCAGATAGCTCAACTGGTAGCTGGTAATGCCAGGTACGTGAGTTTGAAATACTACTCAAATACAGTATAGCTTTAATACGCTGTTGATTTGGAATAAAGTGTCTGCTCAATGCATAAATATGTATACAAATTCTAATTTATTTAGAAAATTAAAAAGATTGTATAAAATAACAGTGACTATATTAACTCATACTTCGGTCATTTCAAAACTGCAAAAAACAAAATAAGATATTTTAAAGAAAGTGACATAATGGAATAGCGGTGTCACAAATGCAATTCTCCTGTATGGACACATGCTAGTGAATGTGTGCCAAAACTGTTAGGTTACCAACTTTTCTTACAAATGTGCAGAAGAAAAAAGGACAAAGACATGGTGGCATGACAGAGACTGATGTTACATGACTGATAAGTCAAGTAAATTCATGGTTAAGAAGTTAAATGTTAATGTGTCCATTTAATTTTTTTATACATACATATATATATAATAGCATCATATAAGATGATGAGCTCACCAAGTTGACCAAGATGCAGTTGCAAAACAGACATGTCATGTGAAGCTGTCAGTCAAAAACTGCAACAAGCTTTTCCTTAACTGGAGAACTCAGTGGAGAGAGATCTTCTTGCCAGGTATTAGATATTATTGTAGAATATGTATAAGAAATCACAAACATTGGATGCAAGTATTTTAAATATAGCATAGATTATGCTTCCCAGTTGTGCAATAAAATGAACATACCATGTGTAACAAGGTACAGTGGTTAAATTATTCTCTCTGGTGTGACTTTATATCAAGTTGCTATGGCAATAGCTGAATGTCTGATCCTTTTATAGGCTAATAACCTCATCTGTTGCAATTCTGATAAGTTAATACATGTAAATCTTGACAGCTTTCATATACACAAACAGATAGGAGCATGTGAAATAATGTGTTATGTTTAGAAATAATCGCACATAATCTAATTACAAGAACATATAAGGCAGAATAGAAAGTAGACCCAGGACTTGCAAACATTTATGCCATTTCATCTTTAGCACTCCAATTCTCTATAGATAGATGTATTAGGACAAAATATAGAAAATTTAATTTAGGTATTGTATACATATTCTTAAGTAGCTTCAAATGAATTCTGGTCTCACACAGCGCTGGTTAAGACCTCCACAATGCTCAGTAAGATGAAATCTCTGTGTGTGCTCAATAATATGACTTATCCAACACTCATAAAGCAACTGAAGCAATACTGTGCCTTAAGATCTCTGTCTGCATTTCTGCACCATCTGACTCTATTGAAAAGTGAGGATAAGCAATACTGCAGCATTAAAACTTTTGGTCTTTCCGGATTTCACTTTCTGTCAAATAATGCTTTTAGGCAACAAATTCTATTTCCAGGTGTAACAAATTAGCATTACAGCGATTTCGATTTTTCACATCCTACTGTGCACATTTTTTCAACTAATGGAAGTTTGCAACACATTAAGTTTTT
>CM065654.1:12882008-13179508 GCA_033220385.1 Triplophysa yarkandensis | reverse complement strand
GGCGGAAAAGGGTTAGGGCAGAAGACCTTGCATTAATTTAGGTGTGTGTTGTAACCTGTCAGACCCTCAAGAGGTGAAATTGATCTGATAGATATTTCTTGTTCGCTCCTTTGTTTTAGTTTCAGTTTTTCCCCAATAACATGTGCTTTTGGGTAAAACAATTAAACTTATTGTAAGTCCAGCATCAATTTTTTAATGTGATAATGTTTTGTTTATTCAGGTACCACGGGGGCTTTCGTCTTGTTTGAGTATCGTTTGATACTCATTTTAACAAAACCACAGTGACCTGATGATACAACATTATTTTAATATCTAGTGTTACAGTTTATGTATAAAATTCAATGCATAGTATGTAGTTATCCAGAAACTGTGATATAATATATTTGTCCCATTTATTTGTGCACTTGTATTACCAATTTAAATTGTGGTAGAACAGAAAGGATACATTTTTTACATTCTTACAATTCACCTCAAGTAGTAAATTACCATTTCCTAAAATAACATAGTAACTTTAACCACACCCCAATATACAAGATGCATAAATTAATATACTGTTTTTTTATTTAACAATTTTATTTTGCATTGGTATTTTATTCTGTTCTATATAGTCTGTTGGCTGCAGGGCCAGTTTTCATCAGTTAGAGAAGCTGAATTTGAGTGAACAGTTTAGCGCTGATATGCGGTGATTTCTTTTCCAGCTTCTGTCTGAGCGGAGCTCAATCATAGAGATCTATTATCTGCCGGTCGCTCTGAGCTGTGAAGAGATGCAGCTTTTAGTGGAGTGTCCTAGTGTCGTTTTAAATGATCCTCGCAAGGCTAGAAGCTTTTACATAATGCTCTGTATTGTCGCTTTTTTACAGTCTTCTTTTCGAAGGAAAACCCAATCCAAATGCTAATGGAGCCTTTATGGGGTGAGAGAGAAAGAGAGACAGAGAGAGACAGAGAGACTAAAAAAGAGGAGCACAGAGACAGACAGACACTGATAAAACGATTGCTGGGGTCTTCAGGTGTGGTTTGCTTACACATAAATCACATTGTTTAAGCCTGTTTTTCATCTGTTGTATACGTCGCAGGGCCAGTTTCAGAGAGTTTCCATATCAGACCATTTCTAAGCTACTAGCATTTCAGCAATTTGATGGTCTCGTAGGTGTGTCTGTAGGGCCTGCACTGGTATTTGAGATAAGAAATTCTGATTCTAGAAAGCAGCTAATTTGATCATATCTGTGTGTGACAGGATCAGTCGTCATTTGTTGTACATTTGTTTTGAATGTCGATGCTCTGAATTCGGTAAGTGTATGTGATGAATGGGTAATGTATGTAGCTGGCTGACATAGATCAGGGTTTTTTTTGTGTGATGATGATAAAATTTTTTTGCTGTAAATGTCCCAGATGTTATTTCAACTAAATACAAATTATTAAAAATTTTTTGCGTGAAACAAATAAATGTACAATTACAACTAACACCATTACATTATCACCACATAGTTCACTTACAGCTGTTTACTTGTACTTATTTCTGTGCGTTTGGGCACTAAATGCGGGGTTGAATCAGACATTGTTAAACTGATAACTTGTGATAAAAGGATTTTTTACAACTCTCATAATTAATTGTTGTTTACATACAATTTTTGTCTTGGCTCTTCAGAATTTACGATGCAACTGGTTCAAAGAAAGAAAACATTTCAAAACTTAAAGTTACGATTTTTGTTAAATTCCTGCAGCCCTACATATATTAGACTATTAAATTAAAAATAGTAGATGGCAGGGCTGTTAAAATTCTAAAATATCAGGCAGACAGAAAAAATCTGTATTGTTCAGCCTTGACGTTCCACTGCAGACTGTAATTAAATTTAAAGTTTAGTGTCTGTGCAAACAGATCATCCCAGATTGTGTTTCAGATAGATCAGGGCGCAAAAGTAAATTGCTGTTTGTTCCTGCGTGTCATCAAATGTTTTTATGCATTCTCCAAAGTCTGTGTACCATGCACATGTGAAAGGACAACATGCAATGGTTCTTGTTTACTTTTCTCTTCACTTAGAATTCCTTTCATTTTCAGTTGGTTTCACTTTGATAAGGTGAAAGCCAGCATTCTGCGAAACGGACAACAGACTTTTTCGCCGCACACTGTGAAGTCCATCTAAACCAAGCGTGACGCCATTGTCTGTTGGTTTTATGCTGCAGTTCAAGACGAATAGCATGTGACATTTGACTTTTGAGGGGAGGCACAGGGGCTGCACGGCGCGAGGGGGGACCGCCATCTCGGTAGCTGATCCCTGCTGGATAGCTGAGTCATTTTTAGCAACAGAACCTTAAGTAACATCACATATCTCAATGGCGAGCGCTATAGGAGCACTTTTAGGGGAAGACCCCTGTGTTGACTTTCACCCACTTTCCCGCATAGTTTTACTTGTGTATCAACTTTTTATTCTGCGACTGTAATTATGCCACTTTCGCTTCTGTGATCTGATAAAAGCTGGCAATTTAACAAGTGCTCTATGTGTAAAATACAAAAGGGGATCAGAACAAAGAACCTTTGGGGTGTTGAGTTGTATACTAGAAGGAGGGTGATCATATGCATCATGCTTTAGCATTAAGTTGATTCTGGGTCTTTTTGACATGTAGCATGTATATTTTCCAACAACAGTTGTCGTACTGGTGCCTCAGTTACTCAAAGAGTCAAGAAGATGTTTGACTTAAGAAAGTAGGCTTTTTAGTGACAGGACAGTTTCTGAACACATGGTGACACGGTGCATTAGGGTTTGGAGACTCTCTGAAGCAAAGGTGTAGGAAGTTTGTAACACTCTGGTGCGGCTGCCAAGACGCGAGGACTGAGACGACAGGCGTGGGGAAGTATTTCTGTCAGGGATCCACAGGAAGAGACAGGAGAAAAAGAGAACCAAGGCTGCTCGGCCTTTTCTGCTTTGACAGTTTTACTCTAATGACAATTCTCTTTACTGGCAGTCCAACCTAAAATAGACACCCTCGCCCTCTCCTCACCTCCATCCCAACACAACCATAGCAGTGTTTGACATGTCACAGCCTTGGTGTGCATCTCACTCAAAACTGGTGTGCACTCTTTAACCCCAAGCAATGCATTAGAGCAGTACACATTGATGTACCTTTCATTCTGTTTTGGGACAGACATGTGAGGAGTTTTTTTCTCAGGCACCACACAGCAAGCCTAGGAGTCCTCCAGTAAGAGGAGGTTCGTCCATCTGTTCAGGCTGGCAGGGTGGAGATGTGACAGAAACAACGTGGAGGGAAAGCAAATTCAAAGAGAGATCATGCGGTTACAGCAGTGTCAAAACAACAAGTAATGTAATGTTAAAGGGATAGTTTTTCCTTAAAAAAAATCTGGGATGAATATCTATCAAGTTGTTTCGAATCTGAATAAATAGGATTGAACTGATAAACACAAAGGGAGAGATTTGGAAGAATGTCAGCAAATTACTTTTCTGACCATCTTAGTAGAAAAAAAATGTAAATGGTAGTGTTTGCTCTCCAACGTTGTTCAAAATACATTTTGTGTTCAACAGAACAAACAAACAAAATTGTTATCCATAGTGATGTGAAGTGACATACAGCCAAGTATTGTGACCCATACTCAGAATGCGTGTTCTGCATTTAACCCATCCAATGTGCACACGCACAGCAGTAAACACACACCAACCTTGAACACTCTCCCAGAGTAGTGAGGTGCCATTTATTCTGCGGCGCCCAGGGAGCAGTTGGGGGTTCCGTCTCAAGGGCACCTAAGTCATGGTATTGGCGGCCCGAGACTTGAACCCCCAACCTAGGGTTAGAAGTCAAATTCTCTAACCTCAAGGCCATGACTTCCCACAGTCAATGGTGCTTCAGAAATGTCAGTTACTCACATTCTTCCAAATATCTTTTTAACCAGCGTTTAAGATGCTTTAATTTCTTAAAATGTATATTGCTTTTTTATTGCACGACAAAATTTGCCAAACACATGTACATGGGTGTTGCTTTCTGAGCCATTATTGTTGATACTTAAAAAGTGTTTGTACATACAAATGCACATTAAAACATGAGCATTCTGCTCCATGCTGTCCAGATGTTCTAGATAGAATATGAACATTTATTATAGTTGTGCTCATCTCCGCTATCATGATTTCATTACACTCGATCACTATGAGCCTGAAGGAAGGGATGTGACTTGATCTATGGCATGTGCTTGTGATCATGTGGCTATCTCCACATGCTTATTTAATTTTTACACTGGAATGTTATAATTCACATGATCACATTATTTAGGTTTAGTAAGACTTGTCTTTCCATATGGTCAACACTGTTAAACGCAAGCAGCATATCGCTCCATCGGTCTTCTGAGATTGTGCATGTTTTCCATTTCCATCTGTTGAATTGAAGATGAAGCATGTATGATCTGAACAGTACATAAGAGAGATGCCACTGTTTATGCTTCATGAATGTAATTTTTAGTCTAAATACTGTAGTCACACACAACAGTCCAAACAAAAGTGGGTGCCAGGTCTCATTGCTGGGAGATTACATCAACTCCTGTTCTTTTTAGAACCTTACATTTCTTTTGACTTCGTGCCATAAGGTTTTATGGAGCCAGCCTTGTTTATCAACCTAGTATCACAGGCCTTGCAAGGCTTTAACGGTTTAGAGAGGTGTGGATTGTGTGCTAGTTTATGCATTTTAGCCCGGGGCTCTTCATGGTGGGTTGTGTCGGCCTGTAAATGACATCAACTGTGTTCTGCACTATTGAAACCCCCTCATGACCTTATTCCACACTCCCTAATACTGCCGGAGCATTTCATTGGCCCTCATCTGAGTACGTTGGCACAACTTTAGCCCAGGTTGTGGATTTGGAGAAGAGAAAAGCTGCTTGCCTTCTCAGATTATGCTCCATATAAACGGATGAAAGTAGCTCAGCTGTATTGGATGTAATGGAGCCTGTCTTTTGGTTTTAGTAACTAATGCTGCTCCGTGATGAAAGCCCAGAACCCTGGGAAATTGAGGTGAATGCAAATGAGTCCAGAAGAAAATGAATCTGATATGTGGTATGCTAAAATTCAAGCCTTTTTTACAAGTTTGCTCCTACTGTGCACACAAATAGATCATGCAAATGATTTCAAAGGAAGGTACATTTGGTTTGGCTATGTGAATTGTGACTTATGAGTATGCAAGTAGCGTCTATTTCAGTCTGAGGGACCACCGTCAGCTGTGTTCTTTTCTTTGTCGTCTTTAATAATCACAGAAGTGTTTCGAGCTTCTGGGAACCTCTCAGCTGCTTGGTTATCCTTTCATCTAGTAGCGCCAGTTGTCCCCAAAGTTGGGTTCATGATGTGCAAAATCATGACTATTTTCATTTTTTTCATAGAGGGGAATCACGTTTTCCTATCTGCACATTTAGTATTTCAATGCTTTTGTGTTGACATGTTTATTGAACAACAAGTTTTGGAAGGTTCTTTGTAAGGTTATCAGATACAGGTAACATCATGTTGGGACAGGTTTTTAACCACACATACATTCCATTCAAGTGTACATGCAATGCCACCAATTTGTAGAAAATAAAATTACCGTTCATTATGGTCTTTAATTTCTTATGACATTTTAACAGTGATGTTCTGATGTTCAATACAGTTTCTTAAGAAGTATAATTATACGTGGCTAATTCTTGATGTTTGTGAAGGGATTTGAGAGTGCAGTGTACCGTGCAGAGACCGCAACTAGGATCTTGGCGTGTTTACTAAATATTCTGAAATTTAAGGAGGCAAGACCTTGTGAAGAATGTGTGTTTGACATGTGTAAATGTCAGTGGAGATTTTAAGCATATTAATTTCGGATGAGTTATTTGATAATGTCAGAAATGATCCTCATCATCTTCATGCGTGTTGGGTGTGTGTTTCATGTGTGTGTTGGCTGTTCTCCAGCAAGGTGTTGTCATGGCAGCCGTTGTGGGGGGAGGTGCTCATTCACACCTACAAAAAAGGATTTCTGCAAAAACAAACGATATATATTTTGTAGAAAGTTGGTAATTGAACAGCAGTGTCACCCAGTCATTTCTATGGTATGGACAAAAATTTGTAAATTTGACAAACATTCTTCAAAATATCTTTTTTGTGTTCTGCATAAAGTCATACAGTTTTAAATATCAATAGTTAATTTTCATTTTGGGTGAACTATCCTTTTAACATAAACATTTATACATGGGCCAATTGTTGCTTTGTCATTATCTTTAAATGTGTTAACTTTGCACTTGTCATTTTTGTGCTTTTATTGTCTGTTTTTGGAAATTCTGCTGATTTAATTTTTAAGGAAACACTATTTTGCAAACTGGATAGTTTTAATTTGAAAGAAAACCTTATTCCTTTTTTTTCACAAAACATTCCTCTTTTATACTTGATTTAGCAAGAGCCTCTCTTATTATAATTTTCATAAATGTTGCTGTTTATAAGTTTTTGTGCATTGAATTGCAACTCTGTGATCTTCCCTTATAGCAGCTGTGAAATGCTTTGTCACACTAAGTGTGCATCAGCAGTTCCCACTGTTATTATCTGATCAATAAATATAAAAGCTGCTCCACTTGTATCACACTACAGAGGCCATGTCCAAATTAGACAGCTTTGAGACCACTGTGACCCTAATGAAGTTGCTTTGATCCGAAGTTGTTCTGATCTGATCTGGGGTTGAAAATATTGAGATAAATATGCAGTTGACCCAGCAATCCTGCATAGTTGCTGTCAGAACGCTTAATGCCCACTTCAAGTCCCAACATGATTGTACAGAAAAGCTCTTAATTGATAGGTTTGAACTCCACAGTTTTTGTTTTGTTAAATACTGTATGCATTGATCAGCAGTGGAAGAGGGAATCCCCTTCATACAGTACATGCATTGATTTCTTTATATTCAACACTGGCCTAATAAAGCACTGAGCCATAGTCTGAACTGCAAATTAAGCTTGAAACTTACCAACATGCCTTTTTACCCTGCCTAGTGTTTTTGATTTGTTTGTTGGTAAAACACTTATATCACATTTTTGAAAATCAAATTTCTGTTAAATATTATTGTAAGAAAAGGAAATCTTAAGCTGTGTTCCAAATTTTTATTAAGCTGTATGAGGTGGGAAACTTCTTTTTTTGCAGCTAACAAATTTATAGATCCGCCCAAAATGAAAATCTATCTTGTCTCATTTCAAACCTTCCAGTAATTAATGAATAAATTAAAAATAAAAAAACAGCATCAACACCCATTTACTTCTAATATATGAACACCAAAATTAAAAAAGTGAATGGGTACCAGTTAACAGTATTTAAAAAATATTATCTTTTGTGATCTCTGGAACAAGATCATATCTACTTTTTGAAATGACTAGAGGGTGAGAATATGATAAATAATTTCAATTTTGGGTGAACTATCACCTTAAAAATTGTTTTGTATCTAGCATGTTAAGAAGTCATAACTAATTATGATGAAGTTTTGCACTTTTATGACTTTTGTAGTCAGTTTAGAGGAAGCTTCAGGGAAGAGAAATTATATTTAATTTAGGAAGTTATTGCTTGATTTGCTAGTGTTTTACGTGATGGGGTTGTTATGGTGTGTCATTCAAACAGTTACAGACATCCTTTATGATCTGTCATTCTATTTAAAGGAGATGCATACTCTAGGGTTTTATTCAAGAGATATTGTTTTATTAAAGTCAGTTGGTTTGACATCTGACCTTTCAGGTACCATTCCCAATGTTTGTTAGTACAGAATCCAGTCCCCTCCTGGAACCCCACTGCCACAGATCGGTCTACTGCAAATGGTGGACTCGCATTGTGACAGACGCCAACACAGTGGATCAGTGCCGTAATTCCTCAAACAGGCTTTCAAAACCTGAAGGAGAGCAGAATATTGGAGCCAGCCAACTAATTCCTATGCGACTTTCAGTGTGTGTGCAATTCAGCAAAAAGTTGTGAGCAGCCGGCGCCAAACCACTACTGGTGTGGCACAAAGAAAGAGAGGATGGGGTAGCATTTTCCAAATTAGTGAGAGTCAGCGAGTTGTGATACTAAAAGGCCACAAAGATATCAAGTCACAAACATTCAGGAAAAATAAGAACTCCTGTGCTTTTTTGAGTTTGAAATTGTGAATCGCAGTCTTCTTCTGGCAGAGGTCCGGTAACCTTCTGTTTTGTGGTGCACAAAAACGTTGTCTTTGTGTTCTGGAAAAGTTTGGTCAATGTCATTGTGCTATTCTTGGGTATGTTAGCGTGTGCTCTGACAGCTGTTGCAACACGTTTAAACTTAAACATTCCAAAAGCTTTCAGATAAAATCTCATGTTTCTTTGATGCATACCTGTGAAGTTAGGATATCCCTTTTAAGTTTAGAAGTTTGGGAGTATCCCGAGGCTTTTTTCTTACATAGGCATGCTTCCAGATAAGTGCAGGGAATACACAGCTGGTAATTCCCACAAACTGTATAATAGATAAAAGGCTTTCTCTACCCCTATGTGTTGGCCTGCATTTTTTCCTGTTAAATGAATACATAGGGTGTGTGGTACTGCATGAAAGATAGAAAGAGGTATGCAAGCACAGACATGTTGCTTTTCTTCATGGTAAATGTGTACACTGATACTTGTCTTTACAGTCAACCACATCGTGCTTAAAAAGACCTTCACAGTGATGCCATAACAGAAACATTTTGGGTTACCCAAAGGATCATCTATTACTTACCTTTTTATTATCTAAAAAAGCTTATTTCACCACGAAGAGCCTTTTTGGAACCATTTAGACTTAAAGGTTATCTTATGATATCTTAAAGCATCTTTATTTTAAAGGGTGTTGTCTGGCAGATATCTGTTTGAAATGACATTCAGCAAAATGTAAAAGGCATCTTTGCTGGTAAATTAAAGGGCCAGCTATTTAAGGGAAAGCCCTAACATGAGTGTGTGTGTGAAGGGGGATGGTACTTCGCTCTGACAGCATGTCTGTGGAATGCAGAATAGATGAGACTGTTTCATACTGAGTGTGTCATCGGGACTGAATGCAGAAGAGTCTGATCCCACTGAGACATGTGCTCAGGGGACCTATTCTGTCCCCTACCCAAAGATCAAATCCTTGCTGAGTCTTTAAGGGGTTTATTTGACAAATAATTAATGGCACCCTAATTGTACAATTATGGAGACGGATGACCTGTGGGAATATATATCATACCATTTATACCTGAATTCTGTTCAAATCCTGTGTGTAATAGAGCTTAATTCACAAGGCTTACTTTATAAACCGGAGCTGATTATTATAACAAAACCAAGCACCCAATAAAGGACGACTTTGTCATCTCGACTTATTCCTGTTCTTCATATGGTCTGATCCAATGGTCTTCCCTTGGGAGGTGCAGGGTGGTTGAACAAAAGTTTCTGAAGAGTTTGGTGAAAAGTAAAACTAAGTTAAAAGAAAGTTTCCCAGAGGTGTTGTAAAGACATTGTAAACCTTGCTGGAGGGATCAATGAGCTGGCAAAGTGAAAAAGAAACTGCCCGAAACTTTCTTATATCCTTTTAAATCTTCTGTTATCTGCCTGTAGATCCATTCATATCCACAAGTTCAGACAGAAATTCGCCTAATTTTAACCCCCTGGCAAATCACAGTTAAATCAATGTTCTGGTGCAACTTCAGTCAATGTCTGCTATAATCCTTTTGCCTTCGGTTATGTAAAGTTTAATCGGCTTCATTGTGGGATAATTAATTGAAACGTTGATCACATTGTTTACATAAAAACTTTCTATTTAATAGGGCTGTGCAAAAATATCGATACAGCTTACTATAGTAATAATTTTTTTTGCACTGTTTTTTATTCGCTATTCCAGCCTATAGTATCGTTAATTTAAACAATCTTTATAGTCATCTTAGTCATCTTTTGATTGGATTTGCAATGACATTTGATCAGATAACTTTTAACATACCAGACTTAAAACAAAGTATTTCAATAAAAGTTTGTAAATTATTACATTTATTGTGATATATTGTATCCTAACCCATCTGTAGTATATTTATTGTATTCTGAGGACTTTGCCAATAGACAGCACTAGATTTTAACTTCCTGTAAATAAACTAATGTCAAGATAAGAATCTTAAGTGTCCTTGCAATAGGCTCCTCCTAACCGCAGGATATCATCGCAGCCCTTGAAGGTTTCTTGGTTATCCCATGCAAGCCACATAATCACATCCGTGACCTCTGACCCACTGAGAGACATGTCACTGTACTCCATTACAGCTTTGTAAATACAGCTGCCGTTGCATATATTTTTATTACACTGATTGCGTCTTGATTGGTCTTTGTTTACATTCATTGCACCTCTTAATGTGTGAACAGGTGCTCTGGCCTGCGGCTGTGTCTGCTTTCTTCATTTAACTGCACAAGGGATTGAGTGTCCTTTCAGCCAGTATAACAGTTACATTTAGTCATTTAAATGACGCTTTTTATGAGGTTATGTCTGATTTGCAGGTATACACAGTTTGATACATTTATAATAGACATCATTGAAGTTGTTGCGTCATTACTTCAATGTCACTGTGACTGATGTTTTTGGCCCTTTTTAAAGAAAGGATAATGGAAGGCCGGACATACTTTTGTAATGTTATACAGAATGGTCGGCCGCATATCCACGCTAAGGTTGTTGCACAGATTTTTCAGGGCCATACCCAGATTATTTTCAGCTGGTGCTTGGATCCAGTGTGGTGCTTGTGGAGTTTGTTGATGCTTAAGATTTCAGGGTTATTATCCACAGCTAATTAAACTCCTCCATGATTTGGCACAGACTGAAGAGCTGTTATACAGTGCTTTGCGGCAGAAATTTGTCATGATTTTAAAAAGCAGTTCAGCAAACCTAGTTATTTTTAGTGTTCTTTGCTGGTCAAGGTTATATTTAGTTACTTTATAGAGCATCACTTGATTCTGAATGTTTACCAAACTCTAACAACTGTTCAATTACCCACTACATTTTGATTAAAGGAATAATGTGTCATTTTTTGGAACAAATACCTACACTAATGGAAGTGTTCATAGGTTTATAAACACCTTACATAATTAACCATTGTGTTTTTCTTACTTTAGAATGAACTATTTCACATACAATATAAACACATATAGATCATTGAAATTGCATTTCTCTTACACTTGACACACACAGATAACACTAACACAGAATTAAAAATATATATAAAAGTAAAGATTAATGCAAATTCACTAGATTTCACGAAATGGATCTTTAAAATTGTCCTTTACCTGAGGTTGACATGTGACATGGTTTATACTGCAAGTTATTAACTGTATAGTAAAGGCTTCTGTTCTTTTTTTCTAACAGAGGACGGCTTTTGTTAAGAACATTATGAATGCATCAGGTGTCGTCTTTAGAAGCGTTATATAGACAATGCACATTCATGATCCATCCCCTGCACTGCTCTTTATTGCTACCTCTTTACTTTCATTTGTGGGTTCTACGGGATCTGGATGACGATATCCTAAGAGATGACATAATTGTCCCAAGATGCAATTTCGTGTGCCAAGCAATCCAGCAGTGTTGATTGAATACACACAGTTGGGAGTTATGCATTTCATACTGGTCCAATCGGCTTGCTCCGTTCATCTTTCTGCGGCTGTAGAGATCATTAAAAGGAGGGGATGGATATGTAATGGCATTTTGTGAATTCTAGCAGTGCCTCTGGTCTCGGTAGCCGAGAGAGAATAAGATGCTGGCTGTGTGTTTGAGAGCCAGAGGAGCTAAGATTGATGCCGGTGTGTCTGCCCGCATCGATTAAACACCGCAGGGAATTGAAGTCAAAGAAACGCCTCAGTCGGGGCTTTAGCCAGGCTGCCTCCTGAATTTATACCACTGTACTTTGAGATCTGAGACAGTTCTGAGACTACAGTGCTATAAATTCTGTGAGTGTGTTGAATGGATGCCCCTCCATGACTGTACATTATAGGAGAACCCATCCTAAACTAAAGTGTCACAGTGACTGTACTGGTAATGTAATGTTGCTTTGCAGAATTTCATTAAGGGTATATTGTAATAAGGTTTATTAATTGATAACTAATTTTACACAGGAGTTGACAAAGAAGCTGATTAAGAGCCAGTAATCACGTAAAAGTTTACGTGACGCACATTTTACAATTTTATTAAAGAGAACCATCTGTAAATAAACAATGTACACGGCAAGTCTTCCAAATAGAAGTCCATTTCATCACAAAAAATTCTACTTGTAAACATATGCAATAATATTTAAATAGTAATAAGATGGTAGTAGACTTTAAACAAAAAAAGAAAACCAATGTAAAATGCTGGTTTACATTAACATAATACCCTGTTTAATAGGTTTTTGTTCTAAAAGGTTCAACACTTGTATAGATTTTTTTATCGTTTATGATTCAATGCTGTATGATTTTTTTTTTTTTTTTGTGTAGGCTTGTGTTGTGTTGCCCATCTACCAGACAACAGAGATGATGGATGTAAAAACATTTTAAATGGTACCTGAAAACGTGTCAGTTTTTCTTTTTTTATAAATTACTATTTGCTCTTCGGCTGCCTTGTGTTTGACCCTGTGTCAAGATTAGTTCCCCAAAATGGAAAAATCTCTCACCAAAAACTTTATATTTTGTCATGAATAACACATTCTCTAGATGTTGCAAACCTGTTTACATTTCTTTGTTCGGTTTAACAAAAAAAAAGTTATTTTCCCTACTATGGTAGTCAGTGGGGTTCAGAGCTATTTGGTTATTCACAATCTTACGAATATCTTTCTCTGTGTTCATCAGAACAATGTTATTTACATCTTATCCATTATGTTAAAAGATTTGTACTTGTTATCTTAGCAAATCAATGTTATTATTGATATCAAAGGGCTATGTCTGCAAGTCTTGCACTGAATATTTAGATAGCAGAACTGCAATATTATTTACAATGCAAGTAAATATATACCACACTATCTCCCCTGTAATATATTTATGTGTTAATCTGTCAATTGTTCTGTGGCTCCATGGTTACTGTTCTCCAGGTTCATGGAATTCTCATACTATTTGCGCATCATGGTCGGTGTTCTCCTTATATAGATTTGTTGCGTTTGGTGTCAATAATGTGCTTGTCATGGGCTGATAAGTGGCTCAGCGTTAGCAGTGGGACAGGGGTTCTGATAGCGGACTGCTGGGGTGTATGGTGAGTTATAGTAGTGTGTGGCGGCACCACGGCTTGCGTGGGCAGATTGCCTTTAGTGAGTGAAGAACAGTGTGGACACCATCAGTTCTGCTCTTGCCCAAAATTCTGACCATTGAGCTAATGCTGATTTTCCTCAACCTCTCACGCCCTTTTGTTTTAAAGAATGAAAAAGATATTTTTTTGTCTTTTTAATCACTTTTTTGACTCTCCACCATCTAGTTTTTTAATTAGTATTAGTCTCTGACATTTATAGATAGAACGTATTTGTTGTCATGGCAGTTGTAGGTGTCGTATTAATCATGTTAATTTGGACATCTGTTGGTTCCTTTGAGTTCTTGAGCCTTTGTCAGGAATTTGCAATGTGATCAATTAAGTTGAACACTGTTGATGTTCATCATTTTATTTCTTTTGTTCAGACACAGTACACTTATTACTGGGTATCTTGATAGCACTTTGCATCTCAAATTGTTTTGAATTTAAGAGAATAGTATGGCAGTCGCTTTATATAGGGCTGCTGTCCTTATAAAATCATGCATTTTGTGGCTGCACCTTTAATGTTCGAAAATGCAAAATGCGCCATACTGTTCTTTTATTTTTTTTATTTTATGCGTTTTTTATATGTCGCTAGGCAACAAGGGAATCACATATCCTGTTAGTCAAGGTTTATAGTGCGAATGCTTTAGTTGATGTTAACTGTCATATTTTTGTAAACAATAGAAATATGCAATCAATGGTTCTTGCTTTACTGTGCTTGGTTAACCCTTGAAAGCCTCCGCATGTTTCTCCTCTATTACTACAGCCATTGGACACTTGAAGCTAGTAAAGTTTCATCACCAGATTTAAGGCCCGCTTGAGGCGTCTCAGAGAGCTCTGTCAAAAACACGAGACGCCCGGCAAGCAAAAGTAGAGCACTAAACGCTCTCTCCCATTTTGAAACCATTTAAAAGAGGTGAATCTAATGGCACTAAACATTTTTTAAAGATGCAGTGTCATTTTTTAGAGGATCAATTAAAAAAATGTCATATATTATACATAGCTATGTCTTTAAAGGTTTTTAAAACTTTTATATAATGAACCAGGGTTTTTTTACCTTTTGCTATTTATATCTACATAAAGAGGGGGTCCCCTTTGGCTGCCATGTTTCTATAGCCCTTAATGGACAATCTGCTCAACACAATGTTTTATAAATGTGATAATTGGAAAACAAAATTTTTGTCAGCCTCCATAGTGTTTCGAAAAGGAGCGGTGAACGGTGGACTGCGCATTTCACGATTTGCAACCACTAGATGCCACTAATTTACTTGACTTTTAAAACCATAAAATTTTATTTAAAACTTATTTTAAAAAATAAGAACAATAAACCTTTGAAAACCATCCCAATCTGTTTTATGTAATGGGCTTTTGCATTTAAATTATCAAAGTGCAGCACATAAGCTTTATCTGTTGTTTTGGATGCTACCAGCTATCTTTTTAATGTCCCTCTTTGTGTGAACCTTTAGTAATCTGCAAAGAATTTTTGGAAAAACAATATATTCAAAAGAATGAGTGCAATCAATACCTTAAGTAACGAGAGGTTGTGTGCTAACGAAACTTGTTTGACATTATTTCATTGTGAGATAAGACACTCTCGTGATCACTTTGACATCATGTTGTTTTTGGTTTGCATCAACTACTGGAGCTTAAATCCATTCAAATTGCGGGCTCCGATTCCATGTGGCCCTAGATATAGCTAATATCTGTACTGCTTAGCCAAGCTTATTTACTACTATAACCTTTTTAAGCATGCAGTCGTGCTACACTCGCTCTGCCAAAAGACTGTTACGCCCCTTCTCAGCCTTTCCAGTGGCCCTGCAGTTTTGTTTGGCTGGTGACCTTATGGTTTTTATTTGTTTATTAGCTTCGCTGCATGTGATAATTTGTAATCTTGCAGTTTGTACTTCTTAGTAGCCCTGCAGTGTGGTCTATGTGGGAAGCCCTTTATTTGGTAGTCGACAGAGTTTGCAGCTTTGTGTATTATTGGAGACCAACTAGATTTCTGGACGTCTATTAAACCACATGCTGCGTGTACGGAAGGTAACTCTGCGGCTTGGTAAAGCTGGCAGCGCCTTTGCTGCCTGTTCTAGTGGGTAACACGAGCTGTGATTGGTATGTGCCAGGCCTGCGGGATAGCCAAATCCAGCATTGGACTTTGAACTGGCGGATTGGATATCCCTCTCTTCATGTGAGCATGCATACGTGTAAGACTGCACTCGGATAGGACTGGCTCAAGTTTGCGCAAAATGTTTATCAGATGACACCACCCACCGAACTCCAAGCTAACTTGCTATATTTATAGTACTTGGTTTCATAGATCCTCGACTTTAGTCTTCAATTAGATTGTCAATTAGTCTTGAGTCACATTTTGAAGGGTTGAACTTAATTGGGCGTTCAAGAATGAAACTAATTACCATAAACTGTTCTGCTATAACTTCATAGTGTTATTCGAAGCACATCTAGATATAAGAGGCAAATGCTCCTCATAAGTATATGCCATAAAGTGTATGAAATCTGTTTAACCGAAATCGACTGTGAGAACATAACATTATGCATTTGCAGAATGATCATTTGCTTTTCCAAAAATCTGCCACGTTCAAAACAGCGAGCCCTCGGGTAGGTGACATTGTAAAGACAAAGGATTTACATTTATATTCAAAAAATTGCATAATGATGTTGAATGCCATTGGCATGGTGTCAGAAGCCTTTAAAAACCCAAAGAATGAAGTCATTTGCTGAGTCAGAGCAGAGGACTTGCTGAGAAGATTCCCTCGCCAGCCCCTCGCCAAACCTTGTGTCTCTAGCTACTCAAGTCTGTCTCTTTTTAGTCATTTCCTCTTTGCTGTTCTCTCTCCATCTGTGCCATTCCCATTTGTCTACAATGGAGTTTTATTATAAGTTAAAAGAGACCCTTCTTTAATAATAAAACTATTAATAATTGCTTTGATTGAATATTCATCTTTGCATAAATGCCATTAAAACCCAAAAGAACGCATTGTCAGTTTTATTATTTACCTTTTAGATTCACGTCTTTCCTCGTGTCTATGAAACGCTCACATT
This sequence comes from Triplophysa yarkandensis, assembly GCA_033220385.1. NCBI lineage: Eukaryota > Metazoa > Chordata > Actinopteri > Cypriniformes > Nemacheilidae > Triplophysa > Triplophysa yarkandensis. The sequence continues at coordinate 13,163,234 of CM065654.1, read as the reverse complement.
TAGTGCCTGACCCTTTAGGATCCACCTCCCAGTGCATTCTCATAGGTCAAACAGTCTACTGTTATTGGTCAACTCTGCTTTTAGTTATTGCATCACCACCATTGATGAGACGGACATCGTGTAAATCCAGTTCTTCATGTTACAGATCCCTAAAGACATGTCAAAGAAGTAACTGGATGACTAGAATCCGGACGTTTGCTGAAGTCCAAGATTTATGTTACAGATGATATCATGAACTTGAGGATTTGTTACTTCACAGCTCATTTACATGTACTAACACACACACACAAACACAAAGAGGAAATGTTAAAAGAAGTTTAGAATCCCAGGACACCTTAAGTAGAAGTTCACCCTGAAGTTCATTTTTTTTCATCAGAGCAGAAAAGAAGATATTTTAAAGAAAGATGATAATCTAACAGTGGCATCCTCAGTTCTTTTGTATGAACAAACAATGCAAGTGTATGGGTGCCAGTTACCAACTTTCTTCAATATATCTTAATTTGTGTTCTGTAGAAAAAGTTATACAGGAGTAAAAGATTTTTCTATTTTCACCGTGGAAACCGAAATGTTTTGTCATTGCTGTTTTGTGGAACATTTATTTGGAACTGGAAATTTCACAGGCTGTACCTACATAATAGTGTCTTTGTCCATAATGAGGCACATCTTGTCTGTTCTGTTTCATTTAAAACACAAATTCACCGCAGCTCTGACACATAGTATATAGTATACGTTACTGTTATTGCGATGCTACAATGATAGATTGCTCGTAAGAGTTGACAGAATGATGATGTACGACACTGTATTAGGTTATAGCTGAGATGTGTATCGTACGGTGTGACAGCTGATGTCATACGGTCTGCCGTGGGCTTCAACCAATAAGTCACATTGTACAATCTGACAATGTGCGATCTCACATTGCGCAGTGTTGGTAACGTGGGTGAGAATTATTACATGCCGCTTTATCGTGTCATCCCTTGTTAGGATGGTGTCAATTCACTCTTATTGCTAAACATACTCTATCAAGGCAGCTAACAGCTCTGCTTTCCACCTGTGGTCCTCAGGGAGCTTTGTCAGTGACCGTCAGTGCTGTAATTACTTTAGCTCCTGTGGTTCCGACGCGGCCTAATGTGGGTCAGTCGCTGCGTGGGTCCGGTGTCGAGCCACTGCGGACACTAAGTGAGAGGCTAAAATAGCGCACGCTCATCCCTGTGCTATCCGTCGAGTCATAGCATTTCACACATGCTGCAGGAAACGACTGGCTGGAGAGGCCCAGGTTCCTCAGGAGGTAACATCTCTCGTTCTCTCTCAATATACCTCCTGCTGGGAAGGATCTGTTCAGGCTTGAGTTGTGAATGACAGAAAAATGTTGAGTGTGAGCTATCCTCACAAGTGATATATATGTCAGGAGCCTCTGACTCGTCTTCTGCTCATATACCAAGTAACCATTAACTACAATATAAATATACTAATATCTCATATTCTTGTCAAGATAAATTAAATGCATGCAAGAAAGATATTTTAAAGAACGCTTGGACCCATTGACTACCTTAGTAAGAAAGAGTAGTAAGAAATACCTTATACTTTCAAAGTTCTGTTGAACATCAAATGAGTTATTTTGAAAAATATTGGACAGCGAAAACTCCTCGGTTTTTGCCTTTTAAAGGCAGGAAAGCAGGTGTGTGTGCACCAGGGATTGCACTAGAGTAAAACGTAATTTCTCATATGTATGACCAAAAAATCTACGGTCGATCTGGTGTGACCAGTGCTTGAGAAAGAAATAGTCTCTGTCTCACTGCGACTCTCAAAGTCTAAAAGACACACTGAAAGTCAGACTCCATCTCAGGCAGCAGCAACAAACAGATCGTCAGACAAGACAGAGATGTAAATCAAATGTAACAATGCCTTCAATATTAGAAAAGAATTTCCCTTTACTCAATTCAAGCCTGAAATTTTTTGCCTGAACATAAACCTGCAGTTCAGCAATGATGTCGCATTCACCTAATCTATAGAAGTCACCGCAGATACCTTGAAAAAAAGACATCTGTGCATATTGTGAACGGTGCGCATATGGCATTTCTGATTGACAGAGACACAAAGGAATGAGTCATTAGCCATGTTTCCATCCACCTGTTATTGTGCTCATTTTAGCTCATAAAACAGCATTATGAGAATGCCAAGATGCACATTTGTTGAAAATTAAATTATATGACGATGTTGATCCCTTCTGCTTACTGGAATGAAATTTTGCTTTATTTGCAAATGTTTAATACAATATTCCAGTTGTGCGCATATGTTTAATATGCAAGTTTGGATGAACATGTAGATATGTAGCCTATCATAAATATGCCTACAGTCTCGTTAATTCATTAACGATATTGACAATTCTGTGAGATTATCAACTGTACATTGAAAGTATAATGTTTTTACCAAAGGTTCGAATTATAGCACACACCAACATTTGACGGATTCACATACTCATGTAAGGTCTAGGTTTAAGTTTTTAAAGTATTATTTTTCAGTGCATAGTTAAGTAAGGGCTTGAATACAAATTAATATATAGTAATCCTTTTATTTTCTATGAAGAGTCGTCTGTTCTCCAACTGTTGGATATTATATATTCTATTTGTTGTTTTACAAAAAGTCCTTTTTGTCACATCTATAATACAAAATGTCATGTCTGTAGTGCTATAATTGTCCATTTGTAATATTTTTATAATAGGAAATATATTAAAAAATTCAGCTTTAAAGGCTAACACTTCTTCAGTAAGTTTCCTTTCTTTTAGAATTGTGCTTTTGGAATAGGATCATTATACTGACCATTGTTAACTAATCGTTTTCAAGTCAATATTGCCTATGTTTTTGTAAACGGTTTAATGTTAAATGTGATGTCGTCAAAAAAATTGGGCGCACTTAACTTTTGTTCTGGTGCCCCTTGTAAAAAAGTGTTAGGGATTTTAGTGTTTTTTTTTACAGTTTCTTGAGGATGAATTGGTTCTATCATGTTGTCATATGACCACATAACTTAGAAAATGTAATTCAGTTATTACTATAAATGGTCATGCCACATGATAAGTGGGAATTATACATCACTGACCCATATTCTTTAACTAAGAAATCACATCCACGCCTGACAAGATGAAAGACAATCTCATTCCTGAATACGCAGCCAAAAATAACCCTAGTTTAACAAAAACTTCTCTGTGCTTTGTAGTCCTGTCAAGATCCTTAAGCTGTCTTCTATACAAAACAAAGATTTACCTGTGTTAGAGAAGAGAATCTTCCATCTCATGCTTAGTCTTTTATTTATAGCTGCAAAAAGTCTAATGGACTCAAAATGTCCTAAAACTGCCATGAATGTTGATTGAAGTTTTGTGTGTCTTCTTCAGGATTCAAACCAATTCAGGACCAACCAAGTTGAACCAACAGAAGATGTAATCTTAATAGATTGGACAAAAATAAAAAAGCTGCAGGCTTTACAGTATTGCAAAAACTGTTAGAAGATTGTATGATTTAATATTGTATGTAAATTGTTATTGTTTTTTATTATTAACCACCTGTCCATATTGTTTTCTGATTCGTCAGTGATACATTATAGTGTACTGCAACTCTACAATGGATGCGAAAGGTTATTAAAGATAAGTCAAAACACATCTACATCTACACAGTTGTATTTTTATAAGGTAATTTCTTAAATTCCAGCTTTTAATTTTGGTTTAAGGATTGCTCTGAACTAAACTTAAACGGCATGAGTAAAAAATGAAGAAAGGCTTTCCCTTTGGCCAGGCAACATTATCTAATGGAAAAACACAGCTGTCTGGTTATTTCGTGGAATAATGAAGACCTTTTTGGTAATTGCATGTTTGCAATTTGCTCATTAAGTGAATCTGTGTCTGAATGTTCATTTCCACAGCTGGGGGATTTTTAATATCATAGTTAAATGTCTCGAATGCTGGTCAGACCCAATTGTACAGCATTTCATCCCATGAGCTGCTCCGTCCAGTGCAGTTAAAAGTGTTAGTGTATGCTTGTGTTTGTCATCTTGCTGGTGTGTTTCCAGCCGACCAAAAACAAAGACTTTTTGTGTGAAATAACCACATGAAACACTGATTGTACACATAGGCCAACATCCTTTTTGTCTCTTTTTGAAGTCTAGTAGACCATCAGAGTCTTTAAAATAGGCAGGGTTGTGTAACTCACACAACCCTTTTTCAAAAGAATTTTAAATTGCTTTTAAATTTATATTCACTTTCTCATGTAAGTATTAGGACATTATTGACTGATCCAGGCAATTTTTTATAAGCACATTGTATAGCATCTAGCACAGCTATAATTATATTATTTATGTTTTGATTGTGCAATGATTTTCATTTTAAAGAGATTTGATTCTATTAGCATCTTTCTCTTTTAGGTTTGATTCATTGTCTTGTCTGGTTTTGCTCTACAAGCCGATTTTCGCTCGCTCTCATAATGTCTCATAATCCTGTGTCACGGAATTGTGGAAAAGCCGGCGGCACAAAATTCGCCTTTCTTCGTCTTTTTTTACGTCCGCAGGGCCAGAGATGAAAAACCCGCATGAACACAAAGCTATCCTTCACTCGTAACACATCTCACAGTCTTTTTGCTCGACAAACAGCAAGACGCTTAAGCGGCTAAGGTAAGGAAGGAGCAGACGTGTCTCTCTTCCACTTGGCAGTATACTTCCAGCGCTTGTTAGTGTTGAATTTGAGTTGAGATCCATGCTGTCCAGAGTTCGGTGCGTTGTTAAAGAGAAGGAAGGTTCATTACTGAGGATGTTTCAGACAGCCGCTTGCTTTCCCTCCAATATACCCAACACTTTTCCCATCTCAGTGTGCACAGACATTCTTAATACTACAGAGCCATCTCACGCATTCTGCCACAATACATTGTTTTTAACATCTATATTCACTGAATATTTGCTTTGCATTAATATGCAATAAAACCACAATACACATCACTACAAAAATCAAGGTGTCCATCGATTTCATCATTGTTTTATAACAGCAATGCCGACCAATCTCAGTGGAAGGTTTTGCAGACATACAGATTCTATTGCACTATTTTATGAAGTTATCCATTTTTTAGAGCTTGCATTACACTGATAAATAAAAGATTTTTATTTGTGTGGTTTTTGCCGTTTAGTTTCCCTGGCAACCGTTTCATTCGAACCCCAATCACTCTCCTCTGTGATACAGCTTGCCTGTGTTTCCAACACTTTATTGACTTGTTTATTCATTTACCTTTCTTTTCCATTCACTGGATGACACAGGACAGAAAGGTAATTTGTTCATGCATACCAAAGGCATTCGAAGACAGATTAATATTTTTATTGTTTGCATTAGAATTCCAGTTAAAAATCACCTGATAGTGAAATTTTATGAAACGGTTTGAGAAATAAAGACTGTGTCGAATGTCGAGCAATAAAAGCATGGGATGTTACTCAGCAGGTTCACTATATCTCTTGAAAACTCAGAGACGGTATTATGGTTTCTCATAAAATGCTTTCTTGTCTTTGTGTCGGTTCACATGATGCTTGTTTGTTATTGTTTTCTACCTTTCACCCTTCTGTATTCGTGCAACCGGATATCATAATGTCCAACTGGATGAGGTCCATTCTTCTGTTATTTCTCCTGTTTGAGTCCTCCACTTCCTCCTAACCTGATCATGCCAAAAGGAGCCAACAGAGATGCATGTGGGTATTGCCTGACATTGGCATAGATCTCGTAGCCAAGCCTTCAAACCTGCCAGCGGGCATACCACACAACTCCCTCTCCCAACCTCCTGTTTATTTTCCTGTATATTTGCCCATTTCATTTGCACTGCGATTAGTGTTTAAACAGAACTCAAAGCTCAGGCTTCAAAGCCTCCCACTATGCAAACCGTTTTGTCCTTCCCAGCATTGATGTTCCCTAACGCATGCTGAAAAGGACCACGCTAGTGCCTAAGTAGGCTTTTCACGCATTGCCTTCTTGTTAGATAGCCCATGCTTCCTATGAATTCAGTCCAGTAGACCTGGATTTGGTGATAGGAACCAGTCTACCTAATGTTCCGTATCGCTCCGTCAGCACAAAGCAGATCTATTGTGCCTTAACGTCACATTTTAGTCGTGTTTGTGCACAGCAATGGCACTGTGTGCTGAAGATAGCAGCAGACTTTCATTACATGTGCTTGTGTAGGACAGCATTTATCTTTCTTTGTGCAGATTAAAACCACAGTCAGGGGTCATAACGCGACTCTTTTTAAACTATTCTGTCTCATTAGTTTTACAAGTCTTTTTTGAGCTTCAGGTATTCTGAGAAAGGACTAAGAAAATTTTATATTATAAGGGGACTTTGTACTGTGAAGAGTAACATGTCGTTCTGCAATAAATGCACCAGGAATAGCAAAACTAAGACCTCTGAAAGTCCTGTTGATTTGGATCAGAAGTGAAACCAAATGTCAGGCTGCATACAAAATTCACATGAAGTGTATTCGAAAGTTGCGTTCTGGTTTGAAGCGATTGGTGAATTAGCTTGGCTGCTGGTTAACGTTGCCAGGGTGATGTCAGGCAGCCGGTGTTTATGGGTAGAGGGATTTGAAGTAGGATTACTGCTCATTTGTGCTCTGGCTTTGCCTCCCTCGCAGTTACCACTAAATGAAAACTGGCAGCCACAATCATTGGCTTAAATGTTCTACTAATCCTCCATATATTATTCATGTAATGCACCTCCAAAAACAGGGAAAGATTCTTGAGCGGATAAGGACTTTCCTAAAATTTATGGGGCAACTTGTAATGCTAAAGATTATGTTTTATAATTATTGATGGGTGGCTTTATTAAAAACACAGTCATTGTAAGGACATCTGCTGGAGAGCCAACACAGGCCAGATGGGATCAGGGTAAAATTAGGTAGGGGTGTGTAAAGTTACCAAAAATCTGTTTAACGGTATGAGTTCCTTTATTTCACAATAACAATATAGTTAAACTCATTATAATTATATTGTATATATCTATCGATGTGCCTTTAATATATATATATAGTAACTTTGGCAAGCGATTTAAATTATTTGTAAAGAATACAATATATACAGTATATTGTATTATTTACAAATCATTTAAATCGCTTGCCATATTAACCATTAAGACAAGTTATGAAAATTTTGTTTTGTGAAACAGTTTTGTTGTAATCATATATTGTTTATCTATATATATCTTCTGGCTTCTGGTATGAATATATTCACAAACAAAAATAGTACATTTATACGACTGGTGTTCATTGGATCTTTAGGTCTTTATTGCTCTTCACCTATTAGTAAGGATGCTCAGATCAGAATTTTTGCCTTGGATACAGATTGCTGATTTTTTGTCATTGTATTTGTCATGATAGGCGATACCATGTCGATTCTGATGTAAATTTATATAATTAACATTTAATAATTCGGATCACTTTTGTTTTTAACGTGGTAATGTCAAAAATTAAGATCGGCTTGTAAAATCATACCAATTGAATCATGAAATATGATTTCCAGCCATTCGATGAGAACATCCCTACCTATAAGATGTGAACTTTTAGTATACTGCGCTCTGTCTTTAGGTTTGTTTATCTTGTGCCTGTGTCTGCATTTCAAGTCATTTTTGACTCCACATTTATCTCCTAAAACAACGAATGAACAACAAGTTATGAAAGTGCTGTGGGCATCATCACATGTTTTGGTTCAATGTTTGAGGCATCATCCTGCGTTTCAAAGGATATTTGATGTTATGAGTGAAATAATCAAAGTTTTTTCATGCAAGACCCAACATTAACCACACCTGCTTTTTTACATTTCACAGAATATACAGAAAAGACTAAAATACCATTGCCTTGCCCTATTTGACAGTTTAAAGGTGACTATTTAGCATCCTCGAGCAGGAATTTTAGATGCGTAAAACTACTCTGAATGTGCTGAAATGTTCTCAAAAGGCTGGTTGGAAAGTACATTTTGTGCTGTTTATGCAGGATAATTTGGTAGTTGTTTGGCTTGAGTTGGTTCTCTTTGTATGCTGTTCAACGCAGCCTAATTCACTTCCAAAAATATGGGCCGATTTTTTTTTGTGCGAGAGGCACAACAAAAGAAGCAGGGCTTCATCCTGAATGTCTCATGGAGTTCTGGTGATAGATGTGACCTCACATGTGCTCTTATGGTGAACGATTCTGAAATGTTTCAATTTTTTTTATGTGTTGTGTTCACTTGCTTTTATTATGGCTTAAAATTTGACCTTTATAACTACAATATGTTAATCAATAGTGAATAGATATTGTAGGACGTCTAGGCATGTTCATGACTCAAAGGAGACGTATTTGCTGTCTTGGAAAGCAGTTGCAATGTCTGGGAGGTGTATAACAGGGCTGTTCTCTTCAGTATGTTGGAACAAAGCTGCTGAGTTCACTGCACTACCAAAGGTTAAAACATGGGTTTGCACAGAAAAAATGCTGACGGCTTTGTTGTGGTGCCAGCCTGGTGCTTTCGCCCACGCTGCAACCAAGAGGAGCTTAGACTTCCCTCTGCCACCTCAGCAGTTCGGTTCCTATCCAAAAAATGCTAGCTATGCCTTGCTGGCCACCTAATAGACCATAATTCACAAGTAGCCAAAATGTTTCTTTTTTGTCTGTAAACACACATGAAAATAAATAGCAGTGATATGTGTTAGGCGGTCAAATGTGAAGGAACCAGTACAAAAGAGTTTATACCTTAATATATTCTAATTGTTTCAAGTATGGCATTTCTCAACTTTAAACATAGCCTTGGGAAAAGATGTTTCATGAGGCATTAAAACAAAGCAAACTCAATAACGATTGATACTTTACGGAGTTAAAAGAAAATGTTTTTTAGTGTCGAACTTTACATGTTGGCTCAAATAACAGCTCCAACCTCGAGACACCTTTAATAATTGAAGAAACTGCTGGATGATGGCATATAAACAAGTGCAAAAAGATTGCAGTCCTGTATTTGCTGAGAGTGCACATGTTGATCTGTACTTTCTGGCCGGCGATAGGGATGTTCGGTTCCGTCTTTTTGGAGTTGACTCCGAATTTCAACTCCAATGTACTGTAGGTCAAGATTAAAGTACAAAATGCAGAGACAATTTACACTAGCCCTGTCTACCCTTACGTGATTGGATTAAAGTGCAAAAACATCAATACATTAAACACATTTAAGACTAGATACTGGGAGCCGATTCCAGTCCTGAAGACAATTCCGACACCAGGGCTATTGAAAGTCGAGAAGTTTTTTTCAGAAGCTTTCTGAAGGTCTGCATAATGTCACAGGGTTTCCTGATAGTGATCTCACAGTGAAATTCCATTTGTTTATGATCAAGATGATTTAGATTGGAGCTAATAGGGTTTACATCAGGCCAGGGAGGTGGGTGTTGTCTTGTATTTGCAAGAGTTGGTAAATACTGTGCATCTGTTGCGTCAGTCAGATGGTTTATTATTACATTATAAGTCTTTATTTTCTGCAGGATGTAATCCTGCAATGTAGTTCCTCTGGATCCTGAAAAACACATGGACCAGAAGGAAGCTGAAAGATTTTTATATTTAAGTACCTACCTACCTAGAAGGAAGTGTAAAATGCTTACAGCTTATTTGTAACAGATTCTTGTAAGACCATGTTTAATGGTTCACCCAAAAATGGAAATTGTTTTCTATTTACTAATGTTCTTGTCATTGTGACCTATTTGTCTTTGGCAGAACACAAAAAACATATTTTGAAGAATGTTTTGAACTGCACCCATTCAATGCACCGGTTTTGAGTCTACACCATGAAAGTAAATGGTTGCCAGTGCTGATCCTATGCCAACTTTCTACAGAACATCATTTGTTTTCTGAAGAATAAAGCAAGTCATACAGGTTTGAAATGCTAAGAGGGTGGGTAAAAGATAACACAAATTGTATTTTTGGGTGAACGTTTGCTTTACCTTATCATATTAAGAGGATACTTGTATGATTTCTTAATTCTTCGTTTCCTTGTGTTACGATTTTTTGATGGATTTTTTGGATGTCATTAGTGTGTTTTACCTATGGATCTTTGTCTGGGTTTACAGTTAATCTTTTTTTTATTGTTTTTCATTGTTTTTTTTATCATTTTTAATACTGACACTTGCAATCAGATACTGGCATGTCAGCTATTTTGGTTGTAACAGAAACTTTGTGCAAGAAGGATATAATGTGTAAAGATTCAATTCTGTTTTCTTGAAATGCAGACTATACGCCTTTACCATTGCTTTGATTTTAATATCGGCATTAATAATGTGATCCAAAAAATACAAAGATAACAACTAGACCGCAGGCTTTGACGCTATTTCTTTAGCTGCTTGCAAAACCAAACACACGGCTGGGCCAGTCAAGTGTTATGGACGCTTTTATGTTCTCACACTTACATTCACTCTTTGCACATTTGAGTTGAAAGTAAACCACATCATCACTCAACCCTTTACAATTGACAATCAGCCGTCTGGGTAACGTTTGTGTTAATGGATCTTTAAGACTTAAATATATTATTCCAGGGTTTTTTTTTTTCAATTTGAATGCACGATAAATGTGTTTAGCTGCAAGTTTTTATTTAACAACTCTCTAGACATCATTGAGGGTTTCTTGCTGCAGAAAAGCAATTATCCCAATGTTTTCTTTCCAAATAAAAGTAAGGAGTTAGTGTTGGTGGAAATAAGGGTTGTTAATATGATTTACCTAAAATAGACTGTGGGAATGTCCCAAGTGGGTTATGTACAAATATATGTTTTTAGGTTGGTTTGGCAAACTGAGTGTCAGCATACAGAAGTTAGAGATTGATTTGTCACGTCATCCAGTTTATCGTAAAGGTGTGTCATTTTTTTCTGATGAATTGCACGTAAAAAAATTGTTTGCTGTTAATTATTAAAAACAACTATGTATGTATGTATGTATGTATGTATGTATGTATGTATGTATGTATGTATGTATGTATGTATGTATGTATGTATGTATGTATGTATGTATGTATGTATGTATGTATGTATGTATGTATGTGATTAAACCTTTTAAAATGATTAATATATATAAAAACCAACAGTTAGTAATTTTCTAAATTTTACATATTTGTTTTCATCAAAAAACCTTGATATAAAAATGATATAAGTATTTAATTCACAAACAATTAACTTATTTAAAAACAAATTTTTATTATTTTTGGTGAATTTTAATAGAAGAAAAACAGCAAAACATATAGCAGCCCAAGTGGAATTAGACAGCAAGAATATTGGAATTTGAGATTTTTGACTTTCGGTTATTTTTTGTTTAACAGAGTCACTGATCAGGATTTTTTGAAATAAACAGAGTGACGTTACATGCTAGTAATCTTTGATTAGATGTTTTATAGTCAAGAATTGCTTCTACAATATATAAAGTATATAAACAAAAATTGTCAATATGAAAAACAATTCCAAATATTGTCTATTGTCACTGTTTTTAACTGAGATTGATGTACAACAAAACAGCATTGCATTTCTATATTCTCACCTCGCTCAAACTTAGTACAGGCAGCAAAGAACGCACAGCGGTGTGCTTTGTCAAAATGAAGGTTGTTTAAGAGCCGGTCTGGTCACCATGCAGTGAGTGTTCTGTTTGTGTTATTACATGTCGAGAGTTTCCCTTAAAAAAAAACAGTACGAGAGGAACAGAAAAGCATTTCAACCCTCATTGCCAAATACCACAGCCTGTTTGTGAGCTTTGCATTCAATTAGCATGCTTGTGCCTGTCACAAGGGGGCGAGTACAGTTCTGTGTACGCCTTTATGAAGTGTTACGCATCCAGAACAGCCCTTGGTGTAGCCTTGTTCACAGTCCAATGTGGTTTACTTATGCAATATAATCCCACCAACAGAAGGAATAAAGCCACCGTGCTATTAAACAACAGCTTCAGTAATCTTGTGACACGAGGCTGACCCCTGACACTTGAACACACAACGTTCTGTATTTGTTTCCTTGTCACGCTGGTGACAGGATATTTATACCATATTCTGTGGTTATAAATAGTAATATCTTTCTTTTGTGTATTTTATTCTTAAAGTTTAGTTTTAATGAAGTATGTTGAGATATTTTACTACAAAACAAGAAAATGGATTCAAAAAGGTTTTTTTAGAAAATTGACAGAAACGGAAAACATTTCTTGCATATCACAGATAGTTCATTGTTTTCCTTTGCATGGCAGTATAATTTGAGGATCATGGGTAATTGCTGGCATTCATGGGAACAGAACTCACAGTTGGATGATGTTTATATGGATAGTACTGCGCTGCCTTTTAAAATGCACTCCAAAGACAAAGTGTGATTTTTACCGGAGGAAAAAATGTACCATTCAATATAAGTGCGCTCATTTTTTCCACATCCTCTCACAGCTGTTTCAAAGTTCAGGAATGGGAACAGTGCATACAATGTTACACAATAATACCAACTTAACTACATTCATGAATGTGCACTTCTGTCCTTTATGTCCATCACTGGAACACCCACTTCTCTCAGTTCTGCTTGTGAAGTTTGAATAGCCTTCAGGTGTGGATCCTGAAGTGAACCTCTTGGAGCTTGAAATCGAATTTGACTTCAGATCAAGTGTAAAACACAACACGAATACGTTTCATTTTTGAGTCAACTTAGATAAAACAACCAATTTAAATGTGGTTTATATTTGCAGCTTGTCATTTGTTAAAGCACTATCTATTTTACATCATGCAGATCATTTCCAGTAATTCAAGATGAGGAGATGCTTGATAAAATAAACATAAGTCAATAATCTTTATTGCTGACCATTTCAAATTGGTTAAACAATTAGCTTAAAGGCAGGGTCTATCTTGGAATTTAAATTACCAAAACAAACACACCCCTTTTTTGATAGCTCCTTCTCTCACATACGCCATATGACGCTCTCGGCTAATATTCCTCTCCGCATTAAGAAAAGACACGCCCCTTACTGTTGATTGGCTGCACGATTGTTTTTAGAATCAACCCCCGATTATGCATGAAATTTGGTATGAGTTTAACTAAGCTATTAATATACAGATATGGAGGATAATTGTTGAAATTGTGAATGTTTTATGACACCATCGCAGCATTTATTTAGCATGAAAACAGTGTAATACGAATTGATCTTAAATGTGCTTAGTGCGCAATAATGTCCTTAAGTTTGCATTTTTTTGTTGCATAGGGGAAACAGAAGGCAGTCAAGCGAGTGAGAAAGGTTTTGTTTGTATGTGTGTCACTAATACAATTGCTGCTTTCAGGCCTTTAAATGTTACTTTTGGTGAAACCGGCAATTTAAAGCCCTACTCAGCATATGTTCAGACGCCCATTGGCTAGTTCTAAATAAATTTGGTTTATGTTTGTTATTTGGTTTCATTAATATGTGTATTATATAAAAAACCTATTAAGTACCCAAAAGGCCTACAGATGACCGATGATCCTCTATATAAATTTTTACTGGAACTATACTGGAAAATGTTGATTAGATTGTAAACTAAAACTGCATGTATATTTTCACTAACAAAAATAAAACAATTTTTTTTAGTCTAATTAAAGCTCTTAAAATCTCTTTTTTATTTTTCCAGCTGTCCCGTTTCCCCCCAGCCACCGGTTGACCGTCAAGGAGGTGTTTGACAGCGAAGGCAAACCAAAAGTAGACGTGCTTAAGGCTCACCTCACCAAAGAGGGCCGCGTGGAAGAAAGCGTTGCATTGCGATTAATTGGCGAGGGAGCTGCTATCCTTCGTTCTGAAAAGAACCTCCTGGACATAGAGGCCCCAGTCACAGGTGAGTGTTCTCATTAGAGATTCAGTGAGAAAGAGGGTGATGTCTTGACCAAGAAAATATTATTTCTTGGCAATATTACACAAATTTTTAAAGTGATAGTTTTCTTATATTGTTTGAAATCGCTTTTTCTGTTTTTTGTTCTGTCCAACACAAATCAGATATTTTAAAAAATGTGCATCTGTTTTTGTGTGCATACAGTAGAATTCCATATTAGCCAGTGCTGTTTGGTTTACAAGTTCTTATAAAAATCTTATTCCCTGTTCTGCAGAAGAAAATAAATTCATAAATGACAAGAATTTTCATTTTGCATTAACTATCGCTTTAAGATCATTGGTTTTAAACCATTGGACCGCTTGGGACCACAGGATCATTATAAATGATGTTGAAATTCATAATAATAATGTTGCTGCTACACCATGTAAAATAACTAAATATAATATTCTCTTGAAAATTGGCTGGTTTTCACACATATTTCTTTCATTGAAATGTAGAGGTCTACTCGGTCTGATTTTTCCTTCCCACCACTGTGAGTTTTGTTCTCTACCCGCCCACTCTCACAGAATCTTTACTCCTAGGGGTTCTTTTGAACCTGTTTTCTCATAGACTACTCTATGCTCAAATGCAAAAATTAAGTCTCTTGTGCACTGTACCACAGACCTATGCTGTGCAACGTGCCACCTTGGCTGACAAATCATTTTATATTCATCCCCTCACCAACTGTTGGTTTTTATGTAGATAACATACTGTACAGTTATTAAGAGGTTTGTAAATAATCGTGCATTAATATGTTAATGTTAAAACAAGTGAAAGCAAGCAACTTTATTTTGGTTGGATCAGAAACACCAGAGTAAACATCTAAACATGAGTGATCCAAATAGTCCATAGCAAGACTTATTTCATTTAAATATAATCTCTGTTTGTATTGAAAGTAGGAATTCATTTCCAAAATAATTTTATTGATATAAAATGCAATTCTTCACTATTTTTGAGCTATGAATAATATACAGACATAATGTTTTTGTTATTATTCCCCAACCATTTAAATATTTGCACACTAATTGGACGAGTTATCAATCTGCAAGACCAGTGTCTCTGTGACAATTTAGCTGGCAATACACACCCTAAAATTCACTTCTATTGTGATGTTCTTAATTATTTTTCTTTTGTTTTGTCAATGGTGAAGACACAGCTTTTCATTTTTGATATTCTATTCCCAAAAGCTGAAACTACGCTCTCTCCAGACTGTGCCTTATGCTTCTTGACTTCATTTGACTTTCTGATGAGTCTTTTTGATGATTTCATTAACACAGACCAAGAAAAAAACTTTGATTACAACAGCAACAATTTTATTCATAAACCCACACGGCCAGTGGAGAGAAAATTGCTTCCAGATGCATTGTTTTTCCCATTTATTTAGTTATTTGTGAAAGCTCTATTTTTGGTCCCATTGCGATAACACCCTTTCTCATTACTGCTGGTCACTTTTGTGTAAGAGAGTGTGTTGTTTGCTCTTGACCTCCAGTCTGCAGTAAATTATCATCAGGTCGTCGTGGAACATCTAGAGGTCTAGATCAGTTTAATCTTGATTAGACCATCACGATCTCTCACGACTTCGGATTGTTGCCATATGTATCACGCAGAAGGAAAATCATCCTGTACGTTTTAAGTATAGTCTTGATGCACAGATTTGTATTGGAAAGATACTTTTGCTTCGGGTGATTATTGTTTTGTTTTAGTTTTGTTTTTTTCATGGAAAACCTAGCAAAGTCAAAGAATGATTAATCATGAATTCCATTCCAGGAAAAATCTTGGAAATTGAGAAATCTTTTCCTTTTGAGTGTTTCCTAGTTATTGCGTAGATGCTTAGTCAGTGCTATGATTTGAAGTTCATGGTCTTGTACATGTAAGACATGAATTAGATGTATACATACCAATACATGTAAAAAAAAAAATCTGAAATTTGTGTGTAACCTGTCCATTGTCTGGTATGGTTCAAAATTAATTTGTCCAAAATGGTTTTTTTTTGTTCAAAGCATTTTTCTTATCACTTGTCTTCTGGTTCAACACAGCTTTCCATTATTCCCCCCCACATCCCTCCTGTAATTAAAATCTGCTGCTGTGTTTGGGAAATTACAGACACTTGATCTTACCCATAAGAAATTTTGAATTCCCTGGAATTCGAGATACACATATAAGTACTCTGAATTACATCCGTTAAACTTTGTTCTAAAAAAAAATGTTGTAAGCCATTTAAAAAGTTCAAGTGTATGTAAACAAAGCTGATATTAGAGTGTTCAGGAAGTGCATGTGATATAAGTTATGATTCATCACACCTTTGATTCATATTTCTTCAAAGATGAATATTGTGTATGCGCAAGGATTTGAGAGCAAGCATGTGTTGTTAATTCTCGTTTGGATTCTTTATACTTTATATAATTAATGTTCTATTGTAATGTAAATTTCACCAGTGAAAAAGAATCTGCTTGTATTACATTCATCTCTGCATTTGCGGCAGAGATTAAATGTGTGGAACTATATTCTTTATATATTTGTTAAATATATTTGAAAATCATGGGCTCAAGTGCTTTCTACTGTGGCCGAGAAGTGCAAAACAAAACAACGAATAGGAATACAAATAACAAAAATGAAACCCAAAAAGTATCCAAAATCAAATTTACAAATCAAAAAACAAAACGGCAAACCATATAACACAACAACAACTCCTAAAACAAAACAGCAAGACGGAAACCACAACGACAAGCTAGAAAACAACAACAACAAATTAGAAAACACAACGACAAATCAATCAAACTGGAAAAGGTAGGTATTTTGTGTGACCTGCTTAGTCGCAGCTGATTGGGTGGAACTCCTGTCAATCAAAATAAGCAGAACCTACATTTACTACTATGCAAAAGGACGATTCTACGCGATATAGATTTATTCTTTGATTAATGTGTAATGGCCAAATTTTGTTTCATAATAATAAAACTTGACCTTCTTTCACTAGGTGAGTGTTTGTGTCTGGTGTGCTTTGATTTCACACTGGATAAATAAAAGAGATTTGCTTATTGTGCAGCTGAAATATATTTATAGTATTATCTATCTATGGTTTTATAAACATGAGGACTAACTATATGCACGACAGATTACCAACGTCATGAAATTATTCCCCCTTTATACATTTAACATCTTCATAGTAAGCAACTTTTACAACTAATGAACACTGGAAAGGGATAACTTAGTGATTAACTTAGCTACCTTTTCTGGTTTGAATGTGAGTTGTCCTTGTGTTTTCTTACTTGTTTATTTATTTTCTAGCTTGTTGTTGTGGTTTCCGTCTGGCGGTTTTGTTTCCAGAGTTGTTGTTGTGTTTTTAACGTTTTGTTTTTTAGATTTTATATTGCGATTTCGGATTTGTAATTTTGATTTTGGATGTTATGTGGTTTTAATTTTTGATTTTTGCATTGCGATTTGTTGTTTTGTTTTGCACTTCTTGTCCACCCTAGCATTCTTTAATGATTCAGGCTTCTAAATGTTGGAGTTCTTTATTATATGTAAATTGTAGAACATGTTTTAAGACTAAGACTAAGATTATATAAATAAAGGTAACATTGACTAAGAGGTGTTGTAAACGCATTTGTGTGCGCTTTCTGTCAAAAGTAAGTAGTTTAAAAACTAAAAATAATGAAATATCTTCTGCTTGCCGAAGGATAAAGCAAACTTTGACTTTAGTGAGTGATATTCTGCAAAAAAGTGTTATCCATAAATAACAATCAACAAGGCACAAAAAAATTAACCCTATCCCTCATATTGTATAAGTTGAAATTTTGCCAAAAAAGGTTTTGCCATTTACACAGTCAAAAGGACTGCCTTGCAAAAAATACCCAGTTAGGTATGGATATCTATATATTTGGTACCAATGTACCTTAGAAGTATTAATATGCAGGAATTGCTTTGAAAGTCACTTACAACAGAAAGGAATTCCCTTTTTCCGAAATCTAGTACACTTTTGCACCCAAAGAGAGCAAAAGTGTACTAGATTTCGGAAATAAGGGAATTCCTTTCTGTTGTAAGTGACTTTCAAAGCAATTGAAATGTTTGAGGTTTTGTGGTAACTTTAAAATATGCTTTTGTATGTGTTTCCTCATACATTTGATACTTGACTAGAGCTGTATAGAATATGAGATATTATATACATAAATGTGATGAATTTATCATGTCCTCAAACAAACAGAATGTTTCATTATTCATTTTCTCAACATCTTGAAAGCATCTGCGGAACACAAAAAAGGTATTTTGAAAAATGTTGGTTTAAGAAAACATTGACTGGCATTGCTTTTTGTGTCCATACAATAGAAGTCAATAGGGACCAATAGTTTTTGATTGCTAACATTCTTCACAATATATTTTTTTGTGTTTCCCTGAAAAAGAAAAGTGAAACTGGATTTAAATGACAAGAGGTTGAGTAAATGACCATTGAATATTTATTTTGTAGTGAACAATAACTTTATTTAAAACTAGTTGTCATATTCTTTTTGTGTGAAACATTTGGAATGAATTTTCTAATCATGCTACTTATTAGGGAACAAAATAAAATGTTCTTTATTTTAGATAAGAATTAATTTGATTTGTGTAGTTATAATAATAAAATATAATTTTATAATTAAGATACCTATCCATGTTTTTCTCTATATGCGTGTATTATCCTAATTTGCAAAGATATACAAATTTAGGTTTTTCCTCTTTCCTGTGTGCCAACCCAAATGTTACTTTTTATTAACAGCTCTGTTGGAATTGCATAATGAAGAGTAGAGTACAACATTGACATGATGAGAGATGTTATTAGATCTGTAAATCACATGCTTTAATAGCAGCTTCGGCTCACCTGCGTTCTGTTGGATTCTCCTCTGCATTTCACCTGAATGACTGTTCTGTAAACAGAATTACACAGAATTAGTTCCCGGAAGTGTTCATGAAGGCAACATGACTATGTTATATATAGATAGCATGATAATCTACGGGTTTGGCTAACATTCTCACAGACTATAAACACTGCAATGCCGCTTCTATAAACACCAGCTGTACGCATGCGGACGCATGTGTGATCTCTTTAAAGAGTATTGAGCAATGAGGTGACGGCTTAGAAAACTGTAAACAAAAACAGAAGCCACATGAACGCCATGCAAGCATTTATCCAAAGCACTTCTTCAGATCGGTAATCCATCTACCGACCCAATGGATTGTTCAGCTCCAGTATGTCTAGTCTTTCAAGTGCCTTCAGTAGGCCTAACTTTCTTATGGCTGCGTTCCTGTAATGATATTATCTACTTGATATTAAGTTAAACTACTTAAGCCATGGATCTTAAGTGGAGATGCTAAATGGGTCTTGTTAAATGATGTCTGCTGTAATTAATGATGTGTTCTGAGCAGAAACGGATGAATGTTTGTTCTGGTAGCGGCTAGGAGAAAAGCCCAGGGGGTTGAAACTAAGGCTGCTTTAACACATGCTTCATTTTGTTGTTTTTCAAAAAGTAGATACCAGAACTTGCACAATGGCCACGGAAATCTGAATATCTTATGTTTGCGGTCATAGTGAAAGTGCTAGTATTACACTAAAAACTATTATTCCCGCTTTCAATGTGCAGAGATGGATTTGACGTGTTGGAAAAGCAAAGTGAGTTCCCCTAACCTTTCTATCTTCCCAGAATCAAACGTGGTAATATCGTAGGCACTCGAGCTAATGGCTTTCATGAAGTATGCAGGAAATAGTATAGTTTTTTATTGAGAGACAGCTCACCAGGCTCAAGATACAGATCAAATTTGAGATCACTAAGGATGCTCCGATTAGGATTTTTACCACCGATACCAAGTACAGATTTTTGGTCATGGTGATCGGCCAATACCAAATCCGATTCTCATGCTTCCAGATTATATAAGTGATGTGTAACCTCTATGATCACCGATAACTTTCTTTGTATAAAGTAATACTGTTGCCTTTGTTATATTTGTTAATTTTTACAGTAAATATGTAATGAATGTTATGTAACTATTGTTTTAACAGGGTACTAAATGAACACAAAAGAGTATTCGTTATTCAATGAACATTTTTACATGCCTTTACAACGGGGTTTCAGGGCTAAAACATTTACACCCACAATCATAATGTACATCCTCACACTTTGCTGTCATTATTTGACATCGGTTTATTGTATCAGCCAAGTTTAGCAGGTCTCGATCGAGTCATAGAAAGTGATTATCGGCCGATTCTGATCTCCGGCAGATCCATCAGAGCATCCCTAGAGATCACTTTTCTGTATGGAATGAGTTGAGGTTCAAATATCACGTGGAGCCGCACAACCTCTGGAAAATGTATTAAGATGGAAAAATGGCTTTTATAGTCTTTTTCTTTCTTGTTTCTTTCACTCATTCTCTAAAGAATGATTTATTTGTTTATGAAGTAACCACGTGAGGGGAAAGCTTTGAAACTTGACAAAAACACAACATCAACAAAAGGAACAACAACAAGTGCTTTGGGTGTTCGGAAAATGAATGTCACATAAAAGCATTGAATGTATGTGCCATGTTAAAGTGGACTGATAATCAGTCTATTCATTCAGCTGTAATCAAATGTAAGCACCTGAAGCAAAACCATACACCAACATTTACTATTGAAGCCGTAGCCTAATGTAGTGTTACAATGTTCAGACACAGCATGGCAAAACCAGCATATACATTAATTGTACATCATAGATTGACACTTGAACGAAGCCATACAAAAGATGCTTTGTATCCTATACTTAAGACAGAAAAGAGAGTGTATGTGCGTGAGTTTCTATATATGTGAGGACGTATTTAATGCTGCAGTGCACAAGACAGATTTTAATGTGAAATTAACATGAATATAGAGGTGTTGAATATTCATGCCGCAATGTGTTATTTATTGCTTGTTTATGTTCCCAAGAAAGATAATGAGTGAATGCTTTTGATTACTACTTTAAATGTATTTTATTCTTTTTAAATTTTTGTTTTCATAATATCTTAAAATCACTTTAGTGAACCATTTGAGTATAATTTAAACTGAACACTAACTTTTTGTCTGATTCATGAGAAAAATTGCTTTATAAGAGTCATTTGTTTAAGAATCATGCAAAGGTGATGTGGTTTGTTTTGTGGCTTTTGAGCAACTGGGTTTTCCTCTGACAGTTATACCGACCATATAAAAGATTTTTCAGAATTGTATTTTTCTATGTATTTGTTTTGGTAAAAGGATTATATTGTTTTAATGATATTAATCCAAAAATTTAAACCAAACCATTTTTCCTATTTGCATTTATTTGCATATAACAGAACTGAAAAACTGCAAATAAAAAACACTTTAAATTAAACATTAATTAATATTACAATAATATTTATATATTTATTAAGAAAACCTTACATTATATTTTTAAGGTATTTTTTGCATGTCTTGCCATGTTGTAATTCATTATTGACTTTTTCATACTTAAAGTTTTATTTTGTTGAAATTCAACAGACATTGAACAGGCCTCAATACTTGCAAAATTAAATAAAACTTAATTCTTTCCGCCATTATAAATCCATCATTTCATTCATACACTGCTAGCGTAAATAATATATATTGTTTGTGTTTTTGTTTGATTGTGTATCATGATGTGTATTGCATGTATTGTTGTTTTGCGTGTACTTTAGATATACAGTGTGTGTCTGTGTGTGTGCCCCTGTGATGGCCTTGTGTAGGTTAGTAAGTGGATCTGTGTTGTGTAATGTTTTTCACCCACACTTTGGCCTGCTGATAGGTGTGCAGTCAGAACAATCTCTTCGCTTCCCTCTCATGCACTCCCACTCTCTCATCTCATGTAGGATCTGGTCGTGACTCCTGCTGTGTGTTAAAATGAGTGTGTGGTCTTAACTTTGCCTTGACAATATGCATTACGCAACCTGCCGTGTTCTGAGAAGATGTGCATTTCGCTACCCTCTATGACACTCTGCCCGAGTGGCTTTCTCATTCAAAATAAGCTCTGTTTCGGTGATTTTCTTTCATTTTATGCTCTGTTGCCTTAGTTAAATGTTCTTTTACAGGGTTGTACATTCATTTCTTGCATTGGTCTTTTACCATGTTTTTACTGAAGTGCTGCGACTAAAGAAATAACGGACACTTCAGAGTGCAAAACACACTTAGATGTGTCTAATATATATGTCTATTACATCATAGTATCAGAATTATTCATAACAATATGTTGCTTTTAGATCCCCAGCATTGTTTGATTTTATTAGGATTAATGAAGAAATAAAAAAGTATGTAAATGTGTACATTGGTTGGTTTCTTTTGTGCTATATATCCAACCATTTATTTAAAATAGATTGTTAAAGCTTATAATATGCACATATACATTTGTTTTAATGAGCAGAGTAGAGAATATGTGAAAAAGATGACTAAATAATCAGTGCAAAACTTACACAGCTCAGGTGAACTTCATTGGTTGGTTGTTTCCATGCCAATAAGTGATGTTTCCATGGTGATGGTGACCACTGGTATGACTGCTATTGGTTTAGAGATCAAGCAGGGTAAGGGAGGTAATGTATGTTGTGTGTGGCCTTGCAGTATACATGAGTGGGAAATCAAGTAATGTAGGATGGAGATGTGAAAAATTTAATTGCTAAATGAACTGAGTTTTTTGGAAGAAGTAATTTATTATGATTGAATTATGTCAATGGCTGAATCTATAATTATTGATCAAGTAAACATTTCGATATTAGAATTATAAAACAAAAGTAAATCAACTTACTTATGTATGTCTCTTGACAAATACCCTCTCTGTCTCTAATTAATTTGATCATATTTTGGAAAATTTAAAGTCGAAAGGCTCATGATTTTAATAGGCTATACTTAGTATATAGTAGGATAGTTCAGCCCAGAATGAAAATCTTTCATGAATTAGATACTAGGGAAGCTCTGATAAGGATTATTTGTACCGATACTGAGTACCGATTTTTTTGTCCCAAAAAAAATCTTGATGCTTCAATATATAACTGATAGTTAAGATCTCTGATCACCGTTAACCTTTTTTCAGATAAAGTAATACTTGCCTTTGTTATATTTATATGTTTTTGTTATATTTTTTGTAACAGGGTACTAAATGATTACATAAAAGTATTCATTATGCAGGTAACATTTTAATATGGCTTTACAATGAGGTTGCAGCACCAAAATATGTATACCCCTAATCATCATTCACATCCTCACGCTTTGAAGTCATCAATTGACATTGGTTCATAAGATCCGCTATTACGGATCGAATCATAGAATGTGATTTCAGGCCGATACTGACTCTGGCCGATCAATTGGAGCATCCTTACTAGAAAACCTGAAGTTTTTCTTAATGTCTTTGTTTCGTTGGACACAAAGAAAGATATTTGGAAGAATGTTTGCAACGGAGATCATTTTCTAGTTGAACAAATTGTTTGAACTATGCTTTTGAACACCTTTAAATACCATCTTAATTGTACCTACTATAGTAGTCTACAAATCCCCCAAAATGTCATTTGCTAACATTCTTCTAAAATGTTTTTCCATGTTTAAAAGAACAAATACTTTTATACAATTTTGGAACAGCTTGAATAAATCATGGGAGATTTTTATTTTTGGGTTTACTATCCCTTTAACACTACACTTGATCCCTGGCCGTACCTGATCAAACGTTTCTTAAATAGTTCAATGGTGATATAAAATGATCATACTCTGTATAGAATTACTGTACTGTTACTCTATACTGTTTATTCGTGTTGTTTTAGCTGATTTTAGCCTCTTTAATAGTCTCGAGTTAAAGGGCAGGTTTATGTCTGTCGTGTCTGAGGAAAGGAGATTCACTCCACCGAGTGATGTCTCGGGGGTCTCGTAACTCTGCCTAATTGCTTCCTGCCGCAGTCTCTTCAACAGATGCTAATTGGACAATTCCAGAAGACATTTGACTGTTCTACTCTCCTGGTCATAGGGAACTGGCATCACACATACACTCACAGTCTGGAGATAAATAATTTTGCAGATTAAAGTTTGTAAGACTTAACCAACAAAACAACGGGTATCCAACTAATAGCAAAGGTCTTTTTTTCAATTGTCAGAGAATCAGAATCAGAAATTGCATTTTTGCCAAGTATCCTTGCATATACAAGGAATTTATAATGGTGACATAAGCTTCCAGTCTGCACATACTATATAAAAATAAGATAAAAAAAATATACATATGTAAACTGCCCAGTACTATTTTATTTTCCGCTAAATTTAAAATATTTGAATAGAATTAGCACATTTAAAGGGTCACCAAGCCACAGTTTTTGATTGTTTTAGAAATAAACATTACATATTCACAACATGATAATTGTGACCATAACAGTTCAGGGACATGACGTTTTTGGGATATAATTAGATTTTTATTCTTCTAATAAAAAAATAATCAGTCAAATTTATATTTAATTCAGTTTATGGCCAGTGCATCTCACTCAAAATAAAAATGTAGGTACGATAAGACAGCTGAACAATCAGTGCTGAATTATCATTTGTGCAGTTTTAAGAAGATATCAATAATCATATTTATTTTTGTCATGAAAAAAAGGTATATCATTATACTTGAAGAGAGAATAAATTACTTGGAGGTGTTTTGCTTCTGGACAGTGATTGAATTTTCTTGATGCCATTTGTCAACCGTTCCACAATGAGGTCTAGATGAAAGTAATCTAATACAGGCTGTGAAATGTTTGCCATCAAAGTAGTTGTGTCTTCAAAGTATTTGTGGTTGACCTGAATACCAGGAAAAGGAAACAACAAGACTCCTTTCGGGTGTATGGTAAGTCCTGCATGTAAAGTTTGCAAGCACATGTACCTTTCAAGAATTTGAAAATGCAGTTATAGGAAACAGTTATGATGAGGGGTAGTTGCTCAGGATGGAAAAAAATGCCTGAAGTGATGTATAAAATAAAAATCACAGTATTACTGGTATAGTGGAAATCCAGACTGACAAGAACACTTAATGTAACCTGATTATTTTTACAAAAGGTGACTCACAATTGGCTCGTCACTTTGGGATGGCAGATTGAGTTTTCTCTAGCTTTTGAAAAAAATCCATTATAGAGATTAGGTCAACACCTGATACTCTGACATCTGGAATGTTTAGCTTGATATTAAAACCAGAATTTAAAATGCAATTTTATAACATATAACTTTGAATTAATTTAAGGGAGTATTCAAAAGCTCCCTGCTATATCACATAATGATTTAAATGTAAGATCCAAGGGAATATGAGTCATGAATTTACATGATCAAGCAAACACATTAGGCGTATTGAGGTAGTTCTCCTCGTAGAATTCATTTTGTCTTTGTTAATACGAAATACAGAAAGCATGATTAAATTTTCTTCTGAGCTGGCATGCAAACAAAGCGAGGTCCGAATGCCATCAAAAGAGCACAGAGCCTTTGGAGACCTGTAGCAGGTGACTGAGATCTGGTAATGTGATACAGACTCTTTGACACAAAGAGTGAGAAGGACAGTTTTCCAAATAGCATTTGCATTCCAAATTGGCAAAGTAACAAAACATTGAGACCTTGACATATGATTTCTCCATGGCAACAATGTAATGTGATTCACAGTGCTGAGCTGCTATTGTCTTTAAGCTTCAATGTTTAAAGCCATTAGATAATAAAAATATGATTTTCTCCCTCTCATGCTGTTTTTAGGAATATATGTATTTTAATAAAAAAAGAAATATTATTAATTCACACGGTGACAGTACATTATGATCTATGTTTAGATTTGTAATCAGAATAGTGATCCAATAGTGAGGCTGCGGGCTATTTACAAGTGTGATGCATCGTAAACATCAACAGAGGAATGACATAGTGTTCCGTTAACATAACAATTTTATAGGAGTAATATCTTAAATCGGATTACTCCATGTTTGTGCTCCATTTTAATGCACAGTGTATTATAAGATAAAATTGATTTAAGTATTGTTTTGAAATAGATATTACCAATAAACTCAGTGTTGGCAAAATTTGATTCAACAAATCATTTTTACAGAAAAATCACCAATTTCTTATTTACTTACAAAAAAAAGAAATCAAATCATACAGCATTGGAGGCATATTCTATGAAGCCTTCACTGGATCTGATAATGACCCTGAATCTTTCTTCTACTTCAATCATCTCTTGCTTCAATACTTCTGCTTGTTCATTATGATTCATTTCTTGTTTGACTTTAGCTTTGAAATGTATCATAACTTCATACAATTGTAAATATTTGAATGCTCCGAAGTATCAATTATGGGTCTAGCAGATATACACGTTTTTGAGGGTTTTGTTATCTTTGCTTATCTTTGCTTAGGGGAACGTTAGCAGTGGTCAAAGTAAGATTCCCGAGTTGGATTTGAACTTTTTTTTGCCCAGAACTGACACAAGCAAGCCTCCCTCCACCCGCTCTGTTAGTGTGTCAATAACTGTGTTTCTACATATATTACCGGGGGCAAGCACATGTGTTTTTTACACAAAGCTGTCTTTCAGCCCACACAGTCGAGATTTATTTATTATTCATAAAACAAGAGGCCAGGTGACACATTTGAAAGCCAACAGCACTGCTGGTCAGACATAGGATGGATTTCTACTGCTGTGCCTTTACCAAGTCCTGACGCACACACAACACATGCAGTGTTGAGGTTTAACATCTGACATTATTTTAACCATGATGTATTGAAGACATGATTTTAAAAAGCCAAGCTAAAGGGTGATTTACTTTTTTATACAAACAACCATTCTGCACAATGGAAGAAACATTCTGTGAGAATTTAACATGGATATCTTTAATATTGGGTAACACCATGTCCAAGATTTAAATTATAGTAAAATAAATAAAATTGTAAGGCTCGTTTTCTCATAATTTTTATTTTCTGACTTAAGTTTGGTTTAGTCTACTGTTTTTTACAATTGTATATTATTTTATGTGTTCGAAGGGAATAAAAGATAAACTATGTGTTGTGTTTATTCCTAGTTTGTGGAGACATCCATGGGCAGTTCTTTGACTTGATGAAACTTTTTGAAGTTGGAGGGTCTCCAGCAAGCACACGGTACCTTTTCCTGGGTGACTATGTGGACAGAGGATATTTCAGTATTGAAGTAAGTCACTGCAATGCAAACACTTCTTACAGTGAATGTTTCTTCACTTGGTTTAAGACAAGACATTTAATCATCACATCAACATAGAATCTAATAAGTTTACTCTTTTATTTATTGTCAACAGTGTGTGCTGTACCTATGGGCCTTAAAAATCCTTTACCCCAAAACGCTGTTTTTGCTGCGCGGGAACCACGAATGTAGACATTTAACAGAGTATTTCACTTTTAAACAGGAATGTAAGTACAACCGCCACCCACATCACTGATTAACCATCATACATAAAACTCTGCCTGTTGCATTGAGCTTAAAGTAAACTGTCATCTACAGGAAAATAAACAGGGCTGTTCTGGTCACACATCATTTTTCATACTACCACTCTTTTTTCTGACATTTCTGGTTTGAAAGCAAAGCTGCTTCCTGGCTTGGTATTTGAAGTCCGAAATTTATTGGCTTACCGTAATGTTTACACATGTCAGAACTATTGCTCTTGGATTGGGGCAGGAAAAGCCTCCACCCCATTTACAGGCGCTGTTGGAAGTGTTTGCATGGCCTTTTAAAGACTTGCCTTCTCTGGCCGGTACACAGGGCTGTGTTTCAGTGAGTGTTTGTTGATGTTCGCCTTGACCTGCAGATATTTTATTTTTCCCTCCTCTCAATTGGATTTCTTCTTTTATCCCTGACAGGTAGAATTAAGTATTCGGAGCGGGTGTATGATGCGTGTATGGATGCCTTTGACTGCCTTCCTCTGGCTGCCCTCATGAACCAACAGTTCCTGTGTGTGCATGGAGGATTGTCCCCAGAAATCACAAACCTTGATGACATCAGAAAAGTATGTTTTACAGAAAAGTTTTGTATTATTACATCCTTTGTTTTATTAACCCCAGCTTTTGTTTAAATATGTTTATTTTAATCGCCACATTTATTACAACATATGTGAATAGATTACAAACAGACTGTTTCATCATTAAATAGAACTACAGGTGAACTTAAAGAGACTGTAACTGAAGTCATTCAAATAGCAAAAAAATGAACATAACACATGGTCTGTTTCCTGGCAAAACAAACCACTTTCTTGCTAAAGTGCTTAGCTAAGTCCACCCCTAAACCGAAGCATTGCATTGCAAAATACCGACCAGTCAGTTGTGAATACTCGTTTACTCGTGAATACTCAAAAACACATGTGACTTAAATTGATTCAAGAAATAGATGTTTATATACAGGCCTATGTAATAGAATTAAATGTGCAAATTATAAACAAACTCTGATTTGCAAAGGTAGCAAACTGGCAAGCATAACCACTAGATTGATAGATTTACAATAGACAGACTTCTGATGACCAGCAAAAATGGTCACAAGCTCAATGATGTAATAGACTGATCAGATCGACGTTACAAGTGATGCACAAGCTTGACCAACCCAAATTTCAAATGTTACATGCAACATGTATCCTTAAAACCCGTATACCAAACTCATGGTGGCACAAAAAAGTTCCAACTCGGTGTATGTGTCCATCCTTATGTATTCAGAAAGTGTAGAAGAACCAATCAAAGTCTCCTTGAATTAAAAAAGGGAAACGTCCAAGTGCAACACAAACAATCACATACGCACATACATGTCAACAAACCCCTTAACACAAAAGTGACACATAGTCATAAATGTCAATTTTTTAATTAGACTAATTTGCTGTAGTCCATACTTTTCCTTATTTTATGCATTACTGTATGACTATAATTTTTCTAATCTGCCAATTTCCTTGCAATCAATCATTGCAGTGCAGTATGAGATATACTTGTCTAAAAAGGTTGCATTAGTTTCTGCTGCACTAGTCAAACTGCTGCTTGGTGGTCAGCCGACAGAATGTCATGTTGACGTAAACAATTATTTTCTTACTTCGTTTTCATTAACATTTTAATGATAAACTATTTAACACAGTCTACAAAAATAGCTTACATTTATGCCGTTTGAAATTGGTCACAAGAAAGCAACTTTGAATACTTCCTCACCTTGGGAACAGCTCAAAGGGCCGCCTATATGAGCTAAGCTCTCTAAGCTTTGGAAAGGAGCCACTGAATCCGATGTCACTATTACCACTGACTGTTTTCTGAGAATTTATTTTCTTTTTCATTCACAGGGATTTTAGCAAAGGCACAGTTGAATATATCTACTGTATTTACATTATCATCACATGTTTTACTCTTTCAAATCTATCTTCCAACGCATTGCAGAGGCAAAATTGCTTTTGCATTTTACCTCCCTGAAAAAAGGAAGTTACAATAAAAGTGAGGAAAGTCTATTAATCAAGAAATTATAAAATTAGGATGGGATTTAGTCAAAGCGGAGCTGTTATCATGATTGAGATCAAAGAAACTGTGAATTTAGACGAAGTCCTTTACCAATTTGCTTCTTATCATCTGCCTAGAGATCCCAATTAATTTATGATGTCAATTTAGAGGACATTTGCTAAGTTCCTTCAGAGTCTTTCAATAGATTGTGTAGTTTATTCATTTTCAATTAAAGACCTTGGTTTGTGTATTTTCTAGCCCTTTTTAGGGCTTAAGTGTTTTTCTTTATCTGATCTTTGTACAGCAAGGATCTATACATCTGTTTATGTATGCATATAACCCTGTCGTACAGTAGTATAAAAAGACATTTATTTTCCTTTCCAGTTAGATAGATTCAAGGAGCCTCCTGCATATGGACCAATGTGTGACTTGCTTTGGTCGGACCCGCTGGAGGACTTTGGCAACGAGAAATCCCAGGAACATTTCACACATAACACAGTGAGAGGCTGCTCCTATTTCTACAGGTAACTTCTATTTCTATTTAGGTTTCAAGCCTTTAACTTCAACAAGAAATCAGAGAAAAATTTGCATAATGACATGCATTGCTCCTGGATCACTTTTCAAATGAACAAACCTACATTTTCATGTTATTTTTACATTATCTTTTCCCAGAAATTTGTTTGTAATAACTTGCAATGTGAAAACGATCAATGATTTGTGTTATGTTTTAAAATTTTTCCTCAAGTCAGAAACTAACAATATCAGTCTAAATTTCATTTAACAAGCTGTTCTGCATTACTTAGAGTTAATATGGCCTTCTGTAGTCTGCTATGTTATATTATAGAAAACCATTCTAGATAAAAATGTATTTACCAGAATTTGAGTCTCTGCATTGCCTGTTCTGTCTTTAATTCTTGCCTCATCTACATTTTATGGAACCCACCATATCGCAGAATAGAAATGGCATCAATATGGACTGAATTCCATTATCCAACAGTACTCTATTGTTTGATTTGCTAGTGACTGTTACATAAAGATGATTTATGTTGTGCATTGGCTTCGCTTCAGTGAGGAGGAAATGTCATACCTCTGCATGCTGTAGAATGGCAGCAGAATGAAATTGGCTTTGTGAATTTAGTTATCAAGAAACTTTACCCACAGCAGGGCTGATGGAAATATCTCTGTCTCTGTTGGTGTAAAGAAATTATGAGCTCTGTTAAAAAACTATGCTAAGACATTATGTATCAGCTCCTAATGCAAAGATTTTTTTGTTAATTTATTATTTATGGTGCCTACAAAGAGGACTTATTTTCATAAGGTTACATAAGTTCTATGATAAAGAGACTTAAGAACATTAATGAAGTACACAATGGTATTTCCAAGCTTCTTTTTTCATGGCTTCAGTGGGTAAAATAATATAGACTAATTTGCAAGACATAATCTAAAACAGAAAGTGCTTCTAAACCTGTGTTGCTTAAATTTTTTCAATTTCACATGCAAGTGCAAGTTCACAATGGTCTTGTGTCAAAGCACTGAAACAGGAAGTTCATCTTGACCAACGTTGTTTACGCCTTTTTGGCAAACAAATAAGCCTTAAAGAATAGAAAATCTAACTTATTGCCCCTTATGCTTTGATGAAGAGTATGGCTGTACAGTTTGATGTCTCTAGTGAGCTATAGCTTGGGATGAAGCTCTGGCTGCTCTACTTCTCTAAACCGAATGGGACCCGTTTAAGTCATAATCTTAACAAACCACCACACTCCTAAATAAAACTATTAAGAACAATGTGCAAAAAAAATTCTGGTCTCTTTGAATAACTCATTTAAACTTTTTTAAAGACATGAGCTCATCAGTAAAATGATGATTTTAATTATGATCATTATTATAAATAAATAAATTTTCATTCCGGTTGAGACATAATGTAATAAAAGGCTTGATTTGATTGTTAAATGTTCTTCAAGCTGCCCTTCTGTTCGACTATTGGCCTTCATGAAACAGCAAATCTTAGACTGTACACTGTATAAGCCAGTGTTGTCCTCTTCCACTAACAGAGATTTTTCTCTCCCTGAACCAGTGATTATTGCCATTGGTTATGTTTTTAAAAATGATTCAAAGATATGTCAAGCTGAGTTATGTGAATGATCATTTACATAAAATAAACAATAAACATTTTCAATTGAATTACACGGAACCTTTTTAATTCAGGTTTTGCTTACATTTGTTGTCAATTATATTCATAATATTCTTAAATGGCAGGCTTTGATTATGCCTATAAAAGCCCTCAAACATACACATAGATGTTTTTGAATTAAGCATTGTACTAAACATTACTGTCTATACATTTAAACAGGTTTAATCCTATATAAATCGTTCTTCTTTAAAATGTCTGTCTTAAAGCAGCTGTGAATAAGTGCTTAACTTAAAGAAACGAAAGATACATAATTATTCCACAACTGTTAGAATAGTATATATATTAACGCTGTATAATAGTGTTGTTTTCAACATCCCTTTCCCTTTCCTACAGTTATCCTGCTGTGTGCGACTTTCTACAAAACAACAACTTATTATCTGTCATCCGAGCCCACGAAGCACAGGATGCTGGGTAAGTTTGGCAGTTTTTCTGTTGTCAATAGAGACTAAAACAAAACAGTTTCTGGTAATGTTCATTTATAAGATTTGTTATTTATGTCCTCTGAAGGAGTTGATTATCCTTTGCTGTGATAAGTGAATAAACATATTGACAACACAGGAAGGTCATCTGGGATGTGTTATACACAGCAAAGAATTAAATGTAAAATGCCATCAAAGCTGGAATTGATCCATGTTGTCGATAGGGTCATGTTCAGATTTCTTGGAGGATTTTTTACTTGTTTGATTCATTTAAGAATGGATGTATATGTTCCAAATGTTAAAGATCATTTTTTCCCTGCAATTTATAGAAATAATAGGCTAGAAAGTTAAGTAGTGCTACCAGTTTGCCAAGAATTTACAAAAATGAACTTTTTGAATTTTATTAAAGAGTAAATATTTTGTCATTTTAAACATCCAAAGTTTGGTTTATGGTGTGTTCAACAAGTTTAGGAGCATATAAGGTCTAAAAACATTATAATTTTCAATAATATGCCGTTGTTACTACCTTACTTATTAACTGAATCTCAAACTATTTATTTGGGTACTCATCTGTCTAGTCCCAGCCTCTCTGATCTGATTGGACATTAAAGACGACTCATTTACATGATTAGAATCCACTTTTTTAAGCAAACTTTTTTGTTTTCTTTGACTTTACAACTTCACACTGTTTACATTCACACACAGTAACATTGCATACTGCTTGAAAAGTAATTGCAAGGACATTGTAATAGTTGCTCTTCAACCAGCGTTTCGAGGGACCCTGGGACATGTGACGAGTTCCCAACTGTTCTAGGCTCTTACTGGCTGTTTTTCTTTATTATATGGTCCAAGTTAGCTTTTGAAATAAAAAAATTTGTTTAGTAATATCCCATTACATCAGGTGGTTTTTAAACATTTGAATGCATCGTCTGCGATTTCCTGTAGTCCATATTGACATTCGACTCAACTTTCTAAAGCATTTTGGAAAATCATAGACACTGCTTTTCTGTTATTGGATCGTTAACTTTTAAACAGTATTCCGATATCAGTTTACTTATAACTTTTTGACATAAATTTTTAATTTAATATAAATCTCGAAAATTCCATAAAGATTAATTCAGCTGAAAATCTAATTCAAAGGGCAAATATTTTCCCTTAATACAATTGCCAGACCCTTACACCAACAAGATGTCTTGCTTCAGGAGACTGTTTTGCTGCATGTACAATAATGTCAGAATCAGACCCCTCAAATCCAGCAGAAGATTATTGAATTACATGAAATTAAACAGAAAATATATTAAGTTATACCATAGGAATTTGCTGGCAAAGCATGTTTGTACTTTTAACCTGAAGGAAATCCTTTTATTAGTCCCTCAAGCATTGCTTTTTGTGCATTTGTGAGATGTGCCGGACATTATCAGCTTAAACCGGCCTTATTGCTTTGGATTTGTCCGGTTTTGTTGCATCAGGCTGTTTTCAGGGAGTTCATTGATTATTGTGGAGTCATTGTTTGAAAGTACTGCACACTGCCAGTCTCTGGCACACTGATTATAACAGCAGGACATCGAATATTAGGCCAACACCAACGGAAGTTACACGCTATTTATCAGGCGCTTTTGATTTAAAGCCTCTTGCAGTGCGCTAATGGCTGGGAGATTCCCCCCAGAGCAACAAGATGTCTTGCTCAAAGAGTCACAGAAGGACTGAGATCACAGCAACTGTTGTGCTGCTGGGGATTGAAGTGGCAAAGTTAGCAGACCAACCCGGATTCTGAATAATTATACCAGCAGACAGAGACAACTAACAGATTCCTACACAAATGAAGTTGGCTTGTTAAAAATATTTTGATGTATTGCAATGCAATAGACAATTGTTACAATAGCATTTAATTTAAACAAATGCCTATGTCCACTGTTCACCCCTTCCTTCCTTTCTCTATGATGTCAATACATTTTCGTTTCTTTGCTGACGGAGGTAACATATTTGCAGAGTAGTTTGTCCATTTAGGGCAACCGTAAAAACTTGGCAGTGAATTCAATCTAAGTATGCAGATGGAAACAGGTTGTTCTCAGGGAATACAGGAATAAAAATATCTTATGGCTAAGTGGTTTGGGCACGGTGGTTATTGGTTCAATCCCAAAGATTGCACATACTCAGAAACAAATTAATTATTTTGTTTCTATACTTATTTATATAGAGACAAATTAATTGTTTTGTTTCTGTTCTTTTTTATATAGTGTTATAAGTCAGATAAAAACATGTAAAAAAAAATGTAATGGTAACTGTTATGTAAATGACATTATATAAAAAAAGTTAAGTGTTTTTTGTTAGAGGATGATAGCAGAATTACTTTTGCTTTTTACTGGTTATAATAAATTAAAACAGAAACAAACATTGTTTAAAATAAAGGTTTTAAGGTTACTTTTTATAAATTATAAGTTTTAAGATATAAGAGAAATTCGTGAAAGGTTCACTTACATCAGTAATTCATAGGACTCAAGTTTATAATTCATGTATACTTTTAAATAAGTGCCAAAGGCTAAGTTTTAATGGATAATTGCCTAACCTGAAATATTTTATTAAACCCCAATGAATAATTTTTTTACTTTGCAAACATGACTTTGATTTCTACTTTTTAGTTATGTCTGCGACATATTGAAATGAGTCCAAATTTGCAAATCAGTGTTGCGCTTCCTAAAGACAGAACATGTATATT
This sequence comes from Triplophysa yarkandensis, assembly GCA_033220385.1. Taxonomy (NCBI): domain Eukaryota; kingdom Metazoa; phylum Chordata; class Actinopteri; order Cypriniformes; family Nemacheilidae; genus Triplophysa; species Triplophysa yarkandensis. The sequence goes on along the minus strand of CM065654.1, from coordinate 13,128,635 downwards.
TTTGCAGGACAAACAAAAATATGAATTGTATGGTGATACTTCATTAAAGGGTCTAGTTTTTGCTATTAATAAACCATTATCTATGACTTTTTCCTCAAAAAAGTTTAAATCTGTTGCTTAATAATAGTTTAGGGTTGGGGTTGGACTTGGGATGTAGAATATGTTCATCATGCTATATATGAGCTTCAAAAGTACTAATAAACAACCTGATAATCATTTATATTGTCTATAAAAAAGGTGTTTACCAATTGTACTGATGTGATATCTAAAGACAGTTGATGATGTTCTTTATTTCACGCAGGTATCGCATGTACAGAAAGAGTCAAACTACGGGCTTCCCTTCTCTCATCACTATCTTCTCAGCTCCAAACTACTTAGACGTCTACAATAACAAAGGTACTATGCAACATATCTCTGAGTTATGTTAACTGTGTTTTAAAGAAACAGAGAGGGCTAAAGGTGTGGCTTGTTGCATCCCTGTTGTGCCGCAAGATGGACAAATCCAAGTAAGTCAGCACTTTTTGGAAAGCGAAAGAAAGCAATGGAGGAGGTAAATTTGCCAGGATGCACTTTCGTCCATTTGCAGATAATGAAAAGGTGAAGATGGATCAGTCAGGACACTGCAGAGAGTCTCACACATGCAGCACAACACCCACATACAGACCTTGATGTAATTGTGTTTAATGTCTGTCAGCGACATCTGTGTGTTAGCTTCTGTCGTCCTCCCCTCTGTAGTTTTCATTTTATGTCCTCATGCCAAGTGTACGGTTGAAACGGAATGAACAATGAAATGGTTCTTCTGTACGCTGAAAATTTTAGGTCATTTAGAAATAATCATCTAGAAGTAAGACTTTTTCTTTTTTTAAAGTTTGAATTGGATATTTTTTGTTCTTTTTGATGTAGTTATCCCTGGCTTACCAAGAGTTCACCAGTCAAACATCCGATCCAGACATTGCCAATTTAAAGCTAATGATCTTAATTGCAACACTGAGAGGAAAAAGCAATTATTTGCCTTTTAAGTGGTGACTAAAAGCAAAGATAATATATACTAAAAGGATGCACCATTGCCCTTAAAATAAACTGTCAAATTGTTCATCGCAATTAAATAGTGTCTATGCAATGTATTTCTATATGTGTATAAATATTGTATTTATAAACACAAAGACAAACATAAATTTATGTGTAATATTGAAAAAAATTATGAATTTATTCATATTCACCAGTAATTGAATCTTGCATTTACATTTATTCATTTAGCAGATGTTTTTTTATCCAAAGCGACTCATTGCAGACCAAACGGGTAAGGTATCTTGCTGAAGTGTATTTCAGTTAATGTTTGCTAGAACTGAGTTTCGAATCTACAAATATCTGCTAACAAGGCCAACACTCTAACCACCACACCAAAACTGACCCTATCCTCCCTATATCAATGAATATATTTACTTTTTTGTATTTATTTTTAATGTCTATTTGGTAAATATATGGACAAATATTTACATGATATATACCCTTAGGTTTTTGTGAGCACCAGTTTGTCAGTCTTGGCTTTTAAGAAGACATTTTCATGAGTATTTGAGCATCCTTTTAACAAAAGCATAAGTATGTTAAACTGGTCGTTTTTGATCTGCTGTTCCCTTTATTTTGTCCTCTGAGGAGGAGGTGGACCAGCGAAACACAATTATTCCGTTAAGTCTGAATTAAGCAGCCGTGTGCGTAGGAGGGGAGGATCGAACCTTTTTATCCACCAAATGAAGTCTGGTCTTGAATGTGCGAGGAGATTGATGGGCAATCGACCACTGCTGTAAATCCAGCCTGGTGGGGGGAAGCCCGGGTTATCCATCACGCTCCGGGGTTGCCAGATTAAGCCACCGGCTGTCCATCATGCTCTGGCCGTGAGCGTCACTTCCCTGACTGTGCAAATAGAGTCAATCAGGCAACCCCTGACAAGGCATGATGATAGCACCAAGAGCAACAGATAGAATCAAACAAGCACTTTAGTTGTTTTGGCCGGGGTTTCTGTTGTCGTTAATGGACACGTAACCTCCGCTTGGATTTCATAATGGAGAAAGTAGTAGAAAACAGCAGGGGTAATGGACACCGTCTCTGCCAGCGAGCTGAGCTCATTCTGCGTATTGATCAAAACTCATAGCGTTCCTTTTGGCTTAATACTGATGAGTCTGAATAAAAAAAAGCTCATTCTTCTTGGGTGTTGTAAAACATTCTTTCAATATCCTTATGGGGGGTGTCATATGTGTTGCTGTTTAAGAGATTTTGGTATCTAAAGTATGTTGCATGAGCTGTGTTACCATGACAACAGATTTAGAACCGTTGACTCTGTGGTCAGAGGTCAGGAGGAAAGCCTCTGTCCCTTGTGGCCTGAAAGGTTTTGGCATACAGGTTTAGATGGCAGGGCCAATTTTACAGGAAAGAAAGGAAAAATAAGTGCTGATGTCAGAGGGAAGAGATGTTAAACTAAGTGGAGGGTCCCAGATATTCCCAGTTTTTATAGATCTGTAGAATTTTAAATATAAAGCATCAGAATTTTGGCTTAAACATCTTAAATCTTAGTAGTTATTCACATTTGCATAAGATAACAGTACTTGTTTACAGAGAATGTTTTTAGAAATGTTTATTTTTCTTGCATCTATGGTGTGTCAAGATTAGTTGGTCTTTAGCATTACATTTCCTTGAGCCTGTGATGAGAATATACAATGGAAAGTGCTCACAGTGATTTAAGAAAAGTTACTTTGTCCGTTAGAGACACCTGGTGGTGCTGTTTGGAACTGCTTTTGATTATTCTCTGTAGTTAATAGTTCCTTTGCCAAGTAATTCATAATTTTAATTAGATTGCAAATTAGAACCTTATAACTCCATCTCTTAACAATACACCATCTCTCTCTCATGCTGTTTCTGTGGGCAGACTTTTCCCAAAGCTTTTATGGCGCTGACCACCGCCTAATTATAGATAGTGGAAAGATAATATTTTATCTAATTAACAAGATGTTGTAATTTCAGACTTCACGTAAGCCACCAAGACGTATAGTTAGTAGACTTAAGTGACATTTAAGGCGTGTTTATATCCATCATATTTCTAGGTCCATTACATCTGGTATTTGACATGTGATTGACACTTGCTAGCCTGACGATCCGTGTTTCATGACCTGCTATTCTCAAACACTATTAAGATGATGAGATGGGAAAGTCCCCCGAGCTGCGCACCATGGTGTCGTCTTTCGGCAGATCTGGGCCATGATAACACTGAGACCATTGATGATGACAGAAATCAGTGGATGTGTATGGAGACTGAAACATTGAATTTCACTTTGACCGCCAAGATTACCATAATTTCCCTTTTAATGGTTTAGAAATGTATGGTTGTCCAAATCCAATAAATCCATATGTGGGTTTATCTCACTTTCAAAAGGTTATGTGTACATTAAACATACATGCACATCTATAGGAAGGTTGTTTTTTAAAACGACTGTCTCTAAATTGAGCTGATGAAGAAATACTAACAATTTTACCAGATGCTTCAGTACATCTGAGACGCTGTTGAGTTCTGATGTAAACTGACAGAATCCAGCTGTATCTCTTACACCGGCCTCCCTCTCTCACCATGTCTCTCTTTCTTACCATTTTAGCTGCTGTGCTGAAATATGAGAATAACGTCATGAACATTCGGCAGTTTAACTGCTCCCCTCATCCCTACTGGCTGCCGAACTTCATGGACGTCTTCACTTGGTCTTTGCCCTTTGTTGGAGAGAAAGGTGAGCCTTTGCATCACTAAAGCTTTAATACACATCCTAAAGTTTTTGTATGCATTACGTTTAACATTGTTTTGGACCATGTGGTCAGTAAAGCCAAACAGGATACAAATTATTAAGTTCATTTAAATTAACTAAGTCCTCAACAAGTGGAACTTACAAACCCTTTCTTTTTTATCTAGTCACTGAAATGCTTGTAAATGTTTTGAGCATCTGCTCCAATGATGAGCTGACCACCGATGAAGAGATAGATGGTAAGTATGCACGAACACACACATCCTCTGGTTTCTTTTAATCTGTTCATGTTTGGAAAACAAGGGGGCGCTGTTCTATGACGTGAACTGAATCAATTTAATCCGTTCCAGGGTCTCTGTTAAAAGACAGTCAATTGCTTTACGTTTAAATATTGTCCAAAGCTTTATCAACACTGTTAGTGCACCAGACACCTGTTCACATCGACAGGAAATGACATCACTTGCCATATGGAGCCCCTTTCCCTCCGTGACAGCTTTTATGTCAGTTTTATTTTAAGGTGTTAGCCAATACAACAGATGGTAATGAGAGAACAACTGTATGGTAAATTGTTATGATAGTGTATAGTGTTATAAACTTTAAATGAAGAATACAAACATACAATCAAAATCAGTAGATTATTGCATTATAAAAGTCCTATGGTTAATTGGGCAACAAGTAGAGTCTGTGCACTTTTGGGCAGACCAAAGTTTGATTCCCATCTCGAGAATGCTTTCCTGTCTCCACTGTTCTGTCTCATTAAAGGCAAAAAGCCCCTTAAATATCTGTAAAAAAACTGAGAATTATCGGCCCGATGGCCTTCGCCTAAGTTTGATCTGGTTTTTAGGTCTTTTGCCTGTACCCCTTCCTTTTATCTACTTAATGCTTCCTGTCTATACTTCACCATCCTCTCAGATGTAGGTTTTCAAACTTTTAAGTCCAGGGACCTCTAAATATGATGGACCTTTTGTTGAGGACTGCATTTCTCAAACACACATCCAACTACCGATATATACAGTATTTAATGTTAAATATTATAAAGAACTATTTAAATTATGGTAAATAATTTTTGAGAATAAAGTTTGAGAATATGCAAAGTTATATTAAACATAAAATTGAAAAAGTGGCTAAAATACGAGTACAGAATTGTTGATTGTAAGATCCTGAAGAGAAACCATTTTAATTTATTTATTGTCAAATTGTCATTCTGAGAAACATTAACTAGACAGATATAAACATGTAAAAATATACATAATTTTATGTTTTAACAATTAAACAAAAACAATGTGTCAATTTACGATTTATTATTTGTAGAATAATGTCTTAAGATATTGGGGACCCCTTTGAACCTTTTGGAGGGCCCCTGAGGGTCCCTGAACTCCAGTTTAAAAAACCTGCTCCAAGTTTACATTTACATTTACATTTAGTCATTTAGCAGACGCTTTTATCCAAAGCGACTTACAATAGTCGAGGAAGTTATAAATAGAGAACTAAAATATCTATAGAAAACACTCAGAATACCATAGCAAACACACACCAATGCCCCAAAACAAATCAGATCATGATGGTGAAGTTTGCACTGGCTAGCATCACTCATTTTTCTTTCTTCACACAAGTCGTTGATTTTGTTTTGGCTTTTCACTGTCATTGCCATGTGACAATGAACCAAACCTAATCTAGAAAAGTAGAAGCTGAGCTTAAGTTGAGCTCATACTAATATCTCACACTCTCATTCATGCTCTCCCTCTTTAACGTTTCAATATATGTTTCTTTTCTTTTTTTGACATTCATGCTTCATTTTCTCAGTCATTCTCCTCTCTCTTCTTTTGCATCTAATCAATCTCTTTCTCTTTGTTTCAGAGTTCTTTAAGGCATTTGCTCTGTTTTCTTTAGTTAATGAGTGTGTTTTTGCCACTCTCTTTCTCTTCTCCCTGCGCTCCCTCATTCTACAGCCATCCACTGATCATTCTGTTCTTTTTCTGTTTCTTCTGGGGGTGTTTCTTGAGAAGGACAGCTAATATATGGGCCCAAGAAAGGTACAGCCTCCCACAATTCAGTGCAGTGTGGACCAATGCCCCTTGCTTGAACTTTTTCCCAGCGGGGGTGAATGGGCTAACAAGAAACTTATCAAGCTACTTCTAACATCCACAGATACTAATTTTTGTGTTTAATGCACCCATGCCACTGAAACCATTGGATTAATAATGAAACTGAATGAGGGTTTTCTGAGGCCTTTGGTGGTTGTGTGTGAACTGCTTCTGAAAATGCACTTTTGAGTTATTACTGCCCTAAATTTTACTTGACATCTTAATGAAGGCAAACGGCTAAGAGTGATGGGATATATGAACACAGCTCATGTAGTTTGTCATATAGATGGTCTGTGGTACACCTTTATAATCTCTTACATTGTTGCCATCCCTCTTTTACTTTGTAACCATTTATTCCACATAACCTTGTTTTTAATCTCTCTATAAATGCAGTGACCCCAAACAGTTAATAGAGTTTAAAGCACTCATTTTAAAAGATTAAACACAACAAAAACACATCATAGCAACGCCACGTTGAATTGCATTGACACATTGAATGTGGCACTTTGTGCGTAGTATAATTTCTTTTTTTAATTCAATCTTATCCAAAGCAGAAATATTCTTGTTCCATTTGTTATAGATATCTGTGTTAAAACTCTAATATACAAAGATAACATTCAAACAACATTCAAACAAAACTTGTTTGTTTCAATCTGTTTGAATGCGGAACAGTCAATGGAAGATGTCAAAGTGATACGTGAAATGTGATTGGTCAAAGTGATAGGTTACCTAGAAATGAAAATCGTGTCATCTTTTTCTTACCTTTCTGTCATTTCAAAACTGTCTAAATTGTTCTTCAGAACTCAAAAGAAGATATTTGAAGATAGTTGCCAACCAAACAATGTAGGGGACCATTCACATCAATGAGAACCGCCACTGGGCAGTGTCAAAACTGTCCTGGTTTGTGATAAGGGATGACAGAGTTTTATTTTTGGGTGAACTATCCCTTTAAATCTGCAACAAACACAATGATGAAATCATAAAGGTTTTTCTCCTTAGCATTTGCATAGCACGAGACTTTAATTAACCCCGGTATATATCTGACTGTAAGGATTAATAGCAGGCTAACTGAATGCTTAGCATGCATTTCAGTGGTGAGGTCCACAGTGAGAAATCTCCGTATAGATCCGTATTTCAATGTGCTGAAACAGCAGATCCTGTAGAGTTGAGCTTCCCTACAGTCAACAGTTTGGATAATTAGAGGAAGTGTTTAGCTCACAGAGTCATTTATCTTTTTAGACAGATTAGTCGGAATATAATTATGATGGGTGAACGTTTGAAGTGGTTGGTTTGGGAATTAACTGACTGGTTGTGTTTTAATAAATTTTATCCATGTGCTATGATGATATATACGAACATGTGTCACATAGGTGCAACAGCCTCAGCTCGCAAGGAAGTTATCCGGAACAAGATCCGTGCTATCGGAAAGATGGCCAGAGTTTTCTCGGTTCTTCGGTAGGATGTGTGCATGTGTGCGAGTGTGGGTATTTATTCAGAGTTCTATTATCAAGATGTAATTTTGTGGGTATTCTTGTAGGGAGGAGAGCGAGAGTGTTTTGACGCTGAAGGGTCTCACTCCAACCGGCATGCTGCCCAGTGGAGTCCTCTCCGGAGGAAAGGAAAAACTCCAGAATGGTGAGACAAAATACACAAACACACACAGATTTCTGTTTTCAGATATTTATGAAAGTCTCAACAGTTTTACTATTAACATCTTGTCCTCATCAGGCCTGTGATTTTATACTATTAACTTTGAACTGAATCAGAGATGTGAACTTTTGATGCATTACCTCATGTCACTTATTTAGATCATGATGTATTTAGATCAAATAAAATACTTTTTATAGCCTAACATGATTATATAACAAATAATTCTTACATTGTTTTTATTAACGTTCACTGTGCTCCACCTGGTGGTTGTATTATGAAACTTAAATATTCTTTCCTCTTTGCTCCCTTTCCTTTACCTTTTATCTCTGTTTCTCTCTTGCTCTCTCTCACTCTTATCTCTCTGTCTTTCCAATCTTTTTTTACATTTTGTCTCTCTTTTACTCTTCTGTTTTTCTAGAAACTGCAGGTATAATCAGTTGTGCAAGTATAATTCAGATCATCTGTTTTTAAGAAACATAGTTTCGCTCTATGTTCATTTAAAGGAGCCACAAGCAAAATGACACAAACGCTTCTAAAGGAACATGTTCTCGGCATATTATTCATCTCAAATTCACTACGTCCAGATGTTTTGCTTGGTAAAATGATAAAAAGTGTTTTTGAGTTAAGAAATCTCAATGGTTTTCGATTAGAACTTTGGGGGGTAAACTAACACATTTACATGTATTTAGTTAAAAAGAATCACAGGAAACACTTACAGACCCCATGACATAGTTACATATTCATATAAACATAAATTCATCCCAAACAAACTTATTCTGGGGCACTCACATAATAAAAAGCCTTTATTTAAACTTGGCTATCCATTAAAAATGCAAACATTTTTCGGCCTCTGGGGCCTTCTGTGTACACAATACACAGAAGGACACAGAGGCCGAAATATGTTGGCATTTCCTTGTGAGTGCCTAGGAATTAGTTAATTTGAATACATTTTTTGATCTCCAAACTGAAGAGCACCAAAGGAATACAATCCAACAGAGGAACACCTAAGTAGCACTCCTAAAAACTTGCTTGTGTATACATATTTTCATATTTGTTAATAATTTTTACAACAGAATGTTAGGACAGGATAGACAGAAGAGTTTTGAAAGTTAGTGTAATTTTGTTTACAAAATGTTTTTTAATACAGGGAATTAATATTCTTACAATAAAATGCACTTTGTAGTATTAACTATTTTTTGGTTAATTTTTCTGGAAAGAACAGTGATTTATTAAAAGACTTTCATGGGGTTTCTAAGATCCTTGATTCCGTTTTACAAATGTATATAGGTATTTTCATGGTGCTGGACATATTGAATTTGACTACAGAAGGGAAGAATGTTCCTAAAACACAAAACACATACATGTTTAGATGCTGTTTCACTTCATCACAAAAAGGGGCATGAATAAAAGCACATTGTGAAGTGATTCTTCATTCAGTCTTACCTTACATCAGTAACATCATGCCCCTTTACACAAAATACACAGAACAGACAAGCTCTCAATGAAAGAGGATTATGGATTAATTAACCTCCAGCTTGTCATTCATAAGGCAGAAATCAAACTTGCTCTTGTCTCGCTGGCATGTTCTCGCATCCATTGCATTGATCAGGAGTTGTTTACATTTAAAGTTAATCTTTGCTTATATTGATGCGTTACTTACAGTCTTTTGTAGGGTCCATTTTGCCTGTGGCTGGTTGGGTTAAGAACATGCCAGAGGTAGAGAGATGTCAGGAGATATTCTGCTCCAGCATTAGTGGAATCACAGTGATGTCCAGCTTTTGTGTCTCTGTGGACATGAATGTGCTTCCGCTGTAATGCTGGGCCCTCCATCACAGCTGATGTCTTTAGCTTTTAGCTTTAATGTGTCGGTGTGTGTGTGGCTGTTCTCTGTTCTCTTGATGGTATCTTCTTATAGTTTACACTAGGGCTGTCGAAGTTAACGTGTTAACACATATAATTCATGAAACATCACATATTAGCTATTTCATTTAGTTCATATATTACGCTCCATATTAAATCTGAACGTTATAAGATCTTACAGGGATAGTTCCACCTAAAATAAAAATTATGTTATTTGTTGACCCTTTTTATCTATTTTTCTATGAATTAAAAATGAAAATATTTTGGGTAAACTATCCCTTTAAATGCTTTCACTTTTGCAGATATGTTATGTAAATATATGATTTATAAATTCTTTGTCAAATGTCATTATTTCTAGGGACATTTTATTATTACAAAGATTCAAGGAATGAAATGTCACCCATGAGTCATTCATTGTTAAAGAGATGGTTTAACAAAAAAAGTTCATCATTCACTCTCCTTGAAGTTGTTCCAAATCTGTATTAATGTCTTGGATCTGTTAAACACAGAAAGAGACATTGTAGGATAACAATTTTCTTACTAAATGTAAATAGTCAGTGGGGTCAAAGAACTGTTTGGTTACAAAAATTCTTCAAAATATCTTTCTCTGTGTTCAGCAAAACAAATGCATCAATATAGGTTCAGAAAATGGGTGAATGAGACAGAACTTCATTTTGGGGTAAACTATCTCTTTACTGTGGATTCCTGAAGGAAAGATGCAATTATATACGTCTTCTCAAAGTCAATAACTTCAGAAAGTTATTCCTTAAAATGTCAGGAGTGTGTGTTAACGCATTAACTACAGGAAATTGTGGGGTTGTGAAAAAATCAATCCATCGACAGCCCTAGTTTTAGATTAGATTAGATTTTTTTATTTATTCTTATTATATAAATGTATGTTATAATTTGAAGAAAACGGTAAGTTGAATATTAAATATTGGGGTAAGTTTAAACATATTTTTCTGACTCTTTAAGCAAACACACCCTTGAAGGAAAACTGTTCAATAAAATGTTCTATTTAACTGTTAAATTCATATTTACTCTTAAGCCCTATGGGTCACTTCCTGTCCCTGCTGTGATGTTGCCGTTCACTTTAAATACGGAAATAGTTTTTCTGGTACTTATAAACCAAAGCAAAGCTTTTATAGATTGCTTTGATTGTTCTGACCATGGGATTTAAATCTAAAATCATCTCATTCATATCTAACACCTTTAAGCTTATAGTGCACCACACACATTGATCATTCAATTTAATATCCTCATCTTCTCCTCTCTTTAAATACGTTTCACATTGCCTCATCTAAAATCATTCAACAAATTATCAGTCATTCCCTCCCTCTCTTCCTCGGTTTTGGCCTAGCAGAGGGCCAGTTGTGTTTTTAATGACAATGTGTGTCAGTTTGGGCTTATTTTGCTACTCACCAAAGTAACTTGTTCTGCTCATCTCTCTCAATCATTTTGCAACCTCCTCTTCTTCTCTTCAGCTACTATTGAAGCTATAGAGGCAGATAAAGGTAAATAGGTCATCAGCCTCTGTTCCCTCTTTCTGTTGTATATGTGCAACAGATGAAGGGTTCCACTGGGTTCGTCCATGTCAATGTAGCTTGTGTAGTGTGTTGGGTGTTTGGGCAAATAAACTGTGCTGCTGATGTGTTGAGCAGAACTAGAAAAAACGTGAGACCAAACAAATTGTCATGATTGTTTTAAAGGGGAACACACAGTTTGTTTGAAATTGTGGAAAATTGTGTGGAAATATCTGTAGGCAACATTATTTTATAAAATAATATGGTGCATCAAATTAAAATGCAGTAATTTGAATAAATTCTTATTGCATTCCAAAAGCAAATATCAGTAAATAGAATTTATATGAATATTGAATTTCATACCTGATTACCTTATTGTCCTGAATTAAAGAAGACCTCGAATATAAAACAACTCTCTTTTCAAGATGCAGCTTTTGGGAAAATCCATTTATCTGAAAAAAATTCATATGGCATATTTAATTGAATATATTGTAAATAAAGCTTTGTAAATACTAGTAAAATTTCCCAACATTCACATTAAAAACACTTCAAAATATACCATGAAATTAACCTGCAGCCCATTTTAATAATAATTATGTTCATCTTAATGAAAATCAGCCTACCAGAATAAAAGAGAATTTTATTTTTACAATCTGCCCAAATTAGACTTGAAAGACTCAAAGCTTTTTTTATGATTGTTAGGCTCCATTCTACCAAAGTAGGGGTTTTGGTCCTAATAAAGTCTTTTTACGTGTATTTGGCATCGTATTTTATATTATAGACACGTCAAAGCCTTGAGCTGGATTATAAGATGACCCCATTTTTTCAGATGTATTTTCCAAGACAAAAAAATTCTTATATTAAGGACAATACAGGACTTAAGCATGACATTCACAATTTTATTTATGAGTCACATTATTGCAAATAAAGTGTTTATGATGCAGTGGTTTTACCACCCTTAAACTAAAAAATAGGACATGTTAAAATCCTCTCTTGTGAGTTTCTTTGAAACAAAGCATCAACTAAACATGAAAACGTATAGAACCAGGACCCCTTTAAAACAATGTTGTGATGTAGTTGTCTTCTGTTCTTGCACTCAAATGCTCATAAATTTATGAATTTCATCTTACAAAACTATTAAACTATTCTTACATTACTATTTAAACTTTGCAAGAACAATGCCAGCTACTTAATAAATAGCAGACTTATAACTGCTATTTACAGCATCTGTGTTATGTTGTTGTTCTTCTTGAACATTTCTCCTAGAAAAATAGATACCAGCTGTGTAAATACTCTTGTTTATTATTTATATTATTAAGATTTGTCCTGTTTTTTTCTGTCTGTGTTATGTTCTTGTGCTTCTCTTGGTAACACAGCTAATAACCTGTGTCTGCCCTGTACTATGCAGCAACACATATCTTTTTTATTCTACGGTATAGAACCAAATGGCAGCTTTACATTAGCCAGAAAATTACTCGTGAAATCCAATGACTGTAGTATCCTGTAGTTTGCTGCATGTTTAAAACAGGCATTACATGTGGTTAGCTTAGCACCAAGTTTTCTTGTTAGTGTATATTTACCAGTCATTCATGTGACAGTTGCATCATTTATTCATACACATTCTGTCTGTTTTTCCCCTCCAGCATTTTGTCATATTTATATTTTCTTTAGTATATTTGTTGTCGAGCGTGGTGGGAAGCTCTGTTCTAGATAGCCGGAGAATGGTTTTCACAGGATATCCTGTAAACATTTTCGTTTTTTATTGAGTGAAAAAAAAGGGATTCAGCTTCATGCAAGGCCCTCCAGAACCGAGACAGCCCAGACCCGCCCCAATAATCCAACGATTGGTGACCAGTGTTGATATTTGTGTTGTATTACAATAAAATTAATTGCCTTAAGTTAGACCACAGAAGATTAGCAAATTTGCTCATATGATACAATAAATCTTATGCTGTAATCTTTACAAAAGACTCTGAATGTGAATTTCAAGCAGTTTTTTGTTGAATAGCGGCTTATTCAGCATCTTTCCTCCCTCCCACAGCAATCAAAGGCTTCTCACCCCAGCACAAGATCAGCAGCTTTGAGGAGGCCAAAGGCCTGGACCGTATCAATGAGCGCATGCCACCTCGTCGAGATGCCATGCCCAGCGACGCCAGCCTGAACTCCCTCAACAAGGCCCTGTCGTCTGAGACCAACGGCACCGAGGGCAAGGCCAGCAGCGGAAGCGGCAACATCCAGTGATTCTGCATCGAGCAAGCATGTTCGCCGTAGCGATTAAGCCCCTCCCTCTCTTTTTCCATGCCATAGCTGATGGAGGGAAAGAAAGGATTTGGAGTATAGAGTTAGAGGAAAGGAGAAAAGGGAGAAGAACAGGAAGCAAGTGAAGGGGGAGAGCAGCATTTCAAACATAATTCAGAGTGACACTCACTAGTCTTTGGATATGCCTTCAAATTTATGTTTCTTTTATTTTTGCTTGTAGAAACCATGACAAGTTCTCATCAGTTCACTCTTTTTGGAATGATTTGGGGGGGTGGTCTTGGTTTCGGCATAGGTAATTACAGCAGGTGACTGAGATCTATCTTATGTGAAAAGGCCTTTAACTTACTGGATATAAGGTTTTTGTTTTTCTCTTTTCGTGTGTGTTACTTCTTACTAACTATTGTACGTTTACAAAAATACAGCACTAAAAATAGATAGAACGTTGAAAAAAGTTTTTAACATAAAAAGGGTGTACAAACTAAGTAAGGACTATTTATTGATACCTTTTTTGCTACTCTTATAAACTAGCTCTAGAGTAAATTAGGCAGTCTTAAAAGAATGTTGCAAAATTGTTATAATGCCAAAAATGGAACGTTTTATGGTTTTGTACAGATTATGCTTACCTCAGGTTTCTTTGGTGTGTGTGCTCAGATCCTACTTTCTGTATAAATGCAAGCTAGCTTGAGGAATATGGATTTTCTTGGAGTTCAGAACTGGAATTTACATTTATCATTTGCAAATATGTCTTTTGTTTTGGGTGGGGTTGGGGGTAGATTTTTTTGTGGCTTGCTGGAAATTCTGTGTTTTATCTTTTCAAATATTGCGAACAAACAAAAAATTCTATATATAAAGTACCTATATTCTGTAAAAAAAAAATGAGAATGGGAGAGAAAAGGTGATTAACGGAAAGCATCTGCCTATGCATGTTTTATAAGATTTACCTAAGGATATTGAATGACCTTGGCTGCCGAGGCCTGTTTTTACTTGTAGTGTGCTTCGTGGACAAATTCTGGAAATGTACCGCCATTCTTAGCTATACCACTTGGAAAAGCTTCAGGCCTTTAACTTGTTTTGTAATCAAAGCATCGACTATTAATATTGGATGATGAGGAATCATGGTTTCAAACAAACGCTCGTATGTACACCAGTAGTCCGGTATAGCATGTGTAGGTGTTCATGTAAAATAAGTTTGTGGTTCTCTGATGTCAAACTCAAAATGCATGATAGCTGTTAGTGTCATACAAGGTTTAGAATCTTTCCTTTCTTTTTTGTAAAGGTGCCACAGACAAAAAAGGTGTAATTTGCATATTATTAATTATTATTATTATTAATTCTGCTTTGTATATCAGTTTATTATTGCTAAATACTTTACAAAAACAAACTCCGTCAATGTTTTTTTAACAACTGCTTAAGTGCCCAAGTAATTCACTACACAAAATGAAGCCTTGCTTTTATAATTTAACTTCCAAACTGTTGGCAGATGACGCATGCACTTGCAACTATGAAAAGGTATTTTATATTACTGTTCAATAAAAATGTGCATGAAATTAAGCCTCGTCCCAGTTTTTTTTTAAGGTAGCACTCATGAGGAGTGACTAAAATTGACTTTTTTCATAAAAACACTGTGAGCTTTAAGCCAGAAGATAACTGTATATCTATATCCAAAAAATGAGTAACACCCTTAGAATGTGTTTGTCACAAACCTCTAGAGGCAATGAAGACTGGACCAGCAACAACAACCAAATTGGAAGTGAGCACTTGGCAGACCCAAGACCATAAGGTGTTTCCGTAGGATGATCGGATTAAGTTCTTTGATAGGAAAAAATTGGCAAAACCAGAGGATGCATTTCACAGGATTGTGAAAACACCTTTGTTAAATTGATGGAGGGGAAGTTTATGTGAGGGAGTGCACTTGGTTTCCTTTAAAAACAAGTCCTTAAGGTAACAGCAATTAATGTAATATCACAAAACATATTAGATTTAGTTCTTTAATGAAGACCTCACTTTTATTGTCGAGTTTATGAAAAGCTGACTTGGTTTGTAGTTTATTAAATGATCTTATGTTATGGATGACATGCAGATGGCCACTGCTACATTCCACATTTACCTTGTGATCTGCAAAGGGATATCACAAGAAATCAATCAATCACCAGAAAATGGCATCTTCCAAAGTTTGAAACGACACAGGCAGAGTTGCAATAGATTTAATCATATGCCAGCTCTATCAAACATAAATGTGAGAGTTTTTGATTTATGCTGTCATGTTTTAACAGTTTTCTGTTTCCTGTAAACATTGGCCTTTAGGCCGGGTCAAAAATCTAACAGTTCACTCTAAAGGAGAATTACAAAAATGACCATGTCACTGAATTTCCTTGGCCTGTGTCTGTGTATAAACTGAGTGAGACACAATAGAGCAGGAAGGAAGCGGATTCTCACATCCTGTTTGGGTAAGATGGAATAAATCAAAGCTTTGATAACGAGTGGAACTGAAGGAATAGCTGTTGAAATGAAAATAATGAATAACTATAAGATATATTTAAATGAATGCAGATAAAAACATACAAAAGTTATGTAAAACTCATCATTGCTCGGTGGCTAGAAAACATTTTTATATAGTTAATTTTTCTTTTTGTAAGTTCCATGTGTGCATTTTAAAAAAGTATTATTCACCCAATAATCGATTTTATCATGTACAGTCCACACCCACTTTTATAGAACATAAAGAATTCAAAATAGCTCTATACATTTCACCAAAGGTTGAAACATCAGGTACTTCATGTTTGAAAGAAGAAACATTTTAACATTCTTATAAGATGCAGGGCTTGAGTTTTCTCTGTTAAACCAAGAGCTCAAATGTAATTCTTATTCCGTCACAAAATAAGTTGTCCAAGATTAAGACAAACGGGAACAAAACCTATATATTAAAAGGTTTGAATCTACTTTCTTTTATGTGGTTGAGTCAAACATCTCAGTGAATTTGGTTTTGTCCCTTTTTGACACAAGCCAGCAGTTTTTGAGCAAAAAAATCTGTCCATCTTGTGCTGTCACACACACAGATCACAGTTCAGCCATTGCATGAAGGTTCATGTTCTTCTGTTTGGATGTGGTAAGCCCCTCACACAAACAATACCCAATCTGTGAGGCAGATATCTCCTGGCCAATGATGGTACATGATGGGGATTTGCATTTGATCCCCTTGATTCGCCACCTGGGAGCATAGATTTCCTGAAATGTGTTGAGTGCAAAGCAGGTATGTTTTATTTCTATCTTATGCAGTACCTCTTCTTTGAAACCCTGTTTAAAACAAACGGTATGGTGTAGAAATTCCACTGCATCCTTACACAATAGAGGTATAGTGCGAATGCTGTTTTTGTTTCCTTTCATTAGTGTAGGAAGTAATGAATTCTTGGCTGTGGGGGATGAAATAGTGAACTAGACGGGATGACTGACAGAATGCTCTCCACCCTGGTTGAACACATACTGATGAGACACCTGCCACCATTTAGTCTTTCATTTCTTGACATATTTCCTCAGTAACCAATTAGGAGTGTTATAAATTCCCAAAATATCAGATTTAATGTGTGGTGTACAGCGTTAGTTGGAGGCTACTCGCTGTTGGGCACTAAGCACAAAAAAAGACTCATAATTTACTGAATGAGAGTCATTTAGAATTCCTGCCTCAAAATGTTGCCCGGTCCTGATACACTACCCGCTTTCACAGCTCTAGCACCTCTCTCTCTCTGGTCCCTGGTCCTCCACCCTCAGTAGAAGCTGCTGTATTTCCTGTACCTCTTTGTCTAAGGGAAGTGCTAAAATAAGCATTGGAGTGGCTGGATACAAGCACATCTCTTTCCCACCACTTTGTTGCTCTGCTCTGAAGCAGCAGGCTTTCCTGGTTGTTTTTTGGCCGTAGGAGAACTGTGCCATGGATAAAAGGAAATTAATCTTCATCTTTTCGTCTATTCTTCTGTCATGGACAGGTAAAATAAGTTTTTCCTGATGCAATATTGATGGATTTAATATATCAACGTTTTTTATGGTTTCCTTCATTTGTACGTTAAAAAACCAAAACAAAAAACCAACTGTTGGGCGTAAATTAACCTGTGACTGGTCTTAAATAGACATTTTCTTTTTTCTTTTGGCTCGTATTTTACCTTACCTTCTATAAAACTATGTGTACTTTTGCATAAATTCACACATATAAATTTATTCAATCATTATACATTTAATATGTTTTACATTCCAATTTGTATATCTCAATTTGCATCTGAATATTATTTAGAGTTGTTGGAATTACCCAATTTAATCATGTACTTCAGTTCCCCATGATTTTTAGTACGTAATTGCTCTTGAAATTTGAAAGTTATGTTAAAGGAACATAATTCAATCGTGTGGAACTAATGAACTTGATTGTATGATTATATGAGTAATTCCAACAACCCTTTTTCAGTAAATTTGTGAAGCAAGCGATACATGAAAAATCAATTCTGTCCACATAAGACATAATAATTTCCAGTATTTTTATTTTGTAATACCTAAAATCACAACGCTAGTAAATTTCTGAAAATTTCAGTTCTCACCAGTTAAACAAGGCAACACCCAGTGTGGCAGAAGAAGAGGCCTATTCATAAAAAAAACAATTGTGTCCCTTATAATAAAATAATTCAGGCCAAAATTATCAACTTTTTCGTCTATAACATACTAGACAGCAACTGTGACTACACAGAAGTTGTTTGCCTTATTTTCACTTATATTCACTTACTCTGTTAGAATCAGAGGTGTGGCAAAGGGTCACAAACTCACAGACGGGCACTAAAATCTGACAAGACAAGAAACATCAACAAAATACTGCAGCAGTCCCCAGAGGGGTGATAGCTATCTGTTTTAGGATGCAGCTTTTCACAAGTCTTTATATAAAGAAAACTAGCCAATGAACATGCAACGTGCAGACGAACATACAACGAACACCTATAGGAACATTACATTAAAAATGCCATACAAAATTTTTGCTGTAGTAGACAACTGTTGCTATAGCCTACTATAAATCTAACATCATTTTTTTGATAAAACCACATAGTGTTTGAATGTTGTTTTTTCAGCTTCAGGCAGTGATTCTAATGAACCTGGTGCAGAACCAAGTATTGGTGAGTTTGATGTCACACGAATACACACATTTGCTTGACATTGTCTTCTTGCTTTCCACAAACTTCTTTGCAGCCTTGACAACATTACACAACTCTTTATATAAAGAAAACTAGCCAATGAACATACAACGTGCAGACGAACATACAACGAACACCTATAGGAACATTACATTAAAAATGCCATACAATTTTTTTTGCTGTAGTAGACAACTGTTGCTATAGCCTAAATCTATCATAAATCTAACATAGTTTTGTTTATAAAACCACATAGTGTTTGAATGTTTTTTTTTCAGCTTCAGGCAGTGATTCTAATGAACCTGGTGCAGAACCAAGTATTGGTGAGTTTGATGTCACATGAATACACATTTGTTTTTTGATACTTCTTCATATCAGGATTTTCAAATTAACAGTTTTTTCTTTTTGGATAAGGTAAATATACTTGTAAATGGTTTGGTTTGATCAAAACTTCTGTATTTGTTTGTTAGTTCTGGTAAATCTGATCATCCTACAGTTACAACTAGGGATGCACCGATACCAATACTGGTATAGGCCCGATACTAAGCTCATGTACTAGTACCCGTAATCGTAAAAACAGTCCGATACTAAAGTCGCGGTGTGTTTCATCAGCGTAATCGCGCATTGGATAGGTTACGATTTCACACTACAGCAAAACATGCTTCATGCGAAGCAGTTTTGAGGTTCATCAGATTAGAACAATAGAGAGCGTATTTGAGGAAATGCTTGTGGAGGGGGCCAGAGTTTCCAGTCTTTCGTGTGTGTTACATCTGCAGAGTATGTGACACACACAAAAAAAGAGGGCCGTCAAAGAGGGCCGACTGCAGGAGTACGTCCAAAATGCTCTGAGGATCCTAAACAAATGGCATACGAGCGCTTAAAATTATAATTATATTAATTATATTGTTGTATTTCACTATATACTTTAGATTTTTACACAATTGTAAAGATTACTACAGTGAAATAGGATTGTAGGTTTTTGCATCTTTCTGACTGCTTGATAAAGAAATACATTTTTGTTTGTTTCTTTTTTTTAATACCATCTAATTATGCCATCGGTTATGGAAATTATGAGATATGTTTGTACTTCGCCAACCTTGTGTCAAACAGAAAAAAAATGGTTTAAGTTAGAGTTGGTACATAATTACAGGAAAGCTACAATACTAGTCTCACCGTGTCATTACTTGGAAAACTGCCGCATTTCAATTAACAGGTATCGGAAGCAGTATTGTAATCAACGAGTACCAGGAAAATGTATCGGTATTGGTCATCAAAAAATGGTATCGGTTCATCCCTAGTAACAACTAATGGGGGTCTTCTACACCAACTGCCGGGTGATCTTCTTGCGTGCCTGTGTCGTACAGCCTGTCATAAATTACAGAATAGATTCCAGAGTTTGACATGACTTGACTGAGATCATGATCGTCGTGTGTGACAAAAAACAACTGGTGTTTCATGATTAAAGGAGGGAACATCAGGATATACTGAAAGAGTTCAAGCAGGAAGTTTTAATTTCTGTTATATGAATGTTGTAGTTCATGTTAAGTTCATTGATGGTAAAAATCTCTGTTTGCCTGTTAGTGTAAGTTAGCGCAAATATTAATCATTCAAGTGTCCTTTAATTAACCATTTAATGCTTTTATAACTTCATTGGGAAAGGAAATATGCTAAGTTTTACTTATTGTATATATGCCAAACCAATCTGCTAGAATGTAATCTTAAAGGCTGCATAATCTAGGTTAATAAAGTGTCTGTTGCTTGTTATTATTTTAACATTCAGTAAGCTTCATTTGAGTAATATTGTTTAAATGTAGTACAAAAGTTGAAGTTTGTTTTAATTCAACCCAAACATGTATTTTCAGTCTGTTATTGAAGTTAATTGTATGTTTATAGAATTTTTGTTATTCAATGTACAAGACAGTAAGAGGAGGATGTTCACCAGCATAAAAGACTCCAGCAAGTACACAACAGTTTCAGCAACATTTAACTTTTCTATCAATAAAGTGCTTTATCCTAAACATTCTGTGATGCCAGATCACCATTTGGTATCAAAAACCGTGGTATTTTACAAATATTGGTATGGACTATTGACATTTTGGTACTGTGACAACTCTAGATCTGGATCTTTTGATTCATGTGAATTCAGATTTGGAACATTAAATGTAGACTTTGAGAAGCATTGTTCTATTTAGTTATTTTTGTTAATGTTTTGTATTGTGGAAAATATTCTATTTTGCATTACTCCAGAACTTTATTTTACCAAATGTCTTGTGTTTGTTTGCTTGTTTTGTGTACCAGAGAGCAACAAATTTACGTTGAAAAATGAGAATCGTTTAAGAGAATCATGATCTCAATTGCCATAAAGAAAAATCGTGAATTAAATTTTAGTGAGAATCGTGCAACCCTTACACAAATATTCTTTTTAAGTTTCTTTTCAGATTAAATGTGTGTTATAAACAATGCCAGTGATCTCTTACAAAAGGGGTTGTGTGTTTTATGCAGCTCCTGCTAGCCCTATACCTGCTGTTGGACCTAGTGCTACTTCAACTTCAACCAGTGGTGAGATTTTCATTTTCCCCCTTAAAATGGGAGTCAGTCGTGGTCTGGTGGTTAGAGAGCTGGACTTGAAAGGAAGTTTCCCAGTGCCAACAGACAATGACTGAAGGGTCATTGAGCAAGTCACCTTCCCCCATTTGCTCTGCAGTGATGATTGACTACTGTGTAGTACTGTAGGTCGCTAGGGATAAAAGTGTCTGCCAAATGATTAAATGTAAAATGTAATAAATAAATCCTTCTGGATTTATGATACACTCTTTACTAGCAGTGTTATCAAGCTGATTCCAAGCCAAAGTTCTTAAATACATATAAACCAAAAAAGGTCCTTCTATTAACTAAAGATTTTTGTGAATTACAAATTTGTGCTGCCATGTAACTTGTTAATATTTTCATGTAGCGCCACAAGGAAAAACACCTACAAATCCTCCAGAATATGGTATTGTTACATAAAACAACTGCTTATAATGCTTTTGTAAAACATAATTAAGTAAATTTTTGCATCAATCAAAATATTGTTTTTTTGTGTTCCAGCAACTCTGTTTTCAGCAACAAACAGCCCTGAATCTGGATTATCATCTACTGATAGTGAGTATCCATAAGCTCCTTTATTCTGTCAATGTTGGTTTTGTTTTTGATTAGACTTTACATTGCTTCAGACACTCTCTTTAATGGTGTACACCACACAGTACACATCCCTCTGTCTATAGTATAAATACAGCAAAAAGGCTATCAAGGTTACCTGAAATTTTAATTTAAAGCCTGGTCAATAAATAAATAGTTTTTTATATGTTGTTGTGATTGTTTTATTACAGAGATCCTTCTACATGTATCCCTAATAAAAAAAAAACTATATTTATAAATTCATAGTCAGTTGTTTTCACTAGGAACCTGTGAAATATATCTAATTATACTGTTCAATATATAAAATGCTTTAATGTTTTAATCTGTAAGGGACAGAATCCACAAGTAGAACATCAAGTTCTGTGACTACAGTGCCAAATGTTTTTGAAGAAAACCTAACAGAGAGTAAGTGTTTTACTCTTTTTAACTTACTCTGAAAATAATTCTCTAGTTGTGTTGATATTCAAGAGCGGTACATATGATTATAATCTTGTTATCCTTAACATTTTATAGTTATTATTTTACTTGTTTTTTAGCCTCAACAACTCAAAAGTTGGACATTGCTTCCACCAAAACTACAAGTCTGTCAGACGTTTTATCAACTTTGAGCCCTGCTACAACAACATCACCAAAATTCATTGCAGCAGCAACAATAGTGCCTACTGGTGAACAACATGCCTTATAAAAAATATGTTCTTTAAGATTTGATGAAAACTCTATTTGAGCAATTAATTCATGAATGAAAAGCCCATTGCAATAAATATATGTGTTTTTTAAACAAATATTGAAATAATTTAGTTCCTTAATTCAGAGATTTGTTAAAAATTAAATATGTGAACAGTTCACAGTTGCATGATTGTTGCACACGGATAATGTCTGTGGAGCTGTTGTTAAAATGTGTCTGTTTTTTAGTTAAAGGGTCCAGTGAAAACCAAAACGAAAAGGGAAACCCCAAAGAAAGTTCAGGTATATTAAATTGTGTTTTTTCACATATATTTGTTAAAAATCAAATATCTAAATTAGGCTTGGTAGTTACCCATATTTTGATACGATCAAACAACATCAACAACAAATAAATTTATTAAAAAGTTTATTATGCTGTGAATTATTAGTGATCTCTTTACAGACAAAAGATACCTATGGATTTTGTTGCCTGTTCTGTGTGTTCTGGTGGCAGCAACAATATACTTAAAATTTAGATGTAAAAAAGTCCAGCATCGCCCAGGTGAGATGAAAATCTAAATAAGTATTCATTTCATTTGTAAGTGACATAGTGAATGATTATAATTTTTTTCATTCACACAGAGATGACAGACAATGGAACCGAAAAGTAAGTGACTTTGTATCTTTTTTGGGTCATAGAATCTGAATCTGAATATAAGGTTATAGGGTTTAGATGTGCAACATTGGCCATGACTAGGCATCCTGTTAAGATGAACATTAAAATAGGAGTCCAACCAAAAATGAAATTCTGTCAGAGATTACCATCAAATCTTTCAAAACATGTGTACATTTCTTTGTTCTGTTAAACACAAAGAAAGATATTTGTATAAAGGTACAACTGACTACAATAGAAGAACAAGTTTTTTTTTATTCTTTTATGCAAAAGAAAGATGTTTTGAAGAATTAAGAACAACAAACAGTTCTGTCGTTTAATTTTTTCTACTATGTAAAGTGAATGCAGCCAAAGAAATTTCAAATGCATTATTACAAATATTCCTCCAAAACTAAAACAAAATTACCTTTATACATGTTTGAAACTTAAGGTTGAGTAATTTATGACAAACTTTCTGTAATAATTAACTGTAGAATAAATTAAAATACTTTCTGAAGTTTTATGGTGTTTCTCTTTCATGTTCGGACTCAGTGCTTCTTTCCAGAGGACAGACAGTAACAAAGATGGTGTCATGCTGTTAGGAGTCAGTAAGACACCAAGTGGAGAGGAAAATGTAATTGGATTTGATGGTAAATAAGATGCTTCTTTATAACAACTGCGTGAATATATAAAATCACAGAAAGGTGGCAAAGACATTCCTAGCTACATATCACTTCTCTACAATATACAATAACTCTCTTCCAGCAGGCAAGACAGTTCTTGAATCCTATTTTTGATTTCCAAATTGTTGTTTGTCTGTCCAC
Organism: Triplophysa yarkandensis; assembly: GCA_033220385.1. Taxonomy (NCBI): domain Eukaryota; kingdom Metazoa; phylum Chordata; class Actinopteri; order Cypriniformes; family Nemacheilidae; genus Triplophysa; species Triplophysa yarkandensis. The sequence continues at coordinate 13,105,005 of CM065654.1, read as the reverse complement.
ACCCTTCCCTCCACTATTCTCCATCGCTCTCTCCATCTCTAAACACTCACAGGAAGCCATGGGTTTTTAATATCTCATTGTTGATAACTCGTGAGCTGGGGCTGTAGCGCTGCAGTAAAGTAGAAGGTGTTTCCTCCCATTTAATAAGACCACTAAACTGCCAGTGTTGTCAGGCCTCCTTTTCCCAAATCCCACCCGTTTAAAGATCATTCGGAGATCATAGATAAGCACAGCAACTACAATACACTATCAGTTTTACACAGGGACCGTTCTGTGACCCCAGAGACCTGCAATGGCATAAACAAAATCTTGTTTCTTCGTCAACAAGCTCAGTTACTTTGCTGCTTTATTTTAAGCCAAATAAAGTTAATAGTCATGCAAAAATGTGAGATTAGAAAAAAATTATATCTATTGTTCCAGTCAAACGAAAGCTTAAATCACTGCTCTGACTGTAGACAGCTATTGTGTCATAAATGTCAATGCGACATTGTTGTTGCGTTCCAGTTTACAGCATGTTAACCATTCAGTATTTTATATCAGCCCTTACAAACATGATCCTCTTACATTAAATTATTTGTGCAAACAGTAAAAATTTAAAGATATATTTCAAATGATGTTATACCAAAAACTAAAAATAACTTGGTATTGTTGTTAAAAACTTTCCTTTGTTTGGTTGAACAATGAATGTAAAACACATGTAATTAAGCCGTGTTTCGATCCGATATTGGTACCAAAGTGGGGTTACATGACTTTGCTGATGCATTTTAAGATAACTTCTATAGACAATTGTTGAAGTTTCAGTGTAGTCAAAAGTGCCCTAGACCTTTCTGTTGTCCTACAAATCCCATTCTGACATGAAATAATGCGTTTTAATACTAAAGTGTAGTTTATTGCACAATTCTTCCCTCTAGTGTATAGTTTATGTATTACAACAACTCTGTAATGCCTCTTTACCAATGTAAAATATTTGATTGATCCACTTTAATTTGTATAAGTTTTTAGTGGATGCACTATAAGCATTAGCATTTTTGCAATTTATGTATCACATTATCCCAATTTATATCAGAGCTTGCGAGATAAATAGCAGCAACAGCACCACAAATTATTATCAATGGATTCACAAACACTGCAGTTACTTTAAAAAGAAGAAGAACTGATTATACAGTGATCTGATTTCTCCGCATGACATATGTGACAAACATATGTGACAAGCATTCTTAGGATGGAGAAGGAGCATTCTTAGATCTACAAAAAATATTTTTAACAACAAGGAATATTTATATTTGAATAGAATACACAGTTTTCATTATTGTTTACCTTAGCAAATATTTTCATTGACAAGTACAGTGTAAAACAGCTTATTTGTTCTCAGTGTAACACCTTTGCTAAATGTTTCTGCATAGTGATCTGATTTGTTTTGTTTTATTTTCAGGTGTTTTAAGTTTGATATTTGTACAGATAAGTGTCCGTTATCAAAGAAAGTGTTCCTTCAAATTGTTTGATTTCCCCCTTTTAAATATTATTCAAGTGTTAGGAATGTCCACTGTTGGTGAGAATGTTTGAATAGAAGTTTTTAATGTTTCCGTTTTTCTTTGGTAAATGTTTGTAAACTCTTGTTTGATTCATTATACATTCAAACTCTCTTTTGTATACAAATAAATGTTTTATTCAGATATGTTTCTTCATCATCAGATAATAAGGCCAATACTATATTAACTATGTGGAAGTAAATATGTTGTTAAATAGGTGCTGTATTCTCCAGGTTGACAGGCTGAATAGTGTGTATAGATGTCCTCACTTTGATGCACGGACAAAACTCAGTTTTATGTAGGATTTACTTTAAAAACAATATGAAAAGGTAATTTTAGCTTAAGGCACTTAGTGAAGTTTAAGTATGTTTAGTTGGAAAACAATAGAATTTATTTGAGAAATGTCTCAGTGGTTTGTATCCATAAGTGGAATTAAATGGATCCCACTGTCGTGTCGTTATAAACATTTTTCCAAAATATCTTTTGATTTCTGCAGCACAAAGAAAGTCATACAGCTTAAGGGGTGGCGTGAGGGTGGGTAAATGTGAATGCATTTTGGGTAAACTATGCCATAAAGTTTCTTCACACTATTTCAGTGTCTTTTACTTAATAATCTTCACACAAATTCAGTGTCTTTTACTTAATAATAATACTATTGAAGGACAAAAATTTAAAAGGATTCCAAGGATTTATATCTATTACACCTTTTTATCAAGTTTTACCTCAGCTCAGATTAAATAATTCAGACACTTTACATTTACTTCTCTTGAAGTTTTGAAAAGAAAAACAGTTGAAGTACTAATGTGTGGTAGGCTCAGAATGAACCAAACACTCACTCTGGTAGGCCAAAATGGGAGGTAATGAGCCTGAACATTAAATCATGGTGTATAGTGATCATGCTGCTCCTCGCAGAATTTATTATTAGCCATGAGTTTTGGGTGGACAAAAACACAGTGTCTTTCAACATGAGAACATATTATAAATACAAAAACAATACAGCATTATTTGTGCAAAACGTATGCATGGAAACCTTTATTGGTCACTTTATCCATGGATCATAATTTGGATTTGTAACTTATGATTTTTCCAAAATGCTTTAGAAAACTGAGTTGGGTCAAAGACCAAAACCAATCAGATATGAGTTTCTTGAGGTGGACAGGAACATTAGCAGAGAGTGACAGATGACTTTTGTGAGGGGCGGAGCTATCAAAAATGGGGCGAGACCCTTTTGGTGTTGGGGCCTGTTTGTTTTGGTAATTTTTTTGGTGAACATTAAATACCCGAAATCCAAGACCCTGCCTTTAATTCTAAATATTAAATTATTTTTTCTTAACTTGATTGCTATTAATTCATACCATGATTATTATTACTGAACATCAATTGATGATGTCGAAACATTTTCTATATAAAGAGCACAATTCTTCAAAACTTTGAAGTCGCTACATAATAACATTAAGGGATGGTTTCAGGGACAGAATTTAGACTAGTACCATGCTAAAAGACATTTAAGAGCTGTCTTAACTTTAAACCACCAATATATTTAAAAATATATTAGTGCTATTGTTTTGTTTTAAGATACACTATTAAAGTTCTTAAAAAGCGTGTTTTTAAAAACTATTTAAATGGTTAGTTTAACTAAGACCTTGTTCTGTTTTAAGATAATCCCTATCTGGCGACCCTTAATGTATTCCAAAGTATTTTCTGTATGTCTCAAACTGCCCTCTCAACCAACTATTCATTTGACCCTCACTCGCTCACTTGATCTTTCTTTCATACTCTCTCTCTCTCTCTCTCTCTCTCTCTCTCACTCTCACTCTCACTCTGTCTCTCTCTCTCTCTCTCTCTCACTCTCACTCTCACTCTCTCTCTCTCTCTCTCTCTCTCTCTCTCTCTCTCTCTCCCTCTCTCTCTAATATCTCTAATCTCTCTCTCTTCTCTCTCTCTAATATCTCTTTCTCTCTCTCTCCCATCTCTCTCTCTCTCCCATCTCTCTCTCTCTCCCATCTCTCTCTCTCTCTCTCCCATCTCTCTCTCTCTCACTCTCACTCTCTCTCTCTCTCTCTCTCTCTCTCTCTCTCTCTCTCTCTCTCTCTCTCTCTCTCTCCCTATTCAGCAATGTAAGCTAGGCTTGTGTCAGTCTCTATGAGATACACTCTGATGGAAAATGCGCGTGACTCTGTTTTCTTACCAGGATCTTGTTCATGCCATGTGACCGGCACAGACCTGCCACAGGACTGCTGGATTTCATTACCCTCCCGGTTCTTTGCGACTGTTTGTATGAGTCAGATTTCACGGGTAAAAACAGCTTTTGACCGTCGTGTGCCAGAGCTCACAGCTCTCTGTACATCGGGCTGCTTAATCTGTCCTAGGGTCTGTTACTTTTGATGTAATAAAACCCATCATAGGGTGTTGCTGCTCGTCAAGAGGGCCTGTTTTATATATTCTATACATTGTGATGAACTTGTCATATGATGATGGCCTCCGGTCATAAAGGGGAAATGACCTCAACACAACAGTGAGATCAGAAGTCCTATCTTATTTAAATAATAGATATGCACGGATTGCACTCCTGTAACACATAAAACTGTGGGTCAGTTTGTGTCTGGTGGGTTGAGAGTTGGACTTGTGAGCAGAAGGTTGTGGGTTCGAATCCCAGTGAAATGCCCTTGAGCAAGACTCATTACCCCCAGTGATGATTGGCCACTGCTTTGGATTATAGCCTCTGCCAAATGAATAAATGTAAATGTAAACTAAAAAAGGGTGAATATGGGTGTGATATCGGTTGAAGTTTTCAATGCTGACCAGAGATACATTTTACGTGTATTACTACTAATTGCCAAAAAAACCATTACAGCCAATTGGAAATCTGTGAAATCACCAACTGTAACTGAATGGAAACAGCGTCTAAAACAGATGTATATGATGGAAAAAATGACTGCATCGTTACAATTGAATACTGACATTTTTAATCAGAGATGGCACATGGTTAAACAATATTTAAATCCATAAGTTTTTTTTTTTTTTTTTATATATATAGAGGGCTGTATATTATTGTATCATGTTCCTTGAGATGTGAACATGCGTATTAGGCGCAGCAATGTACATATATATATACAGAATATTTGTATTTATTATTATTTTTCTCTGTATTGTATTGGTTATTTTATCACTTGTCTCAGATAATGTTCTTTTTGTTCTGTTCTGTGATAAATAAAAAGTAAAAAAAAAAAAGGGTGAATATAAAAAGTAAAATTTACATAAAAAACTGCACTTATAAGTGGTGCCAGCGTTATTAAAGTTGCCACAAACACAATCCACTTTTTAGGGACTTGCATCAGTCCCAAATAAACTTATTCTGGCATTCAGAAAATGTAAATTTAACAAGTAATTTCAAATTCTGGTGATTTTTTTACTTTTACATTCCAAAATTCTAACTATGGTATATGAATAATGTCTATTTATGGTTTACTTTGTATATTTTCCACACAAATGTTCTTACCTTTAGTGGTGACTTCTCTGAGGTAAATACAACTGTATGCGTTTCTACCGTTAACTTTCAAAATCGAGGCAGTTGAGGTAATGACAGGTAGCAACAATGTAAAACCGCGACGTAATTGGTTGACACGCAAACACCTGTAGCCAATCACAATCCCTGAAACAGCAAGCCGCGGATCGCTACAATCCAAACCGCGAATTGGTTGCCTGGTAGACCTCGGTAAGTTCTCGAATGTGACACGAGTCCTGATTGGTGGATGCTGCATGACGACAGAGCCGGAGGCTATAAATACTGCTCGAAGGCTCTGCGTCTCATTTGTGATGTGTGTGTGGATGAATGAAGGAGAGAGACGTCTGTGTGGATCTTTGGACTATTTAAAGAAAATTTTCTAAATTATTTTAACCTATATTTGTTTTACAACGGTAAGTTTAATGGTTTATTTGATCTCTTGTTGTTTTAAACCGTTTCATGCAAGACCATTGAATGTTTGCAGATGTTTAACTGTTATATTTATGAATTGGTGTTATATATTTGGTGTGGAAATCAAAGGTGTAGGTCAGCAGTTTGTGTGGAATTGAGAAGGAAAATTGTATTTCAATTGAGCAAAATGCAGCAGAGGTTTAACAGTTTTGTCTGGACATGTTTTAATAGTTGTTTCCTGAATTTCTTTTGCATGCACAATTTAATCTGATTGTTTATTTCATTTCAGCACTTTAAACAACTAATATACAACATATTCAAGATGGTTGCAACAAGCACACTGAGAAACTCTGAATGCCTCTCTGAATTTGCTGATCAGGGATATAACCAATCTTGTATCGATTATGGTAAGATTTGTTGTGTTATATAATGTTAAATATCTTTGATTTGTAACTTGATATTCAAACAATGTCACTGGTGAGTGAAGGACTTGTTTACTGTGCTGTTGGTGCAGCACTGCAGAGGTGATGTCAACACAAAGATGAAGTCATTGTGTTTCTCATCTCCTTTGTGACCATGCCTTGAGACTGGAAAATTGATGCTGACTGTGCAAAACTGTTTTAAATGCTTTTACTGAATCACCGCAGGCTTAACAATTATTGGTGTGAAGATTTAACATGTTTGTGTTCTGTTTCCAGAAATGGACTTTTGGGAGAGGTGTTTGGCTGCACCCTACCTGGGTGCAGAAGTGTGCGAGGAACATGCATGTCAACAGCTTGCCCGGTTGCTGGAAGGCTGTCTGGCAAGAGCCAAGGCCAGCAAGCTGCAATGTGCCCATGTGCTTGTTCCAGAGACGCTGACCCGGCGGGTGGCCCGGGATGTGCTCCGAATGGCTGAGGAGGAACCTTGTGGGTTACGGGGCTGTGTGCTGGACGTACGTCTGGAGCTGGAGGAGAAGCAGCGGCGATGCGAGAGACTCGAGCGGCTTGCTTGTGATGCAAGCGTGGTGCCAACCTTTGAATTGACATTGGTTTTCAAACAGGACGGTGGGGGTTGGCCTAGCCTGCGTGAGTTTTTACGTATAGGTACGTGTTTTCCACCTGGCGCACGGCGGGCACTTAAACTTCGTCCTGGGTTTCGGCTTATTAAGAAGAAACTGTACTCCTCTGCTGCTGGAACTGTAATTGAGGAGTGCTGAGCATTACATTTTGGAGGTGTTTAAGGGTACAATGCACTGATAACTTTAGTACAATGAATGTAAGAGTCTGCTTGGGTGCAGCTCGTGTTTTTGTAAGCTTTTTTACTGTTGATAGTAGGGCTGTTTTGGGGTGATATTGGAACAAAATGGGGGAGTTTTTCAAATAACTTTTGTCCTGAGTGTATTGTAGTTTCTGGAAGTATTAAAGCAAAGCGTTGATGTTGTGGCCTTTACTTTGTGCTAGCCGTATCTGAAAAGATGAATTTAATGCTCAAGTTAAGGGTACACAGCTTTTCCCATCATTTTATTATATAAATCCCTGAAAGTTTTCAAAAATCCCAGAACGTATTGGCTGTGGTATTCATGCTGTTAAGTCAAAGTAGGCACCACTATAAAGGGGGCCATATTTCTTAATGTATTGTGCTCTCTTAAGTGTGTGCTTGTGCACATGCTTTGAAAGGCATGGGGTATTTAAATTTTAAGTGTCAAGATTTCTAAGATGTCACTGTTTAAAATGGCAAGATGGGTAGGGTTCTGTAACTTTTTAAAACCTCCTGCATGAGTTAATGGTCACCATGTTAATGGTTGTTGCACAATTGTTCATGTAGTGTTTGTTCTTTTGTGCTAAAGCTTTATTTTATCCTTGTTACTGAATACACTTGTATATTTTTGCCTGCAGTGCTTTAACGGCAGCTGATCATTTTTCTTTACAAAAGTTCCTGTTGCAGGAAGTTGAAAAGTCTTGTCTATTTGACAATAAACTCTATTTTCAAACATCTTTATTTTGATTTTTTTAAGAACTCGACTTGTCTGTGAAGTCTCATCATGTACACGTGTAACATTTACTTGACACTTAACATGATTCCAGTGACCTAGTTATGTGTCACCCTACACAACCTTGGCAGATATAATCTTTATCCAACCTGTTGTATTAATAGGGCTTGTATGAATTACATTTATAACATTTGATTTTCTAGAAGGGATCAATATTTGTAGTTCCAACTATAGAAAGAAAAAGCATACCTTTACAGCTGGGGTGCCCAGACTTTTGTGTCATCTACTTTTAAAATTATTAACTGGATAAAATCTACCAACTAAACTCATTTATACACATTTTTTCATGTTTATTTTCTAAATTACACTTAAAATGCTTGTTCGGAATTCACGATGCAAGACAATGTTAAGTGCTCATTTTAAAAGCCAGATATATATTATCTGCTGACCAGATATTCAGTTCTTTTACCTTTACTTTTCTTAGCGCATTATCATTATTTTTTTAAAGTGTCTGAAAATGTAATGTATGTAGTCGAAATTCATCACATTAAGTGCAAGGCTGACAGAAATTAAAGGTGAGATCAATTTTTTTTTTATTAAAATCTATCAAAGTCATATTAGGTGGATTCAATTATTGAAATCTAACAGCATTGCTTGTGAGATCGATGTATTGGGCATCCTGCATTAAAGATGTTAACTTCCAAACCTACAGAATAATATAAAGTGTTTGTGTTACATTTCCCCTCTGCTGTTAAATGAACTCTTGTGTATTGGCCTTAAAATTTCATGTTACATCCTTCAGTTCATGACATCATGTGGAATTTAGTAACTCAACTACTTATGACTTAGGCAGTTTAATTACTCATACTAGACTTAAGGGATCACTTGTTTAGTAGATGTTTGGTAGTCTCTAATGGCACCGTGAGCAATTTACTAAGCTGTAAGATAACTGATACAAAGGCTAATAGTTAACTTATTCTTGAAATGAATAATTTCCTGATTAATAATTTCCTTGAAATGAGGAATAACATTTCCTGAATGTAAATTAAATTATTTTATGAAAAGAATATATTTGACAAATGAAATACTGAAAGCAATTAAAAAATTCTTACAATATTTTCACATGATACTCATATGTAGATGCAAGAAATTACTTGTTTTTTTAAACATCTTGAGTGCAAAAACGCTCACAGTAGACAGTATTGGTGCTATTTCATAAAGTCAAACAGCAAATTAGCTTGCAGAGTTAGAATGCATGTGTGCAGAGATGTGTGAAGTGAATTCCCAGGCTCAGCGATTCTTTGCTCAGTCATATGACAAGGCTGGTGTGACCCATATAAAAGTTTATAATGGACATATTTTTAAGAATATGAGAAACTAATGTCAGAATTTTCTAATGAAGCTTCTGACATGAGAAACATTCACTATTAAAACCATTTATTATGTGCAACCTCTTTAAATTTCACAGTTGGCCATTGTATCGTTACATACTTTGCGATTAAAATAATAAATTTAAGTCATTCTGTTTTGCAAAATCCATGTTTTGCAAAAAAACAAACAATAAAAATTAAAATGAGTATAAAGAACCAAACAGTTCTTCTAGCCCATTGAATACTAAATGGCCCCAGCTCCTTTTACCCATTCTTCCCAATAACTTTCTCTCTGTTCATTAAAATTTATATAGATTTCTAACAGCTCAAACGTAAGAATGTTAACAGATTCTTCTTTATTTTTGGTTGAACTTAACTTTTAAACATTTAAAAGTGCAGCATGTTTTCCATATCATGAAAAACAGCATATCTGGACATTCAAAGTTTAAGAGGGACGTCAGCAGTATAAAACTAATTCAGTATTCTTGTGACACAGTTACACTTTTTTTAAGAAGGACAAACATACTTGCATTTGATAAATTTATATTTACTATCCAGCTTTGTACACCCTGTGAAGGATCTATTAAGGATCATATCCTGTTGCTATCATGCAGTTAAAGGCCATCCGTTCCAACAGTTAATCATCTCTAAAGGTCACTTGGCAATGTTTCGTATGTAAACCACAAACGATTTGTTTTTCGTTTGTCTGTGCTTTTTTTTACTTAGATTAAAACATTTCTGTTTTGATCAGATTATAGCATCATATATCTGATATTTAAAACAAAGTGTAAATTGTTACTTTAACATTACAAAGATTCTCTTGATCTCAAGGTTTATATTCTCTCTTGGCTTAAATAGAGGAATATTTAAAGTTATGAACATCAAAGTAAAGAATAAATTGAGTATTTTGTTGAAATGTTACAATAATAAAATGTGTCTCAGTACGCAAAATTTACGCAAAATAATTTACTTTAGTGCTCTCTTAAGAGGTGGGTTGATTTCTGTCCTCTAATTTATAACTTTATTAAGCTATATTAAGGCATGGTCACTGTGTTCTTGGATTAACATCTTTGTTGGTCCTAGAACATCTCCCAAAAAATTATATACCCTGCAACTGAAATCACATACTGTGAGAGTACATACTGCATTAGATATAGTACCTATTTATCAACTGTTAAAACAGTACAGATGTGTTTGTGGTATGAACATATGAACACACACTACCACAACCATGTGAACAGTCCCAAATGACCTGTGTGTTCTTTGACTTCAAGCCATAACATAACAGTAAACCTTATCCTAAAATCTGATTGACTGATAGAAATTCGTCCCAGTACCAACAATGATGTTAAACATCATATTTGACATGCGGCATGCTGTTTGCTTAAACCTTTACTTCAAAAAATATAATATGTTAAATCAAATAGAAAGTTAGAAAATAGATAAATTAAATAGTTGAATGAAATAGAAATACATACATAAAAGTTCATGTGTCTTGTTTAAATTACGCAAGGTCTCTTGTTACCTCTTTTGACAACCTCTTGTGACCACTTGTTACACAAACATAGGCCTCAGAAGTTTGTGTACATGTTGTGTGGAAGTGTCCTTGTACCCATGTGATATTTTCATCATGGGTCAGTCCGTAATGCAACACATTCTGGCTCTATTTACCATTTTGAGTATAATTTTATATCAAGTTATTCATTTTAGAATAATTTTTTAGAGAATATAAAAAACATTGTGCCAATAAGGAACAATTGTAAAACAAGCCTATCCTAAAAAAAACATACATGAACAAATAATAATAAATAAAAATATGCTATATGTATGCAAGTCATGATAAAATGTAAAACTGAGCAAAGAGATGCTTTGATGTTTTTTTGGACTATGTTTATGACCTTCTTTGACTTCCCAGTTAACTGTTATTTTCGCTGTCCTATTTGGACTGAAATGAAAATACTTGGCAACTAGGTCTCATGTCTCAGTAATAGTGTTGTGGGCGTTGTCTCTCACTTTGTCCTATCAAATGAATCGTTCTTTTTCAAATGTCACTCCAGCATACCTTACACATCTGATAGTCCAAAAATATAAAAACCAAGGTATGTTGCCAAGTCTTAGGCTATCAACAACAAAACCATCATTGACTTGATTTTAAAATAAATTAAAAACTGTTTATTGAGAAAACTATCTTCCACTCATTTGTGAGTAGTAGATTAGGGCCAATACATTTATCACATTGAACCAGAAGCGGGTGATTTTCGCACAGAGGAGTTAGTCTGGCAAGAAATCAACTCCAACTTGCCAGCAGAGAAAGTTTGCTATTTGAGGTTGCCTTGAAAAAAAAATGAGATTTTGATCTCTGTATTTTCTCAATTGGAAACATGGTCAAATATAACTATGAGCCTAAGTGGTAGTCAATCTGTTGAATTAGGTAATTTTCACATATTATAAACATTTTATGCAAAGTGCAATGTGAAATGTTCAATAAGTTAAGGAATGTGCATAACTAACTAATCAGGGTCTATCCTGTCTTTAAAAAAGTAATTATTTGCCCACTCTTATGTTGTTACAAACCTTCACACTTGTCTTTGCTCTGTTGAACACAAATGAATATTATTTGAAGAATGACGACGAAATGTACAGTTATGGGTAACCATCACTTTAATTGGCATTGCTTTCTCTTTAAAATGAATGGTTTGATGGTACATTTGTGTGCAAATGTATGCATGTTTTGCAGAGATTTGCCCTAATGGGCTTGCAGCTGTGTATTCATGTGCTGGTGTGAAACTGGACCCAGCTGGTGTGGCATAGTGGCCATTCCACAATATCAGAATTCATTTTGACACATTGCTGCTACAACAGTTGCTACACTGAACTGCAGCAACTCCATAAATCTTGAAAGTTGAAGACAGCAATCACAGAAAGAAGTATTTATTGTGAAAATGTATTTGTCTGCAACCAAAATATTTTGTTGTACTTTTCACCATGTGACTTTACATTTGTCAGATTTTACTTTGTTGGACATACACAGAATTTTCAAGCTGCATATTCTTATTCGAAAATTATTTGACTTATTATGTTTGCATAATAATAAATAGGCAGCACAGATAACACGTTTAAATCTTTTTGCTCACACTTGATTTAGTAATTTTGTTAATGTCTCTGCCAAGGAGGCAGAGATGGATCAGAGCAGTCTGAGCGGTATGATGAATTACAAACAGACATATGTGAAATGTTGAATCAGGGTCTCAGGTTTCTCTTTCCTATAACCAATACTGGTAGTAGTGCACATGTGCGAGTGTATTTGTTGTCTTAGGGTCAGTTTTGCATGAAGGTAGTCACGTACCAGAGGGTAGAAGTTCTCTTTGAGAGAAGTGTTTCCTTTCATTGTAATAGGAATTCCCAGACACTGAACTTAAAACTAAACTTCTTTAAGTCACTTAAGGTGTCTACTTTAGAACTCAAATTACTTAAATCAAAATCAGTAGACAATTTGCGCTCCGCAAATGAGCTGAGACTTGTGGTACCAGCTCAAAAGGGTAAGAAATCTCTCTCTCAAACGTTCTCTGCTTCAGTTCCTCGATGGTGGAACGATCTGCCTCTGGCCTCACGCTTGTCAGACTCGATCTCTATCTTTACAAAACTCCTAAAAACTCATCTTTTCCGGCTACACCAAACTCACTAACTCACTTCTTTTCTAACTACTCACTCTATCAAAAAAAAAAATATATATATATATATATATGTGTGTGTGAAAGAATATATATATATATTGTAACTTCGCTCTCTGTGTAACTCGGAAGCATTGTTGTAGCACTTGTTCACCTATTGTTGTATCGGCTATTTACCGCTTCATTGTCTCCTCGACTATTGTAAGTCGCTTTGGATAAAAGCGTCTGCTAAATGACTAAATGTAAATGTAATGTAAAAAATTTGAAAGAATGGAGTTTAGCAGATTTGTAAAAATGATCACTGCTGCATAATGTGCTTTATAAAATACTAATAAAACACACATTAACAAAATATAGAATCTGCCAGTTTTCAGAAAAAAACAAGTGCACATCCATGCAGTGATATAAGAACTTACAGCCACCTTGTGGACATCAAGAAACAAGAATATACATGGACAAATCTCATTACACACAAATGTTGCACATAAAAGTGCCTTAAAAAGTTGTCTTAAAAGTTCAAGCCCCCAAACCTTCATGACTTAAATAAATTCTACGGTCTGAAAGACAAAAGTCAATCAACGACTCCAGGTTTACATACATTAACATGGACCATTTAGTAAACTATTGTCTTCCTGTGCCAGCCACATTTACTCAAACAGGTCTGCTATAATCTGCATCATCTGGAGTGAAAAACAATAAAATAAGACTTTATGTGACTTACTACCAACTACCAAATAAGGTCAAATGTAATTTAATGTACTTTGGGCATTCCAAACTTAATGGTGATGGCATACACAATGCAAAGTAAAATGTTAAAAATGTTAAAATGTTTAATAAGAAAATTAAACATTCATATACATGTTAATGCATTAAATGAGTTTACAACATAAACACCAAATCTTGACTTCAAACATTGAAAATATATCAAATAAGGCAAGTAATTCCATAAACTTCACACAATTTGTTTTTATTCTTCCATATATTTACATTATTTTATTGGTCTGCATATGTTTATAAACACTAAAGAATTTAAAGAGTTACAGAGTTAAAAACTAAAATGTGAAGAACTATAAATCATGCATAAACATATTAAATGCATTGACTACATTGACACTTTAAACACGCTGTATTTTCATAAGACATTCTGCAACTCCAAATCTGTGTTTTAATATTAAAGAAATAATTTAACATCTTGACTTTGACATCTTTAAGCATAACACTTTAACTTTATTTTACTATAACTGAATTCCACTCAATTATTGTCACATGGTCATAAAACTACCCTAACGGTAATTGGTCGACACATACGTCACGCAACAGAGTACGCACACGGATTGGTCAGTGCTCGAGCGCGATGTCCCGGATGTGCAGCCGTTTATATTCAGCCCCGAAGGCGCGCAACTCAGTTTGAATCTGCCGAGGTCTCGCGCGTTAACCGTTACGTTCTCGTACGCATTACAAGATGGTGAGTCGTTTCCACGCGTTTTTCTTTGCGTTTTGTTGTAATATCAACACAGTCCGCAACCGAGCGTTTAATTCTCCATTAAAATGTGTTAGCAATAGCTCGCTAGCCGGCGTCGCGTCAACGCGAGTGCAAACCAAACGACCGTGACGCGTTTGTCAGCACATGACGAGTATTTAAACGCTCGGGATGCTTTACAATAACATAACGTGTTTTATTTCTCTCAGGCTGGAGGAAAGGCGGGAAAAGACTCCGGGAAGGCGAAAGCGAAGGCGGTCTCGCGCTCGCAGAGGGCTGGACTGCAGGTCAGTTCCGCCGTGGTGAACAAAGGCTCTCACCTAGATGCTTGTTTTCCATCCCTGTCATGTTTATAAACACACAAAGTGTGGTGTGTGTGAAAGAATACACTCACAACTGATCAAATCCGTGTTTTTTCCCACTTTAGTTTCCGGTTGGTCGTATCCACAGACATCTGAAGTCCAGGACCACCAGCCACGGACGCGTAGGTGCCACTGCAGCAGTGTACAGCGCTGCTATTCTGGAGTATCTGACTGCTGAGGTGCCCACCACTGATGGCATTGCCCTGTGTCTCCGGGTGTGAAGCATGCTGACGTGTTTTGTGTTTTAGGTGCTCGAGTTGGCGGGAAATGCCTCCAAGGATCTGAAGGTGAAGAGAATCACCCCACGTCACTTGCAGCTCGCCATCAGAGGCGACGAAGAGCTCGACTCTCTGATCAAGGCGACCATCGCTGGCGGCGGTGCGTTCTCTTTCAGATTCCGCCTGGCACGTTTGAGGTCTCGCCTAACCCATTCATTCCAATTCGCTTTTATCTTCCAGGTGTTATACCCCACATCCACAAGTCGCTCATCGGAAAGAAGGGACAGCAGAAGACCGTGTGATCCGCCGCGGAAGTCGTCTCCGAGACCGTTTTGTTGGCCCTGTAGTTTAGCGTTTTAAGACTTTATATCGTCCGCCTGTGCATTTACTCATTTCTGGGGTATTTTTTTCAAACGTGGCTTCAGAGAAGCTCTTTTCTTATATGATGTTCGGCATACCCTTTTAATTTGCAGTGTGGCTTTTGAACTTGTGAAATTTCTGGATTTTATTTCAATAAAGCTCAAATGCCACGCTATTTATGGCTGTCTGATTTATTTGCACCTATAGTAGTCTTTCAAATACAATAGGTTCTTAATATTAATATTCGCCTTCAAACACCAATAAACAGATATACATGTTGTGTAGGGCTGCAAAAGGGTTTCATCTCGTCTGCTACCATGGTGACTAATTGACAGAACCTGTTAGATCCCAACTTTGGACCCTTATAGAGCTGGGTTTAACCAATAAGAATTCGAACTCTAGATGGCAATGTTCTCACCACCATTGCTTTTATCAATCTGGCAACACAATGCTGCAGCCTTGTGGAAAATGATATAATCTTATGTTGTATTAATCAGCTTTTATGATTTATGTTTTATTAATCAATGTTTAATTAATCATCTTTCTTATATAATATTATACTCTTATGTTTATTGATTGAAGTTTTATTAATCGTTCAAATAATCACATTCTTTTACAAGTTCTACTAAAGTATATTGAGAATAAGTAACCATATAAATGATTGCTTTGGAATGTGCTTTTGATAACAATATGCTTGCAAGGCAGGAAAAGTGTACTTGCAAGAAAGGGAGAAGTGATGGGAACAGAACCTCTGCAGGAGAAGGGTCATCTGACCTTACTCCCATCTGCCAGTACAAGGCCTCTCATGCGGAGGTTGTTAAGCACGAGAAGTGAAACACGCTCCCAAATACCAGAAAAACTAAGAGTTACTGTTGTATCCTAATTAAAAGAAGAAAAGGAGGTAGTGTTCTTCTGTGCTGTGTTCTTTGTCTCTTTGATATGTTTTTTCACAGAAACTGAAGTCGTCTGACGTTCGAGATATCGAAAGCTAAAAATGAACCAGATCTACCTTTTATGGAAGGAGGGGATGATCCCTTCCGGCCTAGAAGATAGACCGACGATACATACTATAAATATTGTGTGATTCTGTTACTGAGTTGTTGGTCAGTGTGGAAGTCGTGGACTGACAACCCAGAGCTGTATTTATATTTATTTTTATATCTGATTAATAAACCTCATTATTATTAGAGATTGTCTCTCTCCAATTTTTGAACACCAAGGACCCTTGGAAAGTCCAACAATTTGGAGACCCCGACGTGATTGGAGAAAAGGCATTATTGTTAAATACGCCAGAGGACCAGATTGGACACGAGACGGAGTCAGATTCAACACAGTGGCCGGCCATAAAATAAGGTAACCTGTTTAATCGAATTCTGCTATTGGACAATTTAAATTAATGTGTTGAATTTGATGAACATCTCGTGTGAGTATAACTAAATTTATTTGGAGGGTCATTGATCAGATAAATATTGGGTTAGAGGCCCTTGGTCGGCGAACCATAAATTCTGTTGGGTTAGAGTCCCTTGGTCGGAGAACCATAAATTCTGTTGGGTTAGAGTCCCTTGGTCGGCGAACCATAAAGCTGTATATATTTGCTGTTATTCCTTTGATGTGTTATTGTGTTTTTATGCTGTGAGACATTTATTTTGATTTGGGGTTTTTTATGTGGTGTTTTGTGTATATAAATTGTAAAATATGGCAGACTATGAGAAGGAATGTGAAGACTATGGATGTGTATCAATTGTAGAACAGTGGAATAATGTAGTAGATATGTTATTAGCTCAGGAAGAGCCCAAATGTCAAAAGAAAGAAATGAAAGAGTTTGAAAAGAAATGGAGTCAGATGTGTATTGGGAATGGCTGGGATGTACCTGAAAAGATAACAGTGCCACTGGCAGAGAAGATAAGGGGCATGGAAAAGAGTGCTCATGTGAGGTTAAAGAGGCATGTTGAGGAAAAAGAAAATGTGAAATGGTTTAACAGGGGTAAACATTCAAACCAAGAAGAAGAATATAGGGCAGATCTCCGGCTGTGGATGCGGATTTCAATTAATGCAACAGCCATCAGTCAGGGTAAACATAAATGTTCAGGAGATCTTGTAAAGGCAGTAAAGTCAGAAAAAGAAATGGTAAAAGAGTCAGGAAAAACACAAGGTGCCTTCTCCAATCGAACAGCCTGTTCTCTGCCCCCTAAAACATATCCTGACCTAAAATTATTAACAAAACCTCCACCATATGAAACGAGTTTGCAGCAAATCATGGTGAGAGTAAACGAAGGAGAAATTGAAATAAAAAACTTGAAACAACAGTTACAGGAACTTAAGGCTTTAATCTTAGACAGACCTCCACCAGTCTGTAATCTCAGAGAATGTGAGAATGAAGAGAGGGACGAACAGGGGGCGTGTAGGCGGCATACACAACAGCTACAGGAAGAGGGGTAAGGACTAGTGGCAACAGGGGACCGGCTAGGGGATCTGGGGAACCTCCCATTGCCGTCCCGATCTAAATCTGTATGTAGTGAGCGGAGTGTGGTTAGTGGAGAAGGAGAGGCTAAAATGCATGTGATTAATAAAGAAACAATGTGTTCCGCCCCAATTACAGACAGATCCCGATTTAAGACAATGGGGAATAACAATACAGTAATGGATCAGCTCTGTGCAAGACAACTTCCTCCACCCAACCAGATGCCACTAGTGCTGACAGGCCGTGGACAGGAGAAATATCAGCCATGGAGCCATAGTGATATGGCTGCTGTATTGGCTAAACTACCCCCTATTACCTCTGGGGGCGGTAGATGGTTAACTAAGTTAATGGGTTTGTGTCATGGAACCACTTTGGCGGTGGGTGATCTACGGTGCCTGTTGGGCCAGATTTTCACAGTATCCCAAGTGACTGCTTTTGAGGCAGATGCTCAAATAACAGGGGTCCCTAATGAAAGTAAATTTACAACTGTAAGTACTGCAGTCAGTGTTGCAATAAGAAAGCAATTTCCTATACCCCAAACAGCATTTCAGGGCATCACATTTGAAATAAAACCAGGTTAGACTGGATCAGGGTATTATTTCAGGTGTGCAGCAGAATGGGAACAGATGGTTGAAGAAAACAGTTTAAACAACCCGATAACTAGAGACATTTTCAGAGCAGCAGTAATGTCAGGGGCTCCTGATGGCGTGAAACAGGCAATGGAGAATAACCCAGACATACCAGCGTCATCTAATGAAGTTTGGGAAAAACACTTAAAACACCACATTGATAGAGCACGCGCTAGAATGAAAAAAGAGAAAGAAGAGTTAGAGAAAGCAAAGACTCAATTGTTAAAGTTGCAGATTGAACAGGCTAAGTCAGGTGGTCCAAAAAAGACTAAACAAATGGTTCAACAGTCACCTGAACAGCGATTTGAAAACCCCAAAGCTTATACCACTCCCCCTTTTCCCACTCAGTGGCGTAGACCTTTTAGGGGACAATGGGGTGGGTATAGAGGAAATGGAAATAAGAGACGAGGGGGTGGGGGCTATGTGAGGAGTGCTTGTTATGCGTGTGGTGCTACTGATCATTGGGTACGTAATTGCCCCACACAAATAGGGGAAGGCCAAATTACAGGAACACCTGCGGGGGGTTGGGATCCTCATAGAGGTGGACCTGGTGGTCATGGCAGGGGACCACACACCCCAAAGCACCAGGGGCAACGACTCTCGACGCTACCCAACCAACAGGCGCCTATGCACCCAACATGGGGCCCGGGGGCGGACGCGGAGGATTGTTGATGGGGCCCACAGAGAACCTCCATGAGGGGAATAGCTGAACCCCTTACGGAAATAGTGGTTAACAACAGACCACTACAAGCTCTGGTAGATACTGGAGTAACATACTCCACTGTCACAAAGGGCACTGTGACGGAAAAAAAGTGGAAGTAATAGGTTTCTCTGATGGGTTAGAAAATGGCCAATGACAAAAATGTTTACAGCAAAGATTGCTAATCAGAGCATACCACACTCATTCTTTTACTCCTCCAGTGCTCCCATACCTTTATTGGGGAGGGATCTCCTTATAAAATTAGAGCTAGTATTTTATGTTCACCAGAGGGAGTAATTGTATGTTTTCCAGACGGTACACAGGTTAATTGTTCTTTAGCCACTGATATTGGGTGTACACAAAATGTCCTTTTAGGAGGCCCATTAAAGGAAGCTGATGACTATCTACAGGGTAGAATTAGATATTTCACCATCCCCAACAAGTGTAGTGTCACTTTTTAACAACCATAGGCCATGGATCATAGACATAGATGTTTTCTTACCACCAATTGACCCCATGCACTGTACATTATTTTATGACAGAAATGACAATCATGAACTTTTTAACACCATAGAGGGAGATAGATGGCGTATCACAAGTGAGTGACTTTATGTAGGTAAGGAGGGAGTAGAAGCAATTATTACTTTTACTGATCAACTTCAATGGTACAAAATGACAGATACAGCCACACCACACATATCCATGGCACTGCATCCAGGCCATGAAGCTAGAGAGTTAAGAGGTATGTTAAAACATAAAATAAATAAATAAATAATTAAGAATGCTTACAGGCCAAATTAGTAGACCTTTAGTTTCTTTCATGGGTAGATCGATAACAGCTCAGGGTTCTACGCTCTCCCATCGCCAACGTGACAGCATTTTGACACATCCCAAACTAGTAAATGTGAAGAACATGCTTTCCTTCCTCGGTCTGACAGGTTTTAACAGAAACTACATCCCGATGTATGTTTCCTTAACCACCCCTTTAAGGCAGTTAGTGAAAGAGCAGGGAATTAAAAATCTGAAAGCTGAGTTGACATGGACCCCAGAAGCAGAACAGACTTTTATTTAATTGAAAACGCAACTGTCACATGCTGATCATTTATATTGTGCTGACTATTCTCTGAGTTTTTTCCTAGATGTTTCTGAAATAGTGAGCAGTTCCAGAAGCAGGCAGGGACTAGGAGGATTTTGATGTATGTCAGCGTGCTCCTGGACAGCATTGAACAACGGCAGCCAGGAATTGGCTTCGCGTAAGAGACAGATGAGGGATTTATCACCAGGGTGGCAGAGAAATTGCAAGGCAAACAGTCAGCACAGAGAACAGAAATGATAGCAGTAACTGAAGCTTTGAAATTTGCAGGAACAAGTAGGGTAAACATTTTTTGTGATTCTGCTTATGTCATTACAGCTGTATAAGTCAAACTAACAGTTTGGCAGAGGTGTGGTTTTGTTACCACCTCTGGTCGACCAATTACACATGCATGTGAAGCCAGAGACCATAAAGGCTCTGATGATACCCGCGGAAGTGGCAACTATAAAATGCCAAGGTTACTCTAGAAGAGAATTCCATGACTCAAGGAAAAGTTGAAGAATGAACCTTACACTGAAACTAAAATTGGCTTAAATCTGTGCACAGACCAAATTAACCTGGTTATCTGTTCCCCCTATATCATTAATGTCTGTTCGTTCTTCTGTTAAAAAGATTTCTGGTTTTAAACCTTATGAATTGTTTACAGGTCGCTCATTTCCGGGTTCAGTCAACCCATTGAGAGAGGATATCATTGAGCCTTTGTCGCATATGGCTTATTTTGAAAAACTAACTGCTTTGATCCAACACTTCTCTCAGCAGGTCACACCAATTCAATTCAATTCACTTTTATTGTCACATCACCACGGCACGTGTGCCCTGGTGAGTGAAATTCTTAGGAGCTTGCTCCAAAAACAGCGCAGTACATGTAACAACTAACATGTAACATATAGTGCAGACATAAGACAGTGTGCAATATGCACATACATATAGTCAGTACACACAGTGTACCATAGACAACACAGTCGAAACATTCAACATACATACATTTAGCACGAGAAAAACATTAAACACTAAACACAGAGTGTGCACGTTCTGCATAATGTAAACAATGTAACAGTGTAAACAAGTTGTGCATGGATGAGGTAGGCTGTTGTTTAAAGTGCAGTGTGTAAATATTGTCCAGTGTTAAACTTGCCGTTAAAGTGCAGTGTGTGACATATTGTGTGTGGGGGTGTGTCATTTCTGATTGTTCATGAGTCGTATAGCCTGAGGGAAAAAGCTATCGCTCAGTCGACTCGTGCGGGAGCGGATGCTGCGTAGACGTCTTCCTGAGGGCAGCATAGAGAGCAGTCTGTGAGATGGGTGGCTGGAGTCCCTGATGATCTTCCGGGATTTCTTTATGCACCGCCTGGTGTAGATGTCCTGGAGGGAGGGAAGCTCACCTCCGACGATGTGGCTGGCAGTTCGCACGACCCTTTTCAGAGCTTTACGGTTGCCAGCAGTGCTGTTTCCAAACCAGGCAGTGATGCAGCTCGTCAGGATGCTCTCTATGGTGCAAGTGTAGAAGGTTCTGAGGATGCTGGGGCTCATGCCAAACTTCCTCAGCCTTCTCAGGAAGAAGAGGCGCTGTTGTGCTTTCTTCAGCACCGCGTCGGTGTGAATGGACCAGGTGAGATCCTCGCTGATGTTGACGCCGAGGAACTTGAAACTGCTCACCCGCTCCACAGGTGTCTCGCCGATAGTGATGGGTGTGTGTTCTCTGCTCTGTCTCCTGAAATCTACCACCAGCTCCTTGGTCTTGTCAGTGTTGAGTGAGAGGTGGTTCTCCTGACACCATTTAGTCAGGGTGCTCACCTCCTCTCTGTAGGCCGTCTCATCGTTGTCGGTGATCAGGCCTATGACGGTTGTGTCGTCAGCGAACTTGACAATGACATTGGAGTTGTGCATGGCTGTACAGTCGTGCGTGTACAGGGAGTACAGGAGTGGACTGAGAACGCAGCCCTGCGGAGCACCAGTGTTGAGGGTCAGCGGGGATGAGGTGTTGCTGCCCATTCTGACCACCTGACTTCTGCCTGTCAGGAAGTCCAGGATCCAGCTGCACAGAGATCTGTTCAGTCCAAGATTCTGGAGCTTCTTAACAAGTGTGGAAGGCACTATGGTGTTGAATGCTGAGCTGTAGTCCACAAACAGCATCCTCACATAGGAGTTCTTGTTTTCCAGGTGGGAGAGAGCAGTGTGTAGGGTGAAAGCAATGGCATCGTCTGTGGAGCGATTGCTGCGGTATGCAAACTGTAAAGGGTCCAGTGAGGCGGGCAGCACAGAGCACATGTAATCTCACCAGAAACAGATCCAGAACCCAGGTGTTCTAAACCACTGTGCGTCGTCTCCAGAACATCACACTGTGTCCGCCTGTAAGGCAAAGGGGATACCTGGTATCATTTTTTTGTTTGTGTTGCTTGTGATTCACTCAGCAGGTCTCTGGAACAAACGACTGTGGACCTGAAGTCTCAGGTCCAAGAGAGGGAGAGTACAGAGAGTACGGACAAATGAGAAAGTGGAAAATTTAAAATTTTGTTTCAAACAGGTGATCTTTTTCAAGCCCACAGGGAGAACCATTGGCATACTGTGTAAGTGAAGATTATGCATATGGAGCAGGTATTGCAACAATTTTCAAAGACAGGTACGGTGTACACAAAGTGAAACAACAGAACAAGGGAGTAGGAGAGTGTGCTGTTACACATGAAAACGATGGTAGAACCGTTTTTTAACTTAATCACAAAGTTGTGTAAAGACAAGCCCACATATAGAGATTTCACCAGTAGTTAGACATGCATGAGAGACTGGTGTGTGCAACATAGTACAGAGCGTGTCTCAGCACCCCGGCTGGGGTGTGGATTAGATGGACAAAATTTTGACAAAATTACAAAAATTCTAAGAGAAGTGTTTGCTAACACAAATATGACTATAACGATATATTCATCGTAGATGTGATAATCAATATATTAGTGGTAGTAATGCTTTAGCATAGAAATGATTGATTTTCATTTATTGATCATATGTTTTCACATTCTTTTTAGCCTACACAAATTAAATTTTTTCTTTTATTGATCTCTTTTACAAATTTTTGTATTCTTTTACATTACTACAGTTATTGTATCCACTAAAATGAGGGTGTGGGAAAACTGGAAGTGTACCATAATCCTGGGCATCATCACCATCATAGTAGTGAGCATTATTCTGTGATTAGGAAAAGAGACACGTTGATAGATTTGAGCCTAAATAACCCTACGTATATTGATGCAATTGGCATTCCAAAGGTGGGTACCAGATTAATACAAATTAACAGATCAAATAGCAACAGGCTTCGAAAATATTCCTATTATAGCGGCACTATTCCCGGTCACCCCAAACAAAAATGTTGATAGAATTAACTATGTTCATTACAACGTCATGAGATTGACAAATATGACAAGAGACGCTGTAGAGGGTCTATCAGAACAGTTAGCCCCAACATCTCTCATGGCAGTACAGAATAGAATGGCATTACATATGCTGTTAGCGGAGAAAGGAGGAGTATGTCATATGTTTGGTGATTTATGTTGCACTTTCATTCCAAATAACACAGCCCCGGATGGCTCTGTGACCAAAGCTTTAGAAGAACTGAGAACATTATCTGTCGAAATGAAGGAACATTCAGGTATAGATAATCCCATTGGTGATTGGATTGATACATGGTGATTGTATACCATGTATCAGGTCACTGTGCAACCGATTGATTGTAACAGCAATAGAAAAGAAAGATCTTGACCCACCACCTCCGTATAACATGCCCTTGTTGGCTGCAGATCTAATATTATAGATCTAATATTATACTCTTATGTTTATTGATTGAAGTTTTATTAATCGTTCAAATAATCATATTCTTTTACAAGTTCTACTAAAGTATATTGAGAATAAGTAACCATATAAAGGATTGCTTTGGAATGTGCTTTTGATAACAATATGCTTGCAAGGCAGGAAAAGTGTACGTGCAAGAAAGGGAGAAGTGATGGGAACAGAACCTCTGCAGGAGAAGGGTCATCTGACCTTACTCCCATCTGCCAGTACAAGGCCTCTCATGCGGAGGTTGTTAAGCACGAGAAGTGAAACACATTCCCAAATACCAGAAAAACTAAGAGTTACTGTTGTATCCTAATTAAAAGAAGAAAAGGAGGTACTGTTCTTCTGTGCTGTGTTCTTTGTCTCTTTGATATGTTTTTTCACAGAAACTGAAGTCGTCTGACGTTCGAGATATCGAAAGCTAAAAATGAACCAGATCTACCTTTTATGGAAGCAGGGGATGATCCCTTCCGGCCTAGAAGATAGACCGATGATACATACTATAAATATTGTGTGATTCTGTTACTGAGTTGTTGGTCAGTGTGGAAGTCGTGGACTGACAACCCAGAGCTGTATTTATATTTATTTTTATATCTGATTAATAAACCTCATTATTATTAGAGATTGTCTCTCTCCACTTTTTGAACACGAAGGACCCTTGGAAAGTCCAACAGCCTCTACGTCACACGTTTGTTTTAGTGACACTTTACATTAAACAATTATATTCTGTAGTTTTATATTTAATATTTGCTCTCTGTAATGATTAGATGAACACCATTAGGATTACAGCATCATGAGACCTATAAACCGGAAGCAGAATCTTCCACTACCCTATGCACCGGAAGTGAATCCCCCCCGCCGCTCATAAACACTGGAGTGTGTCATCGTAAACAGAGTACAGACTTCTAAAGAACACCTGAAAATATAGCATTGAAACATCACGTAAGCGAAAGTAAGGTTATATATGCGTAACTTTAATTATTGTGTGTTTGAATGTGATGTAGTTTAGTTAATTGTGCATTTGTTTGTCTTTAGCTGGCCCCTCCACTGTCTGCCACGATGCCCGCCTTACTGGAAAGACCCAAACTATCAAATGCGATGGCCAGAGCCCTCCATAAGCACATCATGAAAGAAAGAGAAAGAAAAAGACAAGGTTTGTGTTTATTAGATATAAATAAGCATGTTTACGTGTATGAAACAGCTGCTGTCAGAAGTAAACACAGTTAAGCCTTGGTTTAGTATGTATACAATGATCAAGATGGTGTTGTGTATTTACTCTCTTATAGAAGAGGAAGAAGTGGATAAGATGATGGAACAGAAGCTGAAAGAAGAGGAGGAAAGGAAACGAACAAAGGAAATTGAGGAAAGGATGTCGTTGGAAGAGACCAAAGAACAGGTACATTTACATTTACATTTATTCATTTGGCAGACGCTTTTATCTCACAAATAGTATGCAGTGGCCAATCCTCACTGGGGTAAGATGTCTTGCTCAGAGCCTTCAGTCTCCCGGCACTGGGATTCAAACTCGCAACCTTCTGCTTACAAGTCCAACCCTCAGACCACGGTCGACCCCGCATTAGAAACGCATTAGATCTATGCTATTAGAGTAGATATCAATCATATAATACTCATGTGTCCCATTTGTCCAATGTATTGAGCATTTGTTCCTGTGTTAGGTTCAAAAAATGGATGAAAAATTGCAAATTTTGCAAGAGGAGAAACATCAGCTCTTCTTACAGCTTAAAAAGGTCCTTCATGAGGAGGAAAGGAGACGAAGAAAGGAGCAAAGGTGAGTTAAATTAAACCTACCTGCTACATGTCAATAATGGTTGTTTTGATATTAAAGGTTTTAAATTAGCATTGTTTTGTCAATTTTTGTTTTTTAATGCAACAGAATTATTCTGTGTGCCATCTTTACATAGTCGTTAAATAATCTTACAGATTGTTGTCAGACTCTTTTGTATTATAGCCATTGTTCAGATGATTTTAAAGGACAAGAACCAGCCCAATTTTATGTGATCAAAATATCTGTAAATATTACTATTCACTTTCTAATCTAAGAATCTCTCAATCTCAATGCATTGTGATTATAAAATTTATACAGTAATCATACTTGCTGTTTCTTACTCGTATCTTACTTTTTAATATTCCTTTGTTTATAGTGATATTACAACCATGCCATCATCAAGTTATCAGTCCAGCATGCCTCATCACTCAGGGCAGCATCTACTCAGCATACAAGGTAAGATTTACAAAGTGTTTAAAACTAGCTTTGTTATTTTTTATAAACTTGAAGCCCTACTTGGTGAATAATGTTATGCAATGTTGAAATGCTGCTGTTTGTTTGTTTTAGGCAGCCCAGTGACTCACAATAGAGCCGGGGCTCTTTTAGGAGAGCGTGGTAAACAGTTGTTCCAGACACCTCTGATGCCTGTAAGTGAAAGTTATTTTTAGTTGTATTTGGCTGATAAATCAAAATCAATTTGTTGTGCAATGATTCTTAAATGTTATCTTATGTAGGGCCATCACTTCTCCAGCCAGCCAGGTTTTCCCCCTGGTTCCTCAGAGCATGGCCAGTTCTCTGGAAGCCCTGCAGTCCATGAGCCATATGCAGTTAGCCAGGCCCAGCATCATTCCTCTTATGGAGCTGCTGCTTCTGTGCCCATCAGCTTTGCTGGCACTACCCAGATCAGAGGTAACATTACAACCATATTTAATTGTAAGAAAATACAAGTTATTGGACTTGGTGATCTATCCTTCAAGAGCGGAATTATGGAATTCTTATGTTTTTTTTTTTTTTTATGTAGGGGCGTCACCGTTCCAGAGCATGCAATTTCTGCCTCATCAACCTCAAAGTCATGCTGTATTCAGCCATTTCTCTTCTCCGCCAGGTGAGAGATTCTCTATTTCAAATTTATTTATTTTCTTCCTGATCATTCTTTACTCATTTAATCTTAACAGGATTTATCCCAAGTGCTAGTATTCCACTTCAGAAACAGCTTGAACATGCTAACCAGCAGTCTGGGTTTACTGACTCTGTAAGTATTCTGTTGAACATATGAGACTTCCAGGAACAAATTGCATTGCTATGAATGTGAGTGGGTAATGTTTTACTTTTGTTATGTTATTTTCAGGCTGCTCTCAGATCCATGCATCCACAGGCTATACATGTGAGTGCTGCTGGTCTATTGTCCACCCCGTCCATGTCTGTACAGATCCCCACTGCAAAGGTGAGTTTACCAATCTGCTAAATAATCTAAAAAATGCTTTTCTGTGTTTTTACACAAATCATTTAAATTTGCCAAGCTTTTTGGAAGATTACTTTTTCATGGGAAATGTAAAGTAGATATAGACATTGTATAATATGCCAAAAAAGATAGCATACTCTCTTGTGTAACTTCTATCATTTTTAATCAATCTAATGAAGTTTCAGTAATACTTTATACATTTCATGTATACATTTGACAGATGCTTTTATCCAAAGTAATTTGCAATGCATTCAGGGTATACATATCCAGCAATTCATGCATTCTCTGGGGGTGTGAACCCATGACCTCGATATTGCACACATCACTTGTGCTTCAGAAACATTTTGGACACATTTTGCTTATGTCTACTTGACTGTGATTTATAAAATTAATCCACTTTAATACTTTTAATTTTAACTTTCAACATTAGGATAATGATTTTTCTCTAATCATTAAACTTTCATCATTTTCCAAATGCGTCATTATTTCTAATTCTAACCTAGGGTTCATTTCCGAGTTCCCCTCAGACGACGTCTCGGCATGGATTTCTCCCACACGCTCAGTCTGGACAGAGATTCTATCATCATGGAAAACCACATTAACTGCTAAAAGCCTGATCATATCAAGGTGGTGTGTTACACACAGCTTATTTCTGAGGCTATCACTTTATAAGAATTGGCTTTTACACTTAGGGATCAATTTCCAATGTAAAAATCTGGTTCATAAACTTTTGCGGACATTAAAGAGTGGTTCTCAATCGATGGTAAATATTCACGTGTTTTGGGATGGGAATGTTTCTTTATAATGTGTATCCTATAAGTATGTTTTTTAGCCAATCAGCAGTTTGCTGGTGTTGGCTTTGGGTTTTGTAGAAGATAAAAATGTTCTCTGTCTCCTTTTATGTTGAACCAGTCACATACGTCGTGCATTACATGGCTTTATCCCTATTGTATAATAAGAAAACTTGTTTAAACATTTACAATTTGTTGAAAGTGGTTAAGTGTTTTGATGTATTTTTTATTTGCCACCGGCCACTATGCCATGACACATAGTATGGCATCAAAAAACAACACAAATAGCCCCAAACCCATTACAAACTGAAACAAAGTCATAACGTATATGTGCTCTCTTTAATGTTTAGTTGCTTTGCTTTGCTTTGCTAGAATACAAATTAGTTTATATCTTATTTCTTAATCACAGTCTTGAAACGAACAAAAGCGTAACATTACTCACACTGCTGTCTAATGCATGACAGTCAAATCTGTAACAAGGACTTGGTTAGGACACAAAGGGGATGATTACCATTCTTTCAAAATTTCAGCCAGCCCCCAAGTTTAAAGACAGGTATCTAGTGTTCAATTGTCCTCCAAATGGGATCGCCAAGTGTAAACCAAGCCACCATGGACCGCTTCAGAACATGGCTTTATTGGTGGACATTATTGTTCTAATTCAGCAAGAGATCTAAGGCTTGTGACACCTATTTCAATCTCTGGAAAGCAAATACTTCAGAAATTTTGATAAAATGGTGTCGTCCCTTTACAACATTCTGATTCTCCTCTTCTTTTTGCATTAGCGGTAGGGGCTCTGTCATCGTATATCCATTTGGACACTCTTGCTTGTGTCATTTCATCACCCCTGTCTGAGGGTTTTTACATTAACGCACTGGAGGATGAAAGAGAAGGAACACTGAGCACTTGGTCCTGCAGTGAAGAGACAAAACTGCATCATATTACTCATGTTATGGTGTTTGTGTCTGTCTCCTTCACAGGAAAGTTGCAGTTTTCCTTCCACTAAAAATTCCTTTGAAATAAAATGACCAAGTAATAGACCTCTTACAATTATTCTATTGTGAATTAGGACAGCATATGGAGGGTGGTTGTACTGATTTTGTTTTTGTAAATAAAAAGGGTTGGCTTTACCAATCACAATTTTGAGACTTTTATGAAATATACTAAACACCCAAAAGCGTTCTCCCCAACCCAATCTTTATATGTCTATCTTTATCTTTTTGTTAGGAACAATTTTCAATAATTAAATAAAGAACCTATTTTTAACCCACAGATAGGGTTGAAAGTACAGAAAGAGAACGATTGAAGTAACAGAAAAGGAGGATAGCATTGCTGAGGTCTAATTCTCTTTTATCCAGGTCCAGTGCATCTTGTCAACTCCTGAGAGAAGGAAGAGAAGGTAGGAGTGAGTGATAGGGACAGAAAGAATGAATCAATGACACATGCAAAAAGATAAAGGTTGAAACACATCAGAGAGATAAAATATGACAAACAAGTGGGATGAGATAAGCTGTTAAATAATTAAAACAAAGGTTTTATATAAGTATTAATGGCATGCTTACAAAATGTATAAAGAACTGAACAATAAATGTGATAACTAATAAAGAAAAGAATCTTTCTTTTGCAACCCCTCTCACACCTAAATCTCACAACATGTACACAAGAACACTTATTCTATGATTCTCTCGAAACTCCAAATAACAGCTGATACATTTTAGGCACTTAAGAGATTTTAAATAGTTGTTTATGAGTGCTTAATTTTTATGAATAACGCATTAAAACAATATTTTACAATACAGCATGTTTGGTGACAAAATACTAAGCCGGCAGTGTTAAATACAAAATACATGTACATCTCAATCATTGTCACTTTTACATAAAAGACACAGACCGACAGAAATTAGACATAAACACAGTTAAAAGTGCATTTGCCAGTATGCGAACAGCAAAGAATTTGTAACGCACAAATCTTTTATATACATGATTGCACACGGAGGGACAATTTCTGGACACAGTTTACATCAGATAAAAAGGAATAAATAAATAAAGACTTGTTTCTCCAGTTGTAAACCTTACCATTCCAGTATCATCATTTGGCATCCACAGTATGGTAGTACATCAAATAAGTACAATGGCTCATTAAGAGACATTTAGTCATCCAAAAGCAAATTCAATAAAAAATTCCATCTTTCTCTGTTGTTTGTTGTAAATGAGCGGAATAGGCATGTTTTCCTATTTGTTGATGGTACCCGGTATTGTAATGGTTTTGTTGTTTACACCTAAGGTAAACCTTTACGTAAGTGCTTTGCTGTAAGCAAACTGGGCAGGGTCAGTCGCTTCATCTCCGGTTAGCAGTTGAGCATGCATACACAGCAGTGAGTTCTCCATATACCTGCTGTGTTTTACTTAGCCATGGCTTTGATAGCAACTGCAGCTTCCTCATTCATAGCAGACAGGACAGTGATCTACAAAAAAATAAGGCACGTTCTATATCGGATACGAATGTATGGACATATTCTGAATAATATTTGATGATACTTACCAGGATTTCTTCACCCCCATCAAATTTGCTGTCTATCTCTTTGCCCAGGTCTCCTTCTGGCATTTTCAGGTCTTCTCTGACCTCACCACTGTCCTGGAGAAGAGACAGGTAGCCGTCCTGTATGCCAATAAGCTGAAGAGACAACAGATGAAATGCTGAAATGTTTAATGGTTGTACCATATGTTTTTAAAGTACCCTTTTACATACCTGGTAGTCCATTCTTTTGATGTTAGGGACATCCATATTGTGGGTAGAGGGACATATATCCTCATACTTTTTGCCGGAGAAAATGTCGATGCCCACCATGTGAACCTTTGACAAACGAATTAAAGCAATCTTCAAAACCAATACATCACATCTCGCATTGTGTCTAAGTGAAAGGCTCTGCATACTCTTTATCGTGCAAAACATATGGTCTTTGTGTAGCTGGGCAATCAGAAACTGACATACTGACTGCATTAACTCACAATCCTGTAATTTTAAACCTGTGAGATTTTTTCTTCTGCAAAATATAAAAGAAGATATTTTAAAGAATGTTAACTGGCACCCATTGATTTGCACTGGTCTTGTGCATATAATAGAACTTAATGGATGTCGGTGCTGTTTGGTTAACAACTTTCTCCAAAATATATTCTTTTATGTTGTGTGTAAGAAAAATGCCTTAATGTTTTTACATTTCCACATGTTGAGTAAATAGTGACAGTTTTCATTTTTGTGTGATCTAATAGTTAACATAAATTTGGTTACCCACCGGTTACACTTTTTATTTCCATCTCTTTAAGCCAAGTTTTCCTTGTTGCTTTAAGAGTCACAGACCATCCTCAACTCACCTTGGCGTGACCATGTTTGCCGGTCTTAGACGTGGACATCTCCACGATCTTGCATGGTCGGCCCTTTAGCACCACAAAACCATTCTTGCGCAGGGCAGAACATTGCATCGGGTAGGTAGCGGAGGCACCAGCATCGCCTGTTGTGAAGTCCAAGTCAGCATCTGCCATGTCTTACTAAGGATTGATAACCCATGAGCAAAACTGTTAATACAAGTCTGTGTAAGCTAAAACAAAGAATGATGATTCATCACATTTGAGGAAGGTGCTAATGAAAGGTCTTACAGATCTTGCTATGTCATACCCAACCATGTAACCGAAGTGCATTAGGGTGTCAAAACGATTAATCAGATCCAGAAAAGTTTGTGTAACTATGCATGTATGTGGATTGTGCATAATAATGTTGTCTTTCCAAATACATCAACATACATGCATGACAATGACGGAAATGCAAGACATCTTGCCCCTGTTTGTCCTGCAGTGATGAGTGACAGCTGCATAATACTGTAAGTCACTCTGGACAAAAGCGTATTCCAAATGAATTGTTTGTGATAATTAAGAATACATCTTAATACTTATTAATTAAATGAATACAAATAAGAAGCTAATACACAGAAACATAAATGCAAACAAAAACGTTGTGCATGCCTTTTATTTGTAAAGATTCAGCATATGACTTGTTTTAACATCTATCATTGGACACGATGTCAAATACCGGCGTGCAGTCTCACCTAAAAGCTCTTCATCAATAAAGACAAGGACATTCTACAAACATTCTTCAACCGTGGTCCTACTTGGGTTTGCAGAAGCAAGCTATACAAGGCAGCAAGAACATGGCACCTGTTCTCAACTTCAATGGTGCCCAACAGTGGTGAATGTCATCCTTAAGAATGCATTGCTTTCTTTCAAATGCATCACATGCAACATCCATCCATCTGTGTGTGACAGCAAGTTATCCACAAGGAAAATGCAATGCAGACGCACGGGTTGATAACATGTGGACAGTCACACATGTGGATAATCCACCATCACAGACAGCTCCATAATCATCACACATATGCATTATGACAGCTGAGTTTGATAAGCACATGTCCCACATGCAGTGAGCTGGTGGAGGATCAGTGAGGCCTGCTGTACCCATTGCGCATTTTAACTTTCAGAAGCACAGATCTCCATCACCCATTGAAACCATTGATCCATGTGGCTTTTCTGTTCAATCTATGGTTTGATGTTTGTTCAGGGTGAATCCTAAATGGATCAATGAAGAAGGAGGAGGAGGAGGATGGTACATGGGATCACACCCATTTTTTGGATGGTTTACTTACCTACTTGACTAGTCTTGTCCTCCCTTTGTGCTTTCAGGGACAGGCCAACCACTAGTTAGTCCGATCAGATCCCTGATTTCAATCTCAGATGTGTTGCTGTCAGCTGTGCGGTGCCTGGGTTGCGCGCATTCACCGAATATCAGCTGTGTTGACCCTGCTGGCATCACACGTGGGTTCGATTTTCGGCACGGCCAGGTCGTTGACCAGCAACAAACGAATATCCCTTTTGTCTTTTCTCAATGATCAAGCCTGAAAGAAACCTCAGCAGTTTCACAGCCACTGCGCATGCGCGCTCTTTGCATTTAAAGGGCGTCCGTACGGGAGCGCGCGCGCGTCTGGCTTTGGGTTTGAAAGAGCGCACTTTGTTTAGCAATAGATTTAAAGACTTTTTTAAGCATGTTTTTTTTGCTTTTTTTGTTTTGATTTTGACTTTATCTGTATTTTTGTATAATTTAATGCACATATTTGAGGGCCACAGCTGACCCTCAAATATATGCATTATATAAAAAAGTAAGAAAAAAAGACAGTTCACAGGCATAGGACAGCTGTGTTTCCATGAAGTTCAACACAGAGAAATGTTTTCAGGAATACTGTGACCTGGATGTCCACAGTCATGGCAAGTTGTGTAGTCTGGTTGGATAAATATAGTCAAGTGAAACTTGAATCTGGTGACCTGTGGGGTGATCAAGTGGGGCAATGGGGTAAAAATCCACAACCAACAATGATTTTAATCTTTTAAACTATCCCCCAAAACAACAAGACTTTTGTTTTTAAGCCAGAATAACTGTTTTGTATGGACAAGATTTATTATGGAAAGTATGGGGAGACTGGGACAGGAATGAGCTAAAGTGATGATGCTTGGTTTGTCCATTCCTTCTTCTGAAATATAAATCAGTCATATGTGACCTAATTCAAGTGTTTTTAATGTGCAGAATATTTCTTGTTCTGTCCTAACTGTTTATGTGTAGCATTACACAAATTATTGATTCATATGCTTTAAATCTGTGTTTTCTTAGCTTTTAAAGGTGTAGTTTGCAAGTGTCAAAGCTTTCTAGATCACAATGCACATTTTATCATGACAGTTGCAATATTAGATATTTCTATTTGTGCCTTGTTGTAAAGATGAATAAACACATGGTTTGCTACACTAAACTTGGAAATGTGTCCAATTATAATCACAAATACTCAGTTTTCCGAGAAGTTTGCGTGCTTTTAGATATTTGTGTCTTGATTTTTTAAACACCATGTTTGTTCACCAATAAATGAAGAAAAAACTAGATGATTACTTTGATAAGTCTTTAACTTTTATGGACTGTTATTTCAACAATTGGCTTTATCAGTTCAAGGATAGGTTGGTGGTATATTGGTGGTAAAGATGACAAATGTGGGTAAAACCTATTAGAATTGATCCCTTCATGTATAAAAAGTCTCCGGAAAAACTGAAGGAAATACAAAAAGTGTTACAGCCTTGCAGTCTCCCCATACTAAGCTTTCTTTATAATAAAATAAGTCTGTTTGTGCAGATTGATGGTCATTTGTACTATACGTAAATAACAAATGTGCAATTCTGTGAAAATGTCAACTTTACCAAAGGTTTTTAGTGTAAACCTATAAAAACTAAATCAACATAAGTGAAACATTTTGATCGTGAAAATGCAAACAGCTCATTTTAAAAGTAATTCAAACAGTCAAGTTATCTGCACCGAATATAAATCCATACTGTGAACTCAAAATAACAAGTTAAAATAACATATGAT
The DNA here is from genome assembly GCA_033220385.1 of Triplophysa yarkandensis. NCBI lineage: Eukaryota > Metazoa > Chordata > Actinopteri > Cypriniformes > Nemacheilidae > Triplophysa > Triplophysa yarkandensis. Next base: position 13,070,938 of record CM065654.1, on the reverse strand, counting down.
TAAATAGTGACATATACTTATAAAAAAGGTGTTTAAGTTTTAGTAAACATAAAAGTTAAGTGCAAGTGCCTTAAAATTTCCGATGAAGTCAGTTTAAACTATTATTTTGAGTTAAGTGAACTTGTCGGGTTTAACAGTATACTAATAGCACAGATGTCAACATTGTTGGTTAAGATACCCATGCATGGTCTGTCTTTAAGTTTATTTTTCATAGTAAAGTAAGGGTTATATTCCTAACTCTAAACTTTGCTCATCAACCGATGCATGGAAATAAAACTACAGTACTATAATAAAACTATAGTACTATAATAAAACTATAGTACTATAATAAAACTATAGTAATTCTTTTATATATTATAAAGAGCTTTCCCTTGATCAGTTGTTGGATTCTGCTTCTTGTTTGTATATTTTAATTCACATCAAAGTTTATTGTCTCTCAAAAAATGTCCTTTTGTCACATCCACAACAGATTTACATTAAACTAGAAAACTTCTTCATAACCTGATAATTTAAACACAATCATCAAGAGTTATGTAAAACATAAACAGTTGACTTGTAACAATTCAATTCTAAGAGTGTTTTTATTGTGTCCATAACTCTTGAATCTCCCACATGAACATAAAAACCTTTACACTTTTCTTCAACTATCTGTTTGTGCATCCACACATCACTCCCTCACTTCCTCGGGTTCATCCGAACTGAGCTGAATCTCACAGTTGTGATCCGCTTGGATTTCGCGCGGCGCGTGGCATTGGTTACAAATTGATCACGCATGAAGACGGGACGCGCGGATTGGTCGCTCGAACGCCAATTAAAGCGAAGCACAGTCGATCCCTCCTGACAGCGAGTCGGGATAAAAAGTTTGCGGAGTAAAACGCAGAACTCTCGGAGGGAGGGGATTTAAAGTCAACATGAGCGACACAGAGGTGCAGAGCCCAGCACCTCCCGAGGAACCTCAACCAGAGAGGAAGATCATCGGTAGGGATTCATTGACTTTAATGGAGATGTTTCTTTTCCCAGCATTGTTTATGGGATGGACAAATCTGTTTGTGAAATGTGACGTCAAACCCATCACTTTATCCTAAATGTGTTTTATGCTCTTTATTTGCTTCTGTGCTATTTTCTGATGAGTTATGTAACATCTGTACTTTCATTTTTGATTTGGAGTCTTATCAACTTCCACGTGGTTGCCACTTGGAAGCAGTAATTGATACAATTATCAAAGAGGTCACGTGATTGGACTTCCCTTGTGCTCTAGATGACGTGTATAACAGGTGTATCTTGGTTAACTCTCAACACCAATATTTGGGATTCATGGGAATCTGGTATAGGATCTGAAGCTGTTCACATCCGATCTGTGATTAAAGAGTGAAAGTGGATTCAACTTGACTCCCATTTTTGGCTCTGTCCCCATGTGCTTCAGGTGGGAGGGGTTTAAGGGCAGGTGTGCTCCATAAAGTTTGGTCTAAAGTTTAATTTATTATTCATTTATTTGTGCACCTGTCGACTTCAAAGTATGTTTAATAAAGTGTCTCCATGTATCACTTGGTTTATTTGTATGGATTTGGGATCAGTCCTTATTGATGGGAAATGGTTTCCAAGTTTCTGGTTAATAATTCACCCGCAGGTCCCACGGTGTACACATAAGTCAGGAGTGGCTGGATACAGATTGTGTTTTGTGTGATCTGATTATATGATTGTGTCATTTTTCTTTTCGCAGCGACCGCTGTGCAGGGGACTGTAAAATGGTTCAATGTGCGTAATGGATATGGTTTCATCAACAGGTACGTTTGGTTTGGTTTCCAATCACACTTCACGTTTAAGACTATACTTTTGGTACGTCGTCTACTTTAACCTGATATAAAATCATGGCGCAAGGCACCTACGTTTGGACAAAAAGTTGCATTGGCTTGAGAAGAAGCATTTATCGCTTTGAGTTTCTCGAAACCTAAAACCCCCAACGCCAATTACAATGAAATACTGCCATCGGGGGCATTTATGGGAAGTCATGGCCTAGTGCTTGGAGAGTTTGATTCCTAACCTTAGGGTTGTGGGTTCAAGTCGGGCTGGTAGTATCATGACTTGGGTGCCCTAGAGCAAGGCACCGAACCCTCATCTGCTACCCGGGCACCGCAGCTTTAAAGGCTGCCCACTGCTTCGGTTGTGTGTTCACGGTTGGTGTGTGTTCACTGCTGTGTGCACATTTTGGATGGGTTAAATGCAGTGTATGAATTCTGAGGATGGGTCATCACACTTGGCTGTATGTCACATCACTTTATATAGATTACAAAATCTGTTTCACGAAAAGTTCATTTGAGTGTTTTTCCCCACAGGAATGACACCAAAGAAGATGTTTTTGTTCATCAGGTAATTCATTCATAGCTAGTTATGCAAATCACAATTTATAATCAGAATATAATTTTAATATCCACATGCTGAAAATGTTGCATTTGATGATATATTTTTCTTAAATATGTTCTGTTGTAGACTGCAATTAAAAAGAATAACCCCAGGAAGTTCCTCAGAAGTGTGGGGGACGGAGAGGTGGTGGAGTTTGATGTTGTTGAAGCCACTAAGGTATAAAACACAAAACATTCCTTAACTATTTAGATTTATTTGAATGACTTTTACTGTCTTTGTTTTAGGGTTCTGAGGCAGCCAATGTGACGGGCCCAGGTGGTGTACCCGTCAAAGGCAGCCGATATGCCCCCAATAAACGCCGGTTCCGTAGACGGTTCTATCCACGAAATGAACGCCCTGGCCAGGGAGATGTAAAGGCTGGTGATTCTACTGGTCCCACATCAGAGGGAGAAGGCAACGAAGAGAGAGGCAGTCATCCACCTCGCCCACGACGCCAGCGTCCGCGTAGAAGACCCATTGTGCCACAGGGCGAGGTTAGGCCTTTGGATGAGAATTTTTTTTTTTTTTATTGACTTGTGATGCAAGATTTAAGATTATTGCAAACATGCAATTCGGTGGACAATCTGTCAGTAGGTTTTTTTGGTGTTTGTGTCTAATCTAGGGAGATGCAGGAGACAGGAATGTAGAGGGAGAAGGTGCCCAGCAGAGGCCTCCACCACGCAGGTTCAGACCCCGATTCCGAAGGTTATTATGTTGTGTCAGTGGAATGTGTCCATCCTAAGAGCTTTTGGGTCACTCTTATTTTTTTAGAGGAAACAAAGTTAAACGAAACTCAAGTAATTAAAAGTAAGAAAGTCCTAATTGCATCCAACAATTTACTTTTAAATTTAACTAATTCTTACGAAGTTTGAAATCTTATCATGGACAGACACAAGATGAAGAAGGTGGTGCTGTGAATTTAAAGGAGGCTTTGAGCTGCATTTTAATAAATGAAATGGCAAATTTGAGACACTGCAACATTTTTATGTGTTAAAGTGTTCTAAAGTCTTAAGATGGGTGAAAATATATTAGGTAATATAAAATTCATTTCTCAAGGCCATTCCGTCCTCGTCCACCTCCTGGAGAGTCAACTGCCCCTGCAGAAGAGCAGGAGTCTCCTTCTAAAGAAGGCCAGACCGATGGGGAGCAGGCTGAAGGACAACCCCGGAAACCCCGCAGACAATTCAGGCGACGTAGACAGAGGAAATCTGAATCTGGCGCTTCTAAAGTGAGCCTTTTCAGGAAGTCTTGAGTTTTAGACTTCATTTTCAGCAGCATTATTTTCACTGACTGACTTTAAAAGCGATAACTTTGTGTACTTTCTTCTTAAATGGGTACTTACACGATTGCTTCATTTTCCGAGATGAGACTGGAAATGAGTAGAGCACTACAACATGTTTTATTTCAGTGGTAAACTAGATTGTGCAAGTGCAGTTTCACATTGCTTGTGGATATCATTTGGCTTCCTTTATAGGATGAAGATGACCCTGATAAAACATCTGATGCTTCCCCTGATGGGTTGCCTAAGACTAAGCCGCCTTCTGAAACCTCTCCAAAACAATCCCCTAAAACATCTGAGGTGAGGAAGAATGTTTATAGGCTGAACCCTCCCTAGACTACAACATTAACTTGGATATCGTACTTAAGTTTAAGTACTAAACGCACACATACACATTCAGGTAAAAAGCCTGTGTACTAACAACTGTTTGTCATTTTTAGGCACCTGCCCCTACAGCTGCCAAGAGCACAGAATGATTTCTGTGACCTGAAGGAATCATTCTACCCCCAGCAAGAGGTGGGACTTCCTGCGCTAAACTGGTGCTGTGTTTTGAAAGTGGTATAAGTTTCGGCCATCAAACTACAACTGCTTAAAATCATCAGATGCCAAATTAAGCCGCAGGCAATGTATTCTAAAAGCTTTTTCCAATTTTTGTTTTTCTAATGGGATTCAAACTATTTTGTTGGTTTTAATTGGCAAAGGTTTTGATTATTTAAACTGTTAATACATTTCTGCGTTCTGTCTCCATATATATATTCTTGGGGTGAATTAAGACTCCTTTTGTCCCAATTCACCTCAATTCATAGTTGCTTAATGTTTTTAAATAATTATTTTCTTGTCTCACTTTCTTTTGCCTTTCTCTTTCTCTCTTCCCTTTCACAATTACCCTCTTGTTTCCCTGTGTCGCTGCATAGGTTCCTGGGTGGGTTAGTTTGGGTGGTAAGACCTCACCTGTTTCATCAAACATTCAACTCTTTGTCCAAACAACTTGCTCCTCACTTCTTGCCCTTATCCCGCCCCCCCCCACCTGATCCACCCCCTGTGGAATGGACCCTTCATCTGTCAGGGCTGGTGGGGAAGGGAGGGTTGTGCGAATTGCATATTTAGCTACTTAAAATAATTGCAAAAAACCTGCTCCAAAAGCCCATTTATATTTGTAGTATTTCCCCTTTTTTTGTTGCATACTAAGGGCGGTGAGCAGTTGAGAAAACATGACCAGTTTGGCTACTTTAAGTTCATCAATGAGAGGAAATGCCATCAAATACTGCGCAGGCTCTTCTCTTACTTAAAACTAAATACAAAAGGGGAAAAAACAGCCAATTAGAATAGAAAATTGTTCAAACTTTTGTCTTTTTTTTTTCATTTTTAATGTACTTTTTTTTGGTTGGGATTATGTGCAATGTTGATAAAGTGAGTAATTAAAGTTTTTGCAAAGCCATTTGACTCTTGCACTGGTTCAGAGTGTGACTGGTGTATGGTGTTTAGTATTTACATCTATAGATATTCACGTTTGTGATGTGAGATTAGCATGTTTTATTCTTCAATTTCAGGTACATTTCCATGGTATGTTTTTTTTTTTTATGCATGGTAATAAAGTAAATCAAGTGAAAGGTTCTCTCAAAAAAAATCACAAACTTTGCCTGACGTTTGTGAATTAAAGACTAAGAGAGACTATTTTCTGTATCTTTATGTACAGTCAACACTGTTACTGAAATATTGTTTCAAATTAAAATTTCAGAATTCTATGATTTGTGCATGAAAACGTGTCTAGCATATCAGGTTCTTTGCATTTCTTCCATGTTGAGTATAGACCCAGAGTGGTTGAAAATATAAACCGTGACCATCCACTCTGTTACTCAGAAAGGTAAAGATATATTAAAGGGTAAGGGAAAAAATCCAAACCCATGTTTAAAGTATAAAGGATTTGTAAGGTCATGTTTAAAACCAAAATGATCAAAGATTCATATCCCATATGCTATTTAATGACGCAAATGAATTACTAGGTGAATGTGTCTTTGATAAGAACACATTCAAGCCAATGAAGACAACTGCTTGTTTTATTTAATTATATAAATAAATACATGTTAAAGATACACTTCTCACACACACCTCAGAACAAAAAACAACACAAACCAATACAACTCACAAAAAAGGCATTCAAGAGCAACCTGTTTTGTCCTTTCAGACAAGCACACGCATTTAACATATTACTAATGTTCCATCTAGACTAAAAATAAGTTTTGAACTATATACATGAAAAAGTTTCTTAAACCCAGGAGTATTATACTATAGCTTAGATCTAGTTCTTAAAACCCTTAGAGCGACAATTTGTGTTTCTTTGATTCTGTCATTGAAATGTACAAGTAAAATTTTAGCATGTGCAAAGCATGTCATTCTTAAAAAAATATCTGACAGCTGTAGATAGTTTGTTTCTTATAAATAGGAGAATGTCTCAGGCAAAGATAAAATGATTAGGAAAATAAAAGCACAAACTGAAATTGATAATATTGGCTTTGTGTATTACAGAAAACCTATGTGCAGATAAAGTGCAGGAATCCAAATCTCAAGTCTCTTGCTCCTTTTTCAAACACCATTGCACTTTCTCCCAAGACCAGTAACCATCTTCATGTCCCAAAATTCTTCATATCCAAACTCATCTGAACGTTCTCTTATTGGTATGCATCAATTTTCCTGTGTCCTTTCTAAGGCCTCATGAAAGGTCAGTGCTGGCCCCCATCCATCATCTCCTTCCCTATCAGGCTTCAGTTCTCTGTCCCCTCAGATCCAAGGTAGTCCAATTCTGTACTGTGCTTCCCTGGTTCCATATCCATGTCCATCATGTTTTGTGGACAGTGGAAGGTGGCTGAGATCTGGTCGAAGGTCTTGCCTCGTGTCTCGGGAACCCGCAAGAACGTAAAGAGTAGAAAGAAGAGGAGGAACGTGGCAAAGATGAGAAAAACGTACGGCCCGCATAAATTCTGTAATAAAAAGAGTCCGAATTAAGTTTTTCATTAATTCAACATGAGTATTTCATTGGGTAAACCCATTTTATGGTTCAAAAGGAATTGGAAAAATGAATAGTTCAACTGTACTTACAGCGACATATTGGAAGCCCATGCCAATGATAAAGTTAGCTGTCCAGTTGGAGCAGCCGGCCACTGCCATGGCTGCAGGTCTAGGTCCTTGTGAGAAGAGCTCAGCCACGAAGAACCATGGGATGGGTCCTGGACCCACCTCGAAGAAACCCACGAAACCAAAAATGGCCAACATGCTTATGTAGCTCATTGAAGGCACAGTTTCCTGGAGATGTACACAAAACCACAATGTTAGGTGACAACAATGGAAATATGAATAAGAAAGAGGACAATGTAAAGAAAACATAGCATTAGCCTTAGTTTAGTACAAGGTGAAACTGTTTACACCATTTATGTCGGCTTGTACTAAAAAACATTGAATATAAAAAAACATATAACATAAATTACTTTAGATATAGTTATTGTAACAGTACAGTTTCCATTACTGTTTCTATACCTATGTAATTTGGTTCCGTCAATGTGAATATAATAAAACCGTTTCTTAAATCTGTTTGTAAGTTATGTGAGCCGTCATTTTCGTCATTTGACAAGATTGCAAAACTGACCAGTAATGTGAGGGCAATTGTCATGATGATGGCACAGATACACATTCCCCCAAGCCCTAGCATGTGCAGTGTCCGGCGGCCCATCTTCTCCACCAGGAAAAGCTATGGATGGGACATACATGCGATTTGAGGTCAGGCATCACTATCATTTTATTATCATAAGCTTAGTAGTTCACCCTGAAATGAAAATTTTGTTATTTACTCGACCCTTTGTCTTCTGCTTAACACGAAAGAAGATATTTTTAAGAATGATCGTTACAATAAACCGCTGATATACAATACAATGGGGACCAATGGTTTTCTTTAACCAGCATATTTTCAAATATCTTCTGCAGAAGAAAGAAAGTCATACTGCAGTGTCAAGAGGGTGAGTAGATGATGGCACACTTTTCATTTTGAGGTGAAATGTCACTTTAAATTTTCTGCTTTTATAATGACATACAATATATAGATAAATGTATACAATAAAAATATCATTATGTGTTTCAACATACAGAGACAACAGTGAAGGCACAGTTGATAACCCCAGCTCCTATGGTGGCATACACTGGACTCTCAACACCAGCCTTCTTGAAGATGTCAGTAGAATAGTAGAAGATCTGAGCCATTCAAAACAAAAGAAGTGATTCATTATAATTAGGACACCTATTGGTTAAATCTAACACTTTAAAGTCTAACACTTGAAATGTGTTCAATGTTTGTATTTTCCAAAGTGTTTAAGATGTAGTCGCTTAAATCATGTAGGTATTGAAATTCAAATTGTCATCTCATCCTGAGTTTTACATTTCACGTCTTATTTCATCATATGAAAACTAAGGGTCTTCTACTAACAGCATTAATTCCAGACAGCTGCTGAGAGAGCTGAAGCATGATGGAGATGATGATTGGCTGCCTGTAGAGAGGAGACCGGAAGAGCTCAGCTATAGACACCTTCCTCTCCATGTCCATTCTCCTCTTCTCCTCCTTCATCTCAGCCAGATCATCACTGACCTCGAGACGCCCAGTAAGACGCCGTACAGCTATGGAAGGGAAACAAAACAGGTTAAAGTGTTTACGAATATGTTGCGAGGTCAAAATTAAATGGTCTCACTCATGTATAATTTACTTTCTGTGTATCAATGTGAAATTTGATTTCCATCAGCAAATTTTTAGGAATACACACTGAAAGGGTTTTTTTGGGGGGTTTCTGGAGTGTAATATGGAATGCTTGACATTTCTATTGGTAGCATACATTGAACATGTAATATAGCTACAAATGTTTGAATAAAGTTTAACCATCTCAGGGTCTCACCACTCTTGGCATGGTGCTCCTGGCAACGGATAATATAAAGGAAGCGTGGGCTCTCAGGACAGAAAGGTAACAATGCCATCTGTAGGACTGTTGGTAGCACGGTAACACCCAAGAGAACAGGCCACAGCGTCTCACTGCCTAACAGAGACTCAAGACCTAAAATCTGCAAAGAGATTTGAAAATCCAGTGATAGTATAGATTCTAGTTGTTGATGACGGCTAAAAAAAAAGTTACTGTTTGGTGTACCTGTGCTATGAGAATGCCGGTGACGATGGCTAGCTGGTGCAGTGTGCCCAGAGCTCCTCTCAGACTGGTGGGGGCAATTTCACCCACATACATGGGCACCAATCCTGATGCCAAACCTGATAAGAGAATCATGGGTTGCATAGGGTTAGATTGATCTTTATAGTGTTTCAATAAAGGTGTATTGCATTACATAAGATATTGTGATAGTAAAATATTAATAGCATAATATTATTACATTTAAAGTTTCTCTAAGATATCTGTGTGAACATGAGGAAAGATCATTCATAAAAACTACTAACAAATCATAAGATGACTATTATGGTTTAAACATCTAGGAAAGCAATAAAAAATTTAAATTGTGTCATCACTTATTCTCTTGTCAGTTTAAAAATGCAGACGACAAAATCCAATATTTTGAAACCTAATTTTGTTATTATACACTCACCCTCAGCATTTAAAATGCTATGGCTTTATTTATTTTGCAAAATATATTCTGAAGGATGTTCATAACCATAAATGGTAGGTCCCCATTGACTTTGACTATTGTATGGACACGAAACAAGTGCAAGACAATAGGGACCAATGGTTTTCTTTCACCAACATTTTTCCAAATATCTTCTTTTGTGTTAAGCAGTAGAAAGTATGTTTTAAAGGTTTGCAGTGTCAAGGGAGTGCTTAAGTAGACAGCATGATTTAAGTGATAGTTGACCTCAAAATTATTTATCATTAACTTTACTCAATGCAGGTGAATAAGAGTCAACTTTCTTCAAAATATCTTCTTTTGGGTTCTGAAAGTAAACAGGCTTGGAATGACAAGCATGGGCAAATGATGACCAAACTTTCCTTCGTGATCAAACTATCACCTTAATTTATGTTGTAATGATGGATGTGTCTCTATTTAAGGAGGGGTATTATGTGGATTCATGGATAATAAGTGCTTTAGACTGTTAAACATGTTGAGTGGTAATGTTCAACGTAACCAATTGTTAAAAACCAAGTTGGACGCATGACGTAGTATTTCAGTGTTGTTAAGAGATATAAACAGCAACATTCCAACCTACAGGTACTCAAGGTTAACATAAGAGTGGCAGAAACTGCATGTGATACATATCCTTTAAGTAAAACCAGTGCAGTGAGTTGCAACAGATACATCAGAACTTATTTGAGCATGTAGTGTTGACACACCACAGCAGTGTGTGTAAGTGTGACTGACACCACATGATGGGGCTCGTCTAGTGTCTGCTGAACCCCTGCATGTTTGACATAACCATGTGATCATATTATGCCAGCAACAAAACCCGGTCATGCACTTGTTGACCTTCCACTATTTTTATAAAACCCTTTACTTTACCAAACCATTGTACAAAAATCTGAAAATGGTATATAAAGTGAAAACTGAGAAGACTGCTTTTAAGAAGCATGCTTTGTCAGTGTGCCATTCTGGAATATTCTGTCCATATGAAGAGAATATCCACAATTAAAAGATGCATTGAATTTTCTTGTCCCCTTTAAATAATGACATTGCAGATAGAAGGCTTAATCTTACCACAATATGCCCCAATCGTGAAACGTCCTAAGATCATCATTTCAAATGATCGGCAGACTTTGGACATGCCCATCAGGCCTCCACCAATAAATGCAAGCAAATTATTGATAAGCATTGCTTTCCTCCTGTCACGTTAAACAGAATATCAAATTAATAATTAAAAAACAGACATATGTACACCATGCATACAAACTTTACATATACATTTTTGTATTTTAAAATTGTTAAAGGGATGTTTCACCTAAAAATAAAAATGTGTCACCCTGAAGTAACTTTAATCCTGTAAACACATCTTTATCATCTTAAACACAAAGAAAGATATTTGGATGAATTTTAGCAAATAAGAATTCTGGGTCACTACCATAGGAGAAGAGATATATTTTTGAAGAACTTCATCTACTATAGTTGTCAATGGTCCCCCATAAATCTCAGTCTGAAACACTCTTCTAAATATCTTCCTTTGTGTTCAACTGAACAAGACATTTCTACCAGTAAAGGAACAACACATGGCTGCGTATTTCATAATAGAATTTATTTTTGGTGAACGCCCTTTTCTAGACTGGCAACAAAACTTTCTTATCATTCCATTTTAAATATTCTCTTCATTATATCCAAAGTGCAGTATGTATTAGTTTGTATGTATAATGGGAATCAGACTCATGACCTTGCCGTTGCTAGTTACAGGAATGTTCAAAGGAAGCGATCATGACCTCAACTGACCATGAAACCTTAAGGGCACAACTGTTATAACCTGTTGCAACGGGAGAGCCATTGAGATCAGTTATCACTAAAAGCAAGGTTGCATTGAAGTGTAGAAAATCACTTAAGATAAATGATCAGACACAAACCCTGTACAAAAATAACTAAATTAAAAGAATCGATCTAGAAAATCCACACCAATACTGTGCAGTATTTGACCTTTTAAATCTTTATCTTTATTAGTTTGAGTTTTGCATGAAATCGAAGTGCTTTTTCGTGGTTCTCTATCAACTTAGCAACTGGAAGTTGACCCACCTGCCAAGAAACTCTGAGACAATTCCCACAGAGAAGGATGACAACATGCCCCCAATGGAAAAGATGGCCACTGAGAGTGACCAGAGAGACGTCAGTGTTTGTAGAGGGATTGGTTCTGAGTATCTTTCAATCCATGTTGAGTTATACTCCTGCTCAATGATCTAATGAAAAGATGACACATCAGGATGAAATGGTGTTATCTGTCTTTGCTCTTCTTGGGAAAAATAATGATATACAGTTAAGCTGTTTGCATATATGTAGATGAAAAGCCCCATTCATATGTAATACATACTTAAAATTGTAATAGATCACTATGCAATCACTATATAAAATAAATATAAAAATATATTAGTAAAATTTATAATGATGATCTGATATCAAAACATGTAGCAGAGTTTGGTTAAAGAAAAATGGGAAGGTATAAACCTTGATATGAAATCCTCTATATACATTGAATATATAATGGCACATCTAACCTCTCGTAGATTTTAGTTATATGAGAACAAAAAAGAAAGAACACCATTTCTTTCTCTCCACCTACACTAAGCTTTGCATTCAATCACTACGGAAAAATGTTATTCTTCCCTAAAATAGTTTTATGGAATTTTGAGTAGAAAAACTAAATCTTGTCGAAACGAAAGAACACAGATAATTATGACTTAAGCCTCAAATTGTGTATTGTGTATTGTGTTCATTTTAAATCTGTATGACTTGTTTCTATCGTAGAACACAAACGATGATATTTTGAAGAATGTTGGTAACTGGCACATATTGCTTTGGTTTTGTATCTATATAATAAAAGTAAAGGGGTGCCACAGTCATCAACTTTCTACCGACACGTTTAAAAAATGATAAGTGGGTGAGTAAATAATGACACACGTTTTATTTTGGAGTGAACTTTCACTTTAAAAGTAATATTTTGGTTAATTAAAATGACTCGGGTGACCTGAAGACATCTGGCAAGACCAAGGAGATTCCTACATTTTGACCTTTAGGTAGATGAAACAATAACACAGGCATTAGCTGTGAGTTATTTTAGGCCCATCTCTGGAAATGTCACATCCAATAAATCTCTCTCACGTACTGCATGATCTAGAATTAGATGTATGTGCTGTACATCAAAGAAGAGAACTTTTATATTGTATTTGATTTAACACTGAAGCAGCTTATTATAATGTGCTTAATAGATGCAGAAGGGAAGAATACGTATTACCAGAAGTAGACTTAATCAAGGAGGATATCAAAAACCTATCAGTTCTAGATTTACAAAGTAATTTAGTATAAATTTAGTATTATAAAAAGTAATTTGGGAATTTGTTTGAACCAAATCTACACAAACATTTCTCAGCGTGTTAGTGTATTATGTTTTCACCATTTACAAGGTCTCTAGACTCCCGATAAGTCTAGTTTTGTCTCTTACCATTCAAGACAAAAGAAAGAAAAAAGCACTTTAAATGATTATAAAACGTTTAAATACCTTTTGTGGAGCATTGATCACTCCAATGTTGTAGCCAAACTGAAGGGAACCAAGCACAGCCGTAAACACTGAGAGCACGAGAGTTCCAGTTATTCTCTGCAGGACACAACAATGACAACACACACATCAATGTTTACACATACAACATCACATGTCTGTTAAAGCAAAATGACAAAAACATAAACAATGTCAAAATATAACACATTTCGATTGCAATATAGATGTAAAATGAGTGGGCCGGTGTCTTGTCATTGTGATCCATGCAACATTTGCAGTGTGAACTTTTGAATTAGCAGAACAGACCTCACACCTGTCTTGTAAGTGACTGACAGGAGCGCGGGAAAAGCCCGAACTCTTGTACTGTTTATATCTGCTGACTAACCGTAAGACATTCAAAATGTCCTGCCATGAGATTTTCTGTTTTCAATAACACTGGAAAAAACATCCATATCTTATTTCAAATGATAGCATGGCGGGGGAAATGTGGTCAAGAAAGACATTTATTTTACATTGCTTATCTGAAAGTAAGATTTTTCAAAAATGAAAATGAACAAAATTAGTTTTGACCTGGGGCACTATTGACTCCCATGGTGGCACAAAAAGGCATGGAAGAAAATGGTGACCCAACATAAGTTACTTACGGGGTTATGATTAAGTTATTAGTGTTGGCTTAGCAGATCATGACAATGTTCCTTTTAAATGTTTTACACCAATTTACCAGACTTATACACTAATATATTATCAAACGCCTTAGTAACGGACGGTTGTGTTTTGTAATGACACATAAAACAATGGCATGAGGGATAGATCTTATCCATTGATTTCTTTTAAAATTGAAAACTATCAGAGACAAATTATATTTGATGTGATTTTCAGACATGCTGGCACCATACGTGGTATATCGGGAGAAGGTTTCAGCTTTAGTGTTGTGATACTGTACAGTACATAGATTGGGCAAAAGTTTTTTTTTGCCATTTTAAAGTCCATTGTATGATGCAATGCTGTGACATCTAGGTTGTCCAAAGGTAAACATTTGACCTTGGAGATTGCAACCATTTAAATGTTTCTGGATGCAATGTTAGACATTATAAATATCTCAGATTGATCGAATGCAATTGTCAAGAGTAACTTTATCATCTTATCAGATGCATTAAAAATGTCTCAAATAAAATTAATTTAAAAAATGTTATAAAAAATAGTATATAGATTTAGAATAAATGTCATAATAAAAAAATTATAAGCATATATAAATAATACATAAAAATCTTTTGTTAATACCTCCCCTCCTAACTGCTGAAACCCAGCCGGCATGACTCTGCTTCTGTCCTCGGTTTTGCCTCACACACGTAAATGTAAATGCTCCCAAAAGATATTATTCCAGTGGCTTTGAAATTGGTCCTTTTAACAAAAAGTATTCAAACAAACAATAAATCAAAGTCTCCGGCACGTTCTGTAGTTGGCCTTTCCCTGCAACTCCGGTATCTATAATTTCCTCTATGACACAGTTGGTTTGAAGAGACACAAGACACATGCCCGCTTACTCTTGGCCAGCAGTGATTTTTGAAGTTTGGGCTGAGGCAGATGGGAGGGGTTTAGATCTACGCCAAAGGAGTCGCAAGACTGGTTGTTTCCATTAGGCCCAGTCCTACAAGGCTGGTTTGCTTGTGCACACAACTTCCTTGACCTTATGTGTCATTGTATTAAAAGTACAAGTCTATAATAGTGTTTTATGTTTCATTTATGTTTCATTGTGTTCTTTGCATAAAATATACAATTTAAACCTAGTACTAGAATACGGAAAATATATTCATTATCAGCAAACTTGTGATTTTAAAGAAACATTATAAAAAGCACACAAACTGAGCATTTTGTATATTCTCACCTAGGGACTAAAATGAGCATATTTTAGTTTGGTTTGAACATGTTTTTTACTGTATCACCTAAACATCTTTGACAAGTATTGCAGATTCACGCTGATAGATTATCTTAGAGTGTGTAACCGGGCTAACCAAGTCTCCATTGTCCGGCTTTTCATAGCACATAAATCCCTTCCCGTTTTAGAACACATGCCTAAGGGGTCACAAACTCTTCCTATACCCTCTCAGTCACTCATTCACATGTCACACTAAAAGAATCTCTGCCGGCAACAGGTGGCCCTCAATTGTAGACGGCACCACTCTTATATTTATGCATGTGGCTCTTTTTTCACGCTGAGTTTTGCGAGCAGGGGGTAATGGGTCTCATCCGTAATGCGACGCAGAAGCAGTCAACGACGCAATGGAAAAAAGTCTGCTGACGTTCTCTCTGTTTATTAGCCCTGCCGTACTTCCCACCACACACCCCCAGCAGGTTAACACGCCTCTGGCTCACACCACTTTCTTTCCCTCCCTTGTTTTATTCTCAGCTTACTCCCTCTCTCCTTGATCCTCTGGTGTTCTTGGCTTGGAAAGAGCGGGTGAACCCGACACCTGTCAGCTGAAGTCAGGGCCCCAGCCAGAGTCATGTGCGCTCTGCTTACTAAACCCATAGAAACAAGATCTGTTAAAGGTGGACTCATAATGCACTTCTGTGATCCGTATACACGACACGACTTTTTAGATGTGTATTAATAGGTAGCTTAATTGAAATATTATTGGATCAAATGAATATGATGGACGTCCAAACGGGTTATAGTCTAACAGATGTCATCAAAGGTAGATGATGAAAAAGATTTGGTCTTGGTTGTATTTCGAAATTATCCCACTTTTATTTATCTATTTTTATTTTTTTATATAATATCTTCTCCAAAAAGAAATATTCTGCCATCATTTAACACCCCTCATTTTAAGTCTGCACTGGTTGCTGGAAGTACTTAATAGTATCATGTATATTGGTATTACACAGTTAAATTAAGTTTTTGAACATAATTTCTATTAAAATGTGAAATGAGGCTATGTTAAAACAACTTAATTTAATCTTGTGGAATCAATTTACATGATCAAATTAAGTTATTCTGACAACCCATCTTGTCAGTGAATGGGAGTTTTCTCTTGCAAGACACAAAAGAAGATATTTTGTGTATGGTTCGTTACTGAACAGCAGTGGCACCAGTTCACTTCTAATGTACGGACCCAAATCCCCTGCAAGTACATGAGTGCCATTTACCGACATCCTTCAAATTCAATTTCTTCAAATTGTTTTATGTTGTGCAGAAGAGAAAAAGTCATACAGGTGTCAAGAAACCAAATTAATAATGACAGAATTTGTTTCTGGTGAACCCTTTAAATGTGAAAATATCAACAATTTAGCATTACTGAAATAAGATATGCAGAATGTACAATGAAAACAGAATAAACGCACATATTTTCATATACAGCTCATCACACATTTGACAGAACGTATAGGAATAATAAACATTAAATATTGATTCTATACCATTTTCCAATGTATGTTTCCCTGTTTATGAATACAAAATGAATATGTACAACACACAGAAATACATCATGCAAAGACAAACTTTTATTATTTACATTTACATTTACATTTAGTCATTTAGCAGACGCTTTTATCCAAAGCGACTTACAATAGTTATGAAACATTTACTATATGGGCAATTCCAGCATTATGGATGTGACATTTTGTGTTATGGACGTGATCTATAAACACTCTTAGAATACAATTGTGACTGGGAAACTGAACCTTGCAGAAAAAATACAATCTATTTTTAAGTTTTCTATTTTAAAAAAGTTCAATTAATCTGCATTATGGATGTTACCAAAAAGCAATATTTTGGAAGACAAAAAACCTCTCAAGATTTATGTGAATTAAATTTGAAGAAACTATAATCAAAAATATCCAACAAATAGTCAAGGGATAGCTCTTTATAGAACATACAATGACTATATGTTTATTTTAATGTGTCTTTTTTTTAGCAAAAATTAGTGTTATGGATGTGACAATGCTAAAAATAGCCCTAACTTAACTTTAAATATATAAAAATAATCCTGTAAAGATTTTAAGAGAAACCTCAAATGGGTATTTGAACCAACAATGTTGAAATCTTTGATATAAGTAAAATAAAAACATTTGGTAAAACTCAATATTTCCATGATACGGTCACATTTTCACTGCATGGCCAACATTTACATTTACATTTATTCATTTAACAGACGCTTTTGTCCAAAGCGACTTACAAGTGTTACGCAGTTACCCTGTTGCAGAGAAAATGTAAGACCTTACGTCTTGCTCAAGGACACTTCGGTCATTGTCTGCTGGCCCTGGGATTCAAACCCACAACCTTCTTCTTACAAGACGTCAGTCGTGGTCTGGTGGTTAGAGATTCAGTCTTGTAAGAAGAAGGTTGTGGGTTTGAATCCCAGGGCCAGCAGACAATGACCGAAGTGTCCTTGAGCAAGACGTCTTACGCTTGCTCTGCATCTGGGTAAATGCGAAACACTTGTAAGTCTCCTTGGACAAAAGCGTCTGCCAAATGAATAAATGTAAATGTAAATGTCCAACTCTCAAACCACCAGACCCACATGCAATATCCTTCAAGAGATTCGACTGTCCCCAAATCTAATATCAGACATTCTGACAGTATAAACGTGACACAGAAATCTCACAGAAATAAAAGTGTCATTTTTTGCAGTCTTGTTTTTTGATGGAGAATTCAAATGATGCGGCTGTGCAGAGTCACGTGACCGCGCGCACACACGTGACCGCGCTTGTGTTTGACTCTCATGAATGAAGGAAGTCCACAAGAGTTACAAACTGAACACGTGTTTGTGTGTTTGTGTGTTATTTCCTTCGGGATTATACGGATTTACTCCACACATCTCCTGAGATCTGGGAAGGAAACCGAGTGGAGAGGTATTGAGCAAACACGTGGTTTCGAATTGACAAATAATGAAGAGAAGGCTAAAATAATATAATCTAAACCAATAAAGAATGAGATGAACATCAACACTTTGTTATTGAACACGTTTATCTGAGGATGTGCGTTTGATCGTGTTGTGTGAAGTCATTTCCTCTCGATTACACGAAGGCCTTCTGTAAAGTCTTTATCTCTGAAAGTTCCGATTCATTTCTTATCGAACTCAATCGATTCTTTTGGAGTTTTCCGCGATGTTTCTCTGATCGCAGCACAGTTTGAAACCCGAGCCTGATCAAGTTTACTGACTTCCTTTGTTGTCATGTTGTGACTTTTATTCTTCTCCACATCTTTAAAGAAACTTCTTCACCTCAAAACGAAAAGTTTGTCATGAGATACTCTCTCCTCGATTTGGTATAGATCTGTGTTTGCTAAAATACTCAGGAAGATATTTAGAAGAATGCTGGCAACCGAACTCTTCTTGCAACATATTGACTTCAATCGTATGAAAAGACAAGCCTGTTTTCTTGCTGTCCTTCATTCTTTAAAATATCTTATTTTGTGTTTATGTTTATATGTTTAATACTAGTCTGCTCTTTTCGAGATTCGGTTCTTTTCGAGATTCGGATCTTTTCGAGATTCGGTTCTTTTCGAGATTCGGTTCTTCAAGATTTTGTTCTTTTCGAGATTCGGTTCTTTTTCAAGATTCGGTTCTTTTCGAGATTCGGTTCTTTTTCAAGATTCGGTTCTTTTCGAGATACGGAACTTTTCAAGATTATGTTCTTTTTCGAGATCTGGCTCTTTTCAAGATTCTGTTCTTTTCGAGATTCTGTTCTTTTTCGAGAATTGGCTGTTTTAAGATTCTGTTCTTTTCGAGATTCTGTTCTTTTTCGAGATTCTGTTCTTTTCGAGATTCTGTTCTTTTCGAGATTCGGTTCTTTTTCGAGAATTGGCTGTTTTAAGATTCGGTTCTTTTCGAGATTCTGTTCTTTTTCGAGATCTGGCTCTTTTCAAGATTCTGTTCTTTTCGAGATTCTGTTCTTTTCGAGAATTGGCTGTTTTAAGATTCTGTTCTTTTCAAGATTATGTTCTTTTTCGAGATCTGGCTCTTTTCAAGATTCTGTTCTTTTCGAGATTCTGTTCTTTTTCGAGAATTGGCTGTTTTAAGATTCTGTTCTTTTCGAGATTCTGTTCTTTTTCGAGAATTGGCTGTTTTAAGATTCTGTTCTTTTCGAGATTCTGTTCTTTTTCGAGATTCTGTTCTTTTCGAGATTCTGTTCTTTTCGAGATTCGGTTCTTTTTCGAGAATTGGCTGTTTTAAGATTCGGTTCTTTTCGAGATTCTGTTCTTTTTCGAGATTCTGTTCTTTTCGAGATTCTGTTCTTTTTCGAGAATTGGCTGTTTTAAGATTCGGTTCTTTTCAAGATTTGGCTCTTTTTCAAGATTCGGTTCTTTTCGAGATTCGGTTCTTTTTCAACATTCAGTTCTTTTGACTTGGCCCCTTCAGAAGATTTGGCTCTTACGGCTCCCAAAGGACTCTTTATTTGTTCACCTTCTGTTGTGTCCCAAGTCAGCAATTGTAAATTATTTGTGTGTTATATTTTTAAACATTTCTTTATAAACGTATTTTGATACATTTTTTGTTACAAAAACACAATTAATACCTAAAATAACATTTCAGGGAAAAAAATTAATTTAAATAATTAAACAGACGCTGCTATTTATTTTTCGCTAATTTCTTCCCCTTCGCTCTCACATAAATCTATCTCTATGTCTCTGATGTCTCTATGATGTAAATCCCTATTTTCATGCATGGTTTCCCATCCAAATTAAGTCCTGTCCCTAACACCAGATAAAGATTCGGATCTTCCAGACGGGAGTCAGCTCGTCTCATTCACTGCAAAGAATCGACTCTTCGCGCGAACGACACATCACTATTTTCCTCAAAACTGTTTGGTTATAAGCATTCATCCAAATATCTTTCTCTGTGTTCATCAGAACAAAGAATTTAATATAGATTTGAAATAATTGGAAGATGAGTAGATCATGATAGATTTTTCGTTAAACTATCACGTTTTGTAAAATCATTATATGTTAAAGACCCACATTTCCCTTCACATTAAAATTTACGATCCATGTTGTGTTTTTCCACATTTCAGACATGCAGTTGATATCTTTCCTGTATCTTGTATTTCATTTTAACTATGTTCTTTTTTGTTCTGTATCCTCCAGCGCACCATAGTAGTCCTTCACCAGGCTGCGAGGTAAAGCCATGAGTGACAAAGAGCCAACCGAGTTGTCCATGAGCGATGACAAGTTTGAGCAGATATGGGGTGACATGTACGTTCAGTCTCACAAACCAGTGTTATGTGTTTGTAAATGTTTCTGTTATCCCTTTTCAACTTGCCTGTTGAGTTCATTTTGAAGTGCCTCTCAGATGCTAAATCGAAATGTGTTCGTACCTGGTAACATTCTGTGAAGTAACAAATCTTTAATCTTCTGTTATAACCTTTAACAGTATTTAGTTGTCTTGAACTACAGCAAACGCCAGGACTGCAGTCACTCAGTTACTTCTGTGACGTGTCGTCAGAGATCCGTTACGGAAGTAACTGGTTCCCATGATGACCTATCATCACTGATGGTGATGCAGTAACAGAAGTCCGAGTTGAACAGTAACAGTAGACTAGACCGCTTGGCCAATCAGAGTACACTAGGAGACAGGAGTCAGGAATTAAATGTGCGTGTTTACAGACATGAGGAAAGACGCAAAGCAACAAGGTTAATAGTACAACTCATAATGCGTTCTTTAGATCAGATTAGAATTCATTACACTTTGTCACTGCACATGTAGAGTACAAGGCAAGATCGAATGAGATTTTCTATAGTTATGGACTTAGAAAACATAATTATTAATGTGTATCACTATCTGAGAAGCACATTAAATAATTACTTTTCAGTAATATACATCCAAATGTTTTTAATATAATATGTCTTCTACAGAGGATTAAACAAGCTGCTTTTGGAACTGCCGCGCACAAACAGCGATGCTTGGCTCAGTGCTGTAAGTTGCTTCTCCTTATTTGGGACAAATGTTTAGTATTCAAATCCCACTACAAAACAATTGTTTTGATAAAATACCAGGTACATACATTGTATAGATTATCTGTGAATTAAATGTAGTAACGGAAAACTATACCTAATTCAAAACCCTCTGCATTACTTCAGGCATTGCCCGGTGACACTTTCACGGAGAATTTTGATATCGTTCTCTCTGGAGCTGAAGAAACCGCCAATGCAAGTGTGGCCCCAGTTGTGGACAACCAGCCTCCTTCTTCCTCTGTAGTGCCCTCTACAACCGACTATCCCGGAGAGTATGACTTCAAGTTACGCTTCAATCAGTCCAGCACTGCAAAGTCTGCAACATCCACTGTGAGTTTTGAGGAAACAGAAATGTGTTGTCTCGAATAAAAAGATCTTCTTAGGAAAATGTGAATCAAAATATCATTTTTAGAATGGTTGGCTCTTGCATGAAGGCGTTGCGTCCATTGTCATTCATTTATGTGGCTTCTAGAGCATGAAGATATGTCCAGGTGTAACTGGATATTTTCACATCAAATCATCTACTTTTTTCTTACCTTTGGAAGTGAGCAATACAAACCCGAAATAATGACCAGATCACAAAAAAAGTCATTTATTTAAACTGATACGTACACTAAAGCTCATTTTAAAAGAATCTGCATTCTCTTACCGTAAGATTTGTTCTTGAGTCTTTTCTTGTAGTTCATCAGTGAAGTTTGCAATTTGAAGACACCTAAACAGTGTTTCAGTTTGTCCTCATCCTTAACAAGAATGTCTTGAATTGAGAGTGAATATAAAGTAAACCGTTTTCAGCCAATTAGGTTCGAGGA
Organism: Triplophysa yarkandensis; assembly: GCA_033220385.1. Lineage (NCBI taxonomy): Eukaryota > Metazoa > Chordata > Actinopteri > Cypriniformes > Nemacheilidae > Triplophysa > Triplophysa yarkandensis. The sequence continues at coordinate 13,049,288 of CM065654.1, read as the reverse complement.
CGACAATAGGAACATAACATGACTGGGCATGTCCTATGGCGACATCACGTTTGTTGGAAAGGAAAGGGTTAAGACCCCCTCAAAACCGCCTTATGTTTAGCTTTAGGTAAACTTGGTAGTTAGTCTGCAAACCATTCAGTAAAAGGATCAATGGGGGACAAAGGAAAGATTATAGATTACAAATCAACTGGCTGTTTTAGAAAAAGTAACATTGTTTAAATATCATAAAATGTCTTTCTACAGTATTCTCAGAAGCTGAATAAACTATACTGTCAAATGGCAAAATCTTGCCCTGTGGACGTGCTGGTTGGGAGAGAGCCGCCTCAGGGTGCCATGCTGAGAGCCACAGCCATCTATAAAAAATCGGAGCATGTGTCCGAGGTGGTTGTCCGATGTCCACATCACCAGAATATCGCTGAAAACAAGGAAGGTGAGTTTGCAATTTCAGTTTTAACTTTGCTTTTGGCTTTTTCAAAGGATGGTTTTGTAATTGCATTTAAATGTCTTAAATAGGCAATAGACCTCTACTGAAATAAAGTCACATGTAACAAACATCTAAGAATATGTTCTATTATGCAAATTAGGTGTGCTACACCTTACATAAATGTTGAATGTATTATATAGTGTTAAATAAAACATGTATTATATAGTGTTATAAAATGCATTTTATTAATGTGAATGTGAATTTTCAGTTCAACAGTGACAATATATGAATTCAGAGGGTTTTTAAAAGTTTTAAACTTAATAAGATTGTAGTTTTAAACATCTTACTTCTGTATTTAAATAGTTTTTAGCATTTTAACCCGACAACAGTTTGTTAGTCATGTGTCTGCAAGTTTTGAAAGCATAAGCTATTTGTAGTTTTTTGTCTATTTTAATTGTCTCTTTATTTTCTCAGATTTTTCTTATCGCACCCATCTTATCTGTGTAGAGGGCAACCCACATGCCCAATATCATAAGGATTTTTATACCAAAAGACACAGCGTGACCCTGCCCTATGAATCTCCACAGGTAGGTTTTCACCACACCTGTCAAATGTCAAGATATGCTGTGCGTTTTCCAATGGATTTAATTTATTTAACTATATTAAATCGCTGTTTTTGGTTCCGTCACTCCAGCTGGGGGCCGTGGCAACTACTATGTTGCTGAATTACATGTGCAACAGCAGTTGCATTGGAGGGATGAATAGACGGCCAATTTTAACGATCATGACCCTGGAAACCTACAAGTTAGTCCACTTCTCGTGTTTTCTCCTTTTGTGGTTTGTAGTCATGTAGGTACTTGAGACCTCATGTTTTTTTCTGTTTTAATAGCGGACAGGTTCTTGGTCGCCAGTGTTTTGAAGTTCGCATATGTGCCTGCCCTGGCCGTGATCGTAAAACGGAAGAGAAAAATGTTAAAAGTACTGCTGGGGAAAAAGTATCAGGGACAAAGCGAAGTAAGTGATGTGAGATGATCAGTCTGAAAGTAAGTGCTGCAAATCATTTTAGCATTTGATATATCCCTTATGGCCTTCTTTTGAATATTTATGGAAGGTGTTATAGGACTATTTGATTTTAAATAATAAAACTTAACTTTGTTTGTTTTAATATGCACTTTTAACACGGAATTATAATTTCTTCCTTAAATTATACCAGAGCGTCAGAGTCAATTCAAAGAATCGCTGCCCACATCTCATTCTGCCTCCAAGAAGATCAAGAATGATGGCAGTAGCGATGATGATGTATACATTCTGCATGTGAGCAACAAATAATTTACTAGTTTTCTTTTTAATAAAATATTCAGTTTCACTGTTTATTAAGTGAAAGGATATGTACTTTATGAATATTATTCCTTAGATTCGTGGCAAGGAGCGCTTCGAGATGTTAAGGACCATAAACAACAGTTTGGAACTGATGGATGTGATGCCAGAGACGGAACAGCAGAAATACAGACTGAAACGGTACGTCTGTGGTAGCATTTTGTATGTTGCCAACTAAGTAAACAAATACACAAAGATGGTTTTGATTATTCTGTTTCTCTTCCTTGTTGTGAGGCAATGCTTATCTGCTTTTGCATTGCAAATTAGATTGTTTTTCTTTTCCTTTTAGGTCTCCAAAAAAGCATGATCAGCCTTGCGTTCAACCGAAAACTGGAAAGAAACTGCTTGTCAAGAGTGATGTTGAATAAAACCTTCTTTACTTTTTTGTTTCTACAATGTAAAACTTTTGTATGTTTAGTATTAATGCTAAAGTTACATTCCTATGCACAGATCATGCTGTATTTGTCTTTGTGTTTTTTCAGTTGTTGTTTTTTTGTACTGAGCTGCCAGAATTTGTACCAAAAATTGAATCATGTTTTAACCCATTTTTGCTTGTAATTGTTCTTGGAATAAAAAAAAGTTAAAATATCTGTGATTTTACAATTTTTATGCTCAATGACCCTTACAAACCTTATTTATTATTATATTAAGGTTTTATGTTTACCTTTTAAAAGTGCTGTAAGAACTGGTGTGGCAGAAATTTATACAGGTTGGGAACAATTTGAGGTGAAGCCATACATGCCAAATTTTTCATTTGGGCATGAACTGTCTATTTCATTATTATGTCCAAACTTTTACTTTAAAAAGGTAAATAAAACTTGCTTTAAATGTGTTCATGTGATGCTTGCAAATTTTTTAAAACATCTTTACATATATACCAGCTATTTGCATGTTGCTGTTTACAATGCAAATCTGCAGTATATTGATAGTTTTTAGACAGCACGCAGCAGAATCAGGAAAATTAAAGGACATGCAGCAGCTCCAGGTACAGTTTCTTTCATTCTACAATTAATAATTCTTATAATGTTGTCAACTAAATCAACATTTCCTTACTAAAGTGTTTTCATTATTTCAAAACGAGGTACCTAATATCACGACCTAAGACTGTTGAAATTGAGGTTCATATAAGATGCGTAAACTGTGGCTGTCAATTCTCCTGGGTAAGTTTGATGTCTTTACTTTTATTTGAAACTCAAATTTTAATAACAACTTTAAATATTTGAACATTTTGCATTAAATAAAGATTTATCATTAAAAAAACGCATTTTCATTTGACAGTTATGGCAATAAAGAATTCAAATTAGGATGATGATTTTAGCCTAATCTATTCTAATAAAAGAATAATAAATTGGCAATTTATCACAGTGATAAAAACAATGGTCAGTGAATACACTTTCTAAAGGATGACTTGTGGAAAAACGTTATGCTGTTTGTATGTAATTTGGTTTTTACTTTACTTCATTATCAGACACCGCCCTGTGTTGTCCTTTACAAAGCTTAAACTGGTCATAAAAGACAGTAGATCAGGTAGTCAAGAGTTTGTGCGATTGGGTAGTAGACTCGTTTTTATATTCAAGCATCGGCGTATACTATTTAAAGCAAAGGTGCAGACTTCCATTGAGTTTAAATGCATTTTTTTCACAGGATTATACATTTAAATATCATTATTGTTATAATTTTCTTTCCCTCAAATTGTTACAAACCCGTATACCTTCCTTTGTTGTGCTTAACACAAATTAAGTTATCTAAATAAAGGTTTGTCTCCATTTTGGTTGACCATTGAGTTGGACAAAAGGCAGTCAGTGGTAACCCACATGACCTATAAACGTTTATTAAAATATTGTCATTTTTGTTCAGTCCGTTTTCTATTAAATACCCAAGATGTGGCATTGTGATACAGTATCTTTATCTTTGCGTGCTTACCATAGCACCAGTCCATTCAAAGCTTAGGCAATAGGTACTATTTGTTTTGCATTAACAGCCTTCCGGGAATAATCTGCATATCTAAAGTTTGCATAACCCAGAAAGAATGGTGAAAATTCTTTTTAGAAATTTGCATTAGGTGGACTGTTTTGTTACAACTATGACTAAATAAACCATAACCAGTAACGATGTGTGAATGTGAAATGTGTCAGTTTTAAAAATCTTGACCGAATATACTGACAAAGTATCAATGCATGCATTTAACAAAATGTATTATGATTTGTCTTAACAAATTGATCACATCAGGCTCAGTAATATGGGCAGAGGAGCAGCATTTTCCCCAACCTAATAACAAAACATGGCATGAAGCCAGGCTGTATTGTCAGGCCTGTTTTAAAGACCTGACCACCATCACTAGCACGAACATCCACAATATTGCGCAGAAGCTCATTTTAGACAGCTGGATTGGACTTCGCAGGAGCGTCAATGGTTCCATACCGTGGTCCAGATGGTCTAATGGCGACCCTGTGACATATCAAAACTGGTATCCTGGTCATCCTATACCAAAGGTAGAAACATGTCCTTTAACCTCAAACAGTTCCTCAAAAAACTCAACTCAACCACCAAAAATTAACAACAGAACAGAACAGTGCTCCCTGGTGATGGAAATAATTAATTGTCTGAATATGACATATGGCGAGTTGACAAATATATCCAAGACATTGGTCACACCAACCCCTCAGTCTTTATATACTACCCCACTGCCCGCTGTTAATGAAACCTCCAATAACACAAAACCATGTGAGGACAAAGCTGAAAAATACATTGAGGAATCTTGTGTGGCCCTGCTCAGCTTTGGTATGTGGAAGGAAAGACTATGCAATGATAGTCTACCGTTCATCTGTTATGACGGTAGGAAATCCTTTTGCAACCTAACAACATTATTCAAAGCTCACTAATTTTGAAATGCCAATTTAAAGTATTAGTTCACCCAAAACTGAACATTCTGTCATTATTTATTAACCCTTTCATCCTTTCAAACCTGAACTACTTTCTTTTGCAGAACACCAATTATGATATTTTGAAGAATGTTGGTTACTCAACAACAGCAATAACGTCTACTTCAGTCAATGCAAATGCATGGGGTACGTCTGTTGTTCTGTTACCAACATTTTTCAATGTATCTTTTATGTTTTGCAGAAGAAAGTCACACAGGTTTGATGTAAGACGGAGAGTAACATCAATTGCACTTTTTGTATTGTTGTATTGTTTGTATTGTTATCGTTGCTGTCCCTCCTAAAGCTTGAAGGGCCATATTTGCTTTTTTTCAAGAAATGGAACAATGCAGTATTTATTTATTGACAATCACTTTTTAATGGCAAGATTTCTGCAATCATAAAGGATAACTAATAATAATGATTTATTTGAATCTTTCCCTATGTAGAACGTTTTTTTGGTCACATTAATATATCAGCAGTAAACGAAAGTGGGGGCTCTCTAGCATGGAGTCAAGGACCAGGGAATATTAGCCACTATAGAGTGGAAATCGAGTCAGGTGAAATTCATATTGTGAAAGCGCCGAACCACCAGCTGAGAAACCTCACAGCAGGAACCAAATACAATGTCCAGGTGTACCCTGTGAAATGTGGCAGAGATCTAAACCCTCAGAACATCTCTTTTTATACCAGTAGGTACACGGGTGCATTGTCTTGCATTGTTTTTTCATGCACAAATAAATATTGACCCAATGCTGGGCCAAAAAATAGACAAACCCAACTGTTGCTGATTCATTATTGAGATCTTGTTGGTTTTGACAATGTTGGATAGAAATATCCGAGAATGTTGCTGTATTATGGAACATGCATTTTATGTGTTTATCACAATCTAACCCGTTCATTGTTAGCAGAAGCATTTACTTACATGTAACATGTTTTTTAAAAAGGGCAGGGTTGTGTTTGACCCATGCTGGGTAAATGGTGGACACAACACACTGCTGGGTGATTTATTATTTTAACCCCCTTTCTGTCCAAAATTGACTTGGCATGATTCAAAAACAACCCAGCACTTTTCAGAGTGTAAAATATCATTACAATGAATACTTAATTTCATAACTAAAACACTCATCTACAATCTCTTGCAGCCCCAATGAATACTAGTGGCCTGAGGGTAACAAACATAACAACCAATAGCATCACACTGATCTGGAATCATTCTGGAAACTGTGATTTCTTCTTAATAAGAAGAGCAGACACAACACATAAAGAGAACAAGACCAACGCCTTCATTGACGAACTTACACCTGGGACAGAGTATAATTTCACAGTTTCTGCTGTAGTAAATGAAACCACCGAAAGTGTGCCAGAAACCCTTTCAGCTTTCACCAGTAAGTGCAGACACTCTTTATGTGTGACCCACACCAACATTACTAGTACCTGTTTGTGAGAGCACTTCCAAGCTTTAAATAGGTTTATACCTGGAATTGATTTTTCAGTGCCTTCACGTGTTAGGAATCTAACATCAAGAAATGTCTCTGAAGTCAGTGTGACAGTGTCCTGGGAAGCACCTGAAGGAAGCCATACGGGTTACTATGTTTGCATCCATGAAAACAGTCATTGTAATAATTGTTCTAATTGCACAGACTGCAAGCACAGCAACTGTGCCATCACAACAGATGAGTATATGACGTTTTTTGATAAAAAAGCTGGCAAGAAATATTATGTGTGCGTGACAGCCCTCACAAACAACAGAACAATGGCAGGAGACACTACTTCAATCAAAGCATTTACACGTGAGTCACTGGTTTAACATTGAATATGGGATTTACCTGTCTGTAGGGACTCTCCTGTATTAAAGGGATAGTTCAACCAAAAATGAAAATTCTGTTCAAATCTGTGTAATATCTTGTGGATATTTGTAAGACTGCTTTTCAACAGTAACAGTGGAGAACCACACTGGGAAAAAAATATGGAACTCCAATGCACCCAATATCTTTTTTTTATGTTTAATATAATTCCTTTCTCTCCTTGACTTCTCTGCACATAGGTCCAAATAGTGTTGATCTTTCTTTATCAACAACGGGTCAAAAAATATCTGCTACATGGACGATCGATGGAGGTTTTGAGGGATTTAACGTTACCATTGAAGGACCTGGCTTGAAAGTTGAACATGACATCACTTCTGAATTAAATTATACTTTCAAGGACCTGAAAGCAGCAGTATATTACACTATCAGTGTAACAACTCTTTCAGAGAAGCCTGGACTGGAAAGTCAACCTAGTAAAAAATCAAATTATACTGGTAAGTAGTTTTGATTTTGTGATCTTTTCTATTGACATACAATCTGTTTGACATTGCATAAACCCTGATTATACTTGCAGAACCTACTTCACCTCCCTGGATAAATGCCAAAGCTCTCAACCAAAGTTCAATATCTCTGACCTGGGGAGTTCCAGAAGAGTCAAAGGGAGCCTTAAATGTTCAATATAGTGTGATATGTCACTCTGCTTATTGGAAAACTACACATACATCTCTGTACATGGAAAATGTAACATTTATTGATTTAAAATCAGGAACATATTATACCTTCAATGTCTCTGTTGTGGCTGGAAATCTATCAAGTAGTCCAGTGTCCGTTTCTGAACAGACAAGTACATGTCTTTGTATCACTGTTTTAGAGAATTCATAAACTGCACTAGTTTTATGGTTACAGCTTGTATTTTTGTGTTTATTTATTTCAGTGCCTAAGAGGCAGACATGGACCTTTGCAATTTTGTGTACCAATGAAACATTTAATTTTGGAAGCACTAAATCTCAAGACATAACACTGGAAAAGGTAGGGGATGGTAAAAGCAAACTTTACACAGCACATCTACATTAACACAATTCACTATTCATTAACATAGAAATAAATATATTTGCACATTTTATGTAATGTTTGTTTAGCTTGAATTGAAGTCAAATGATTTACTCCATTCTTTATTTCAGCTGCAAAGCTATTTTGCTCAGAATCTTGCAGGTATTTACTGGAAGCTCGAAATGATAGACGGGAAATGATGTCACACAAATCCCACAGCAGATGTCTGGTTTGTAAAAACATGATTGATAATGCAGTGTTTTGTAATATTGTTGTGACTTAACGAAAGCAAATCAGGTCACTTTGTTTTAATTTGATACTTTTATATTTTTTTTCAGGATCAGCGATCTGATAATACCTATATTTACCACAGAAAACAGAAATCACAGGCCCTCAGTCAAGTTGTGAATGTATTTTTTGCCAGCTCCTCACATCGGTTAACATTCTAACAGTTTTTAAACTTTTGTTGTTGCATTTTGGATTAGTTATGTGTATTTTCTTATAATGAAACTAGATTAAGTGCATGCAACAAAATACATTGTTGTAGTATGTTTTTGTAGTGCTTTTTAAACATGTGTAGTTGTTATTGACAGCTAGAACTACACTTGCATTTAGTGGTGGTTGGGCTCCTAAAACTGTATGCTTGGTGCAAGAATATGTATTTCTTGATACTTACTATTATATATACATATAATAAATTGTTTTAATCCTTTAAATGAAAACTAGAATTGTCCATTAATTTAAGTTGTTGAGATTGATTCCTGCTAGTTTTCCATCAGGCCTGGTGTAACTATTTCTATTCAATTATTAATTATTTTCTGGATTTGTATAGGCATTAAAAATAAACAGAGTGACTCATTAAAAACTGTCTGTGGTGTTTAAGTCAAGCACAATAAATCTGTTTTCTGTAAACCATGAAACCCATTTGCATTTTGAATTTAAAGCATTTTGGCATGCAGATATAGAATAAGCCAAAAGGGGGTGGTGTTAAACTTTCTTAAAAAGTATGGACGGATCTTCCCAATGATGATAGCCAACACACAAATAAATGACTTTGTTATTATCCTCATAAAATAGACAAAATAGACATCTGATATTTGAGAAAGACATTTTTGCATGTTTTATATATTTTTATTGTATCAAAAAACGTGACACAAAGTAATGCAGGCATAACACATGCTATTAATTCCATATTTTATAATTTTACAAACAGGTTAAACATACTAGCCCTCTGGAGCTAGGATCAAGGTTATTAAAAAGCCTATCATCTACCTGTGTGTCTTTTGTTTCTATATTTATAAGACATTATACGGTTCTTACACTCAACCAACATATTTCTTCTATACTGTAAATGTAAATAACATAAATTATGAACTTGATCAATCTGCTCACCACAAGCTTTCCTGATAAGCTTTTTTTTCTAATGCAAAGATTTCTAGATACAAAAGCACATTTTCACTTTGTTACATTTAAATAAGCAAACATGATAGAAATGTTGCAAATAGAGAGAAGTTTAAGTTTTTAAAGCTGTTTGGCATTGACATTTATTGTTTTGACAGATCTCTTTATTATGTACAGAAAATATCCTATTCAATAATCCACCATACCTGAATAACATACCTGAGCAAGACATTTTATAAAATAATGTTGATGCAAAATGAATGTATCAAATATAAGAAGTGTGTGTTCACCTTAAAAGTGTGCAACACTCTACTAATATAAAACACATCATTATTCAAGTTGTTCCAAAAATTGGAAAAGATGATGTTAAAAAAAACATGCACCAATGTGTTCCACTATTCTGCGTCATGTGACCCCCCCCACCCCCCCCCCCCCCCAATGAAAGCCATTATACCATTGAATCCCAGACAGCCCACTGTACTACACAATGCTGTTTTGTAACTCCACATCTAGACAAACATCAGTTCAAAGGAAACAGTTTGGAAAGTATGAACAAAAAGGAAGCATGCCAACCTGCCTCTTTAAAATTCACAATTGAGAACATTCTCAATAAAGAAGAATTTGACACAAACTCCAGAAGATGTAAGGATACACAGGACATTGCTTTTCAATGCAACAACAAGCCAAGGAATCAGGAATCAGGTATGCATCATTCTTTTCATCACATATGCCACAGGACTTAAGTTGTGTAATTGTGGTAATAATTGTTCTTGCTGTTTTTCAGTGCACCCAGTCATCACATGTTCTTTCAGATTGAAGGAAGTTGAACAAGATGCCCAAGAAGTGTTTGAAGTGTGCCACAAAACACAAAGACTGAGGGCTATTGAAGACCTTGAACAGAAGAACTTCAAAAACCCCAAACTTCAAACCAAGAAGAAAACACGCACCATTTTCTCCAAAAGGCAAATATTTCATTTAGAAGCTACATTTGATATAAAGAAATATCTAAGCAGTGCTGAACGAAGCTGCCTTGCCAACTCTCTCCAGCTCACAGAGACCCAAGTGAAGATTTGGTTTCAGAACCGTCGGAATAAACTAAAGAGACAAATATCTACAGATTGTGATGGATCCAGTTCACAAGAGGATGTTCCATCTGATCCTCTTAATACTTTGCACTATCCTCATTTCTACAGGGAATGTGTTGGGGACGTTGCATGGAAGGGATGCTATGCTCCTTTTCCTCTCATGTGTTCTGCTGCATCTTTGTGCTTCTCCAATTCAAGTAATTATTTCAGGATTTTTGATAGAGATGTGTAATCTTGCTTATATGTATAAAAACAAATATATCAAAGTTTTAAATGCATCAGTTGTGTGTTAATTTAAGGGGTCTTTAAGAAATTCTTGGTTTTGTGATGACACTTTTTGTGGGATTTCAAAAGCCAAAACTGGAGATGACACACATTGGTCACAGAAGCCAAAGAATATCATTTTAATTATCAAATAAAGTATTAATGAGTTATATCCACATACTGTTTTGCATTTCGATATTGCATAATTTAATGAAGTGCAGAAATTCTTTTGTTGGTGTTAAGTACTTTTTTTGTTATTTTTATAAATTGGTCTTTGTTTTAAATAGTATGTTCATAGATACAGTTATTAAATGCTTTATATTATCTTTCACATGCACGCAGTGGGTTTATGCTATAGGTAAAACAAATGTTTACATTTTCCTTTATTTATTCAGTTTAAACAAGGTTTTTTGGGGGGTTACTCTTTTCTCCATTGCTCCACATGAAGCCACTGGGCTGCCCCCTTCCTGTCACAAACATTTAAGATCCAGTCCCTGTTATCCTGTGCATTCAGGCACTTATAGTCTGTGAGGAATGCATTTGACTGCTTTAATAATCCCCTCATTTCAATGTTAAGACAACTGGAGCATTAAAAAGCTTGGAGAGGTGGTAATTCAATAGCATGCTTTGCAGATGCTCAATTTCATTTTTTATTTAGATTTCAAATTAATTGATTCTAGGTGAAGCTTGAAGAGTTGAAGCACATTTAGAATTTTACTGTGTTTCAAAACTTGATGTGACATTATGCTTTAATAAAGGTTCCTCTGTATTGTCATTTACAGCTGTGATTTTTTCACACTTGGACATAAAAGGAAAACAGAAGAATGTCTATATAATTTGCATATTGTAACAAATTCTATGAAAAGTGACAAAAATAATATTTTTTTGGAATGTTTTCTTCACTTTCATTGCCTAGTTATTGCATTGATTTAAAATCTCTAAAAAGATATAAACTAACATGCTAAACAGCACAGTGATAAAATTAAACTTTCTTAAAATATTTAAAACAGAGGTTTCCATGTTGCTCATGGTAAAAAGTAATACTTTAATGTAACGTAATATGCTTTAGATAAAAGTGTTGGCCAAATGTGTAAATGTGATAAGAATACAGCTAAAAACATTCTAGTTTTCCAAAACCAGAAATTTCAGAAAATCACATTCAACAAATTCAACATTTAAAATACTTTTATTTATTTTTTTAATTCGACAGACATGCTGCAAATTCCTTATTTACTTATTTAAAAAAAGCATGTTTGTGTGTTTTTTGCATATATTTTTGTATTGGACTTAAGTAAGAAGAATGGGCCGAAAAATCTTTGTAAAGCCAGAATAATTCCCAGATTCTTCCATGCGAATGAACATAAATGAACACTGCAAAAAAATAACAAACATTATTTGTGTTCTTTACAATTTGCAATTGACAAGGTTGCTGAATTTGGTCACTGCTTTGACATCTAAAACACAAACATTATGTACATCCAAATATTTTGCACAGTTGAACCAGTGACAAATAACAGGACATAAGAGTTACAAAAACTAGATGGCATTTTTAAATTTAGTTTGTTGTGTGTGTCAGTCTTTGTGTTGAATATAAAAAGAAACAGTGTTTCATGACCCTGATGGTAAGATGCCAGGTTTCTTTAACATCAGATGAAAATAGATCATTATCATCATATTACCATGATGACTGCCATAATGATCACATTAATATGACCATGTAACCATGTACACTTACCATAAGGTTGTAATCTTTGGTCAACTTTTTTAAATGATTTATCTTTAAAGTTGTCATCTGACGGAGATTCTTGGTAGAGAATCTTAACTTATTGGCTGTAATTGTTAATGATTTGGAAAAAAACACTTTTAAAATTCAAATGTCAGTCAGTTATCTTGAATTAAGGGAAAATTCCTGTCATCATTTACTCACCTTCAAATTGTTCCAAATCTGTAAACATTTCAATTTTCGTTTTGACACAGAAAAAGATATTTGGAAGAATGCTTGTAACAGGAACAGATCTTGGACAGTGCTTTTGTTCTTTTAAACAAAAAATAAGATATTTTGAAAAATGAAGGACAGAAAATCGTGAATGTTAAAAACATTAAACTGTCATTGCATTACTTTTTTAACTTTCTTTTCATAAAAAAAATGAAAGCTAGTCATCAGTTTGCTTTTCTTAACAATTTTTCAGAAAACCAATATTTCAAGGGAGGAAACCTTAACTTACATATAAAAAAGGTTGAAAGAAACCAAAAGGTTGCATACAATGCCTCACTGAATGATATTGATATGGTCAACAAAAGGCATATATTATACATTCAGATTTAAGAGTTTGGCACTGTTACCTCAGGCTTCACTAGATTAACATTACACTTTTCATCACCTTTCTCAGCTTTTTAAAGTGTTTGCAGATTGGGCATATGTTTCCAATTGGACCACAATGTTCTTGTTAAAAGGACAAATCTCAACTTTACTAAAATGATCAACCTTTTTTCCAATGCTGAAATAACGCGTTTTGCATATTTGCATTAGTGGATATAGTTTTAAACCGTGGAGCAGTGTGTTTGATCTTCTGAAAATGCATAACTCAAATCTACAGTCAATGTCAGAGCATTTAATAAGAACAAGTATAAATATATTTTAGAAGTATGAAGAACTCAATCCCCATATGATTTATGTATGAATTAGGAATAATGCAGCTTTAATATGTTGCACACCATTTTTATAATATTGATTTTTATGGTTGTTTCTTGCTGTTCAAGCAGTCTGATATTTACTGTTCTCTAACATGCTATGTCATCGATTACATTGAATTTGGACAATACAAATGAAATGCTATGACCCATTGTCCCACAGGGTTAGACTTCCATGAGCCCCTATGGAATCCTAAACCTGGCCAATACATCAAAGACTTCATGTTTTCAGATGATTGTACAAATCTGATGAAATATATTAGTAAGAATCAATAACACGAGATGGAAGAAACTGATACTAGACTAATGGATGTGGCTCAGTGAAGACAAAAGAATGGGATTAAATTCATGTTTCTATGTCTGACAGAGGCCTGGGTTTAAAATGACAATCTATCCTCTCTTAATGGATGTCTATTGACTGGGTTTGATCAGGCTGTACAGACTAAACGCTGAAGCAGAGGGTCCAGCTGGCGCCTACAGTTGAGACAAGATATGCCCAACTCAGTCTTCATGTCCACAGTCAATGCATGTCAGCAGATTTATAACGCAGTCTATTAGTGTAAGAATTTTGCTATAGTAAACAACAATGTTGCGAGTATATTGGCAAGTGTGAGATAAAATCATCAATCATTTCAAATTGTTTTTATGAGGCAAAGCCTTATAATAAGCATATATTTGTTAACAGGGGTTAATGCATAACCTAAATTAAAATAAATTTGTATTGCATGTAAATACCAACTGCATCCGTTGTTAGTTACTAAACAATACAATTCTGTATGTTACCCAAATAAACAATTATGTCATCATTGAAGTAACCGTTTTTGATAGTCTTTCTTGTACATAACAAAAGATGGTGTTTTAAAGAATGAAGAGGCTTGTTTTTGTGCAAAAACAAAAGGTACCTCTGTATTGGTTACCAGCAATTTTCAAGCAAAATATCTTCGTTGTGTATTGTAGAGGAAAGACATTTACATATTTGTAAATATATTACAGATATGTAGTAACAATAGTAACAATTCATAACAAACCATAATAAAGTCAATTTAAGTATAGTAGGTAGTTTATGATGAATCATGTAATTAGATAATGTTAAGCAGTTTATCTCAACAACCTCCTATACTCCAAAATGTATAAGAGTCCTTAAGATAAAGACAATCGCCAAATGCAAACATGAAGAAGTAAACGTAAGATTACAGGAAATTAGATACATTTCATACAGCGTATTGAAATGTCACAATACATTTATTAAATAAGGCATAAAATGCATACAATTCTACTAAACGTTCTGTCCTAAACACTTCACATAAAATTCATGTGGATGTCATATCACACCAAGACAGCTGAAATTTAAATCACATGCATTGCGAATATCATGCAACAACTCAGGCTTCATAACCTCAAAAAGCTTAACCGAGGTGACAGAAGCCTGAGGTATAAATGAACATCTCCTGCCAGCTATCATTATGTACAACACCTCAACATCCAACCCACAGCCTGGAAAGAGTCATGTGATGCAAACTGTCATAGGCTATTCATGTTGCTATTAACATGACTATTAACATTAGGCCTCTGTGAGGATGAGTGGTCTTTGCAAAGTTCAGAGTTGACATTTTCTGGCACCATCCACAAATGCTCTACCCACGACTCGTTCAAGGTCACAGTGAACAAATAAAATAAATCTTTAATATAATGTATTTGCTTATCAGATAAGTGAAGGTCATGGCACACACTGTAGTGAAGTGACGTGACGTATTGCCAAGTATGGTGTTCCATACTTGGAATTTGTGATCTGCATTTAACCCATCCAGTAAGTGAACACACGCACGCATGCACGCACGCACGCACGCACGCACGCACGCACACACACACCTGGAGCAGTGGGCAGCCATGCTGCAGGGCCCGGGGAACAGTGGGGGGGCGGTGCTTTGCTCAATGGACTCACCTCAGTCGTGGTATTCCCGCTGGTTCCGAGTCTCGAACCAGCAACCTTCGGATCACGAATCCAAGACTCGAACCACCAGGCCAAAACTGCCATATGTGCGTCTCATACCCAGTTTTGTTTTCAAATGACTCATAGGTGGGCAAATGCATCAGCTTTTAAAGATATATTTAAAAAGTGTTTTTGGCACCTGGCTTCTCCATCGCCATGTTTGAGACGGTGGGGCACTGAAGGATTCGGTGAAGTGCTCTAACAGATTGTTATGTCACCATTAGAAGACTGTAATAAAGTCATGGTCCTTTTGCATTTTGCATGACCGCAGGGGCGCTCCTCTCGCCTGTCTGCTCAGTTCACATCACGGCGCATTAACTGGAGCGGCTGAAGACTGCAGGTTTCCCCTCTCCGCTAGCTTGCCGAGAGTCTGTGCCAGATAACATACTTCAGCCCTGCTGAGAGAGCACATTCTAGTTGACAGAAGAGACTAAAGAGTAAATTGCACCGAAGTTTCAATGGCTCTGTTCACTGGCACATTTAACTGTCATGCAAAATATAGGCTTTGGAGGATTGTAGGGAACTGGATTGGACCATAAGAGGCCATACCGTGATGCTCTTATGTGAGAGAAAGATAAAACAATGTAGTTGGGCTCACAACTTTACTTGCACATTGCACTGTCGCAATGGAATATGCTGGAAATATAAAAGGAATATTTCAACCATAATGAAAATTCTGTAGCTATTTTGTCATTTAAAACCTGGATGACACTCTTCTGCAGAACACAAAATAAGATATTACAAAGAATGTTGGTTTTATGTCAACACCATAAAAGTGTGAATTGGTCCCACTGTTTATTACCGACATTCTTCAAAATGTAATCTTTTGTGCTCTAGGGAATAAACTTAATGATGCAAACAAAATCAAAATTCTGTCATCATTTACTTACTAAGTCGTTCTAAATCTGTATACATTTATTGTGTTCTGATGGAAACAGAGAAAGCTATAAGAAAGAATAAGTACAACCAAAGAGTTCTAGAGCACCGATGAGTATCACAATGGGGAAAAGAACGTCATCGTTTTTTGTTCATGCTAATCACAAAATAATATATTTTAAAAAAATTCAAGCTCACTTTTGACTACCATTGCTATACTTCCATTGGCATATTTTCTGCTACAAGCATTCTCCCAAATATATTTCTTCTGTGTTCAACCAAAGAAAGAAATGTATTCAGATTTACAAAAACTAATGGAAGTAAATCAAAAACTTTTGGGAGAACCGTTACTTTAGATAAAATATTTCTGATATATTTAAGTTCATATTTGTTAACTCACGAACTGCCACAAATCTTGTTTTAACGTATGTTAATTGTTAATTTAATGTATTATTTATAATTGTAACACATACGTATATAAAATTCTATTATTCTATATATTATTTTAAAAGGATCTATTACTTGTGTCCTAAAAATGTATGAAAGTCATACACAAAGTTTTATATGCCAAATTTAAATAATTGTCACAGAATTTAGAGATAATGATCATTAAAGGACAAATCTAAAAGGATTTAAAGGATTGCAAACAACACATTAAAATAACAACATATGTGTATACTAATGGAACCAAGCATTACATATCCACTGAGATACACACAAGTACACACAAGAGAAACTACAAATAGACCATCTATTCATTTTTTCTATTTAATTTCTATTTTAACATCTTAGTTGGGCTTTTTTATTATTGAATAATTAAAGCCCTGTGTGTTAGAGGGAGTTAAGGACACACTTGTTTTCATGTGAATTAAGCGAATCTGCCAGCAGCAAGATAACAAAGAGAACCGCTTCATTTGGCGTAACAAGCTGTGAGACAAACTATGAATTACTGCTTATTGAGCGAGTTAATGAGGCCTGACATTGCAGTTCAGGCTTCAGTCACATTTGGTGCAGTTACAGGCAAATTAAACCCTCAAGCGAGAGGATAAATGCCACTTGTGTGTGACAGCTTTATTTAAGCTCAAGAAAAGAGAGTAATGCAATACTTGTTGTTTTTGTTTTTAATAGTTTTATGATTGTTATATTGAATAAGTGAGTAATTGGAAACATGCGCAAGAGCACTTTGGCTCGACATGAACAGCATTCAAGTTTTTTCCTGGACAGTTTAAGGGCAAGATTTTGTTATGAATGACATGCAATCGAACTGTATGAAATTTTAGAAGGTTTCCATTTCTACTCCCATCCCCTTTTTGTTCAGGAATTGTTCATCTGCATGCCATCCTGTGTTTGATTATAGTCTTTGGTATCCTTCTCTGGAATTATTGCCATGAGTCCTTCAGACATTTATTTAATTCACATGTGTTTAACATGATGCTGGTCTAAAATATCACCGGGTTTCAACACCTCATGGTAACTCTAAACATGTTGACCTCGGCTTTGCAAAGAGGTGCAAAACCTTTAATCTCTGTCAATGTTTCATGTTACATAATACTATTATGTTACACGTCATGGAGATCTGTTCATTTATTCTTTCCTATTGATCTTTATTAAACAGGTCAGCTAAATGCATAACAGACCATGTATACACTGGGAAATTAATAGCAAAAAGGTGAAGGGTTTTAATATTCAAAACTTGGTTAAGGATTGTTTCCCACCAACTGAAACTTGCAGAGATGCAGAAAATAACCAACATTAAAAAGATTTAGGGTGATGATTTTGTAATTGAGTAAGACTGATGATGAAAGAGGACTTCAAGACCCAGTTTTGCCTCTTAGGGGATATCTTTCACTATCATTATATTCACTGAAAACACAGAAGGACTTCATTTGGTTTAACACTTCAAATGTTATGAAAGACAAAGAGTCATTTACACAACAAAGATTTGTAAGTAACTGACACCATCTCAACAAATGTCACAAGCATGCACACACAATTAGAAGGTTGTTGCCATGTTACTTATGTTTAACATATGCAAAGTACATATTTATGTTATGACTTTAGTGCACTTCCATTTGTTTAAAATAGTATTAGATAGACGTTTTGGGACAGTAGATTCACAGCTTATTATTTATATAAAATAAAAATATATCTTAATTATTGCATAAAGTATGCTGAGCTTCAAGAGCATTTCTGATATTTTCCTTACTATGAAGAAAATAAACAGTTGATAAATACTAAAATACATATTAAAAGCCTATAGCAACCAAACAAATTTGGAACACTAAGATTCTTCTATGTATACACAATAAGAAATATCTATATTTAAAGCATCATCTATGGACTCTTACAGCTGCATTAGGAAACCACTTGAATGCACAAGAATGTGACATTGGTTTTGATGGGAAATGCATGCTTAAAGGTCATGTGCAGAGGATGAAATTCAATTACCATGTGTGTGCGCGGTACAGAAGAAAGCTTTAGGCTTATGATGGTGTTTATCGTTGTTTTATTTTACTACATTACAATACTATCAAATACTGTGACCATGTCCTATATTTTAATATTTTAAAGGTCAGTCTTTCAACCTGACTACATTTACAAAAATTCTGGTAATTCGGTTAAGTTCTTAAGGCACTATCACTTAAAACAAAGTGTAACAGCAACCTGTTTCTGTTATGATCTGTTACTAAGGCTAATTTGTGGACATTAAAGGAACCAAGAGACAACTGATCAAACCTTTTGGGTTTCACTAAAGGCCATTAATAGTAGGGCTGATAAATAACTCATTGTGATTAATCGATGGCAGAATTAAAGTCGGTTTGACATTATATATCTCCGTGCATAACATTTTTAAAACAAAATCATATATTTAAGAAGCATTTAAACTGTATAGTCGTTTATTATAAAGGTTTTGGTTTATCTTAAAAAAAAGTCCATTATATTTCATGTGGCTTAGTAAATGTCACAGTTATGTTAAATTAAAACATTAAATTTAAAACATTGAATAAATATTTTCAGTGGAAAATATTAAAATAATTAAATTAAAATTAAAGTTTTTGAGTTAATGTAATGAAAAACACAAATATTACATTTTAAATTAACATACACACACACACACACATTTTTTTTTTAATTATTGAGTTAACGAGATTAACTAAAAAATTCAATTACATAAACAAACATTTAAACAGTATATTTACTTAATTTCAGAGCCTTTACAATAACTAATTTATTCATAAACGAATCTAAATATATAATTATACACATTTGTGTTTATCAATACAAGATTACTATGCACGGACACATATTATATGAACACTAATTTTAATATTACAATGTGTATAAAAGCAATTATCACTGTACCACTTGCTTCACTTTAGGAACTTGGCAAGAATTGTATTGTGATGTGTGAGGTTTGCTTTGAATACACAAAGCGTTTTAGGCGAATAGTGTAGCAACCCATGCATCAGGGCATCCCTTAAACAGACACTTTGGTGTAACAGCACAACACGTCAGATACAATTACATATGGTCTCTTGCTTTGGCCACCGGTCATCCCACAAGCCTTGTTGAGCAGCATGTCATGTTGATTCTCTCATTGGTTTTTAATACCACTTTTCCTGTGTCAGAGTGTTTTTAACCTCCCGTGATACAGATTAGAATAGCCTCAACATATCTGGTTATCCTTTATTTGTATTTCTCAGGGTGTCTCCGATCTTAAGTTGCCCAATTCGACCTGGCTCAGTTTACCAGAGAACAAAGAAGAGCTTAAAGAGGGCAACTGCACAACTGGCGATACATTACAATCTTGCAGACAGCTTGGTGACAGGTTACCCCAAATGAAAATTCTATCATCATGTACTTACCTTCCAGTTGTTGCAAATCATATTTCTTTGTTCTGATGAACAAACAGTTATTGGTAACCATCGACTACACGATAGAGGGACACATTTATATTTTTATCTAATATTTTGAGAAATCTGTTAGTCAATGGGAACCAAAACATTTTTGGAGTCAAGCATTCATCCAAATATCTTTCTCTGTGTTCAAACAAACAAAGCAATTTATACAGATTTGGGACAACTAGAGAGTAATTCATGACCGAATTTTGGTGTGAACTATCAATTTAAGAGGATAACAGAGAGATGTTTCCAATACTCTAACATAGAATTGACTCCACAGATGTTTAACATGTATCTATAAATAAATTTAAGTTTTAATAATATCAGACAGTAGAGAGGAGACTAGATAATTTACTTTACCACATGCTTTAAAGACAGTTTAGTATCATGATTGTGCATTAGAAAGCCTGCCGGGGTCTCTGTAAACTCAGTTCTCTGGTTTTAATTGTATAAAACTATTTGGTTTAATCCTGCTCTAAGGGAAAATAGAGCGTTGGCACAGAAATAACAACAAACTGAAAGAGACACACAGCTCAACTTGTGGACCACGAGGTTTGAGCATGCAGTCACATTAATCCTAGGTTCAGTTTTGAGTCTAGTACGTTTCTACTTTGTGTAATCCCAGAAACTTTGTTAATAACTTTGTAAATATATATTCTTTTGTATACTTATGCCATACTACGCGATGTAGAGGGCTGGATGCCATTTCTTTATGTATCTTATCCTCACTTGGTTTATGGTTTAGGGAGGTAAGTAAATTGACCCAAAGTGTTTTTTGTCTTGTCCACCCCTGAAAAGATTCCCATTCAAGAAAATAAAAGTCTTTATTTGGCATATGTCTGGTGAGATGAAAGTTCTCTCTCTTTTTTCGTTAAAGCTAACCCCTAGAAGTCATAACAAATGTGACTCACAATCATCCCATTGATAGAGAAAATCAATTAGAACAACAAAAGTAAAGATGCATTCCTTAACTTCACATTTTATGTTTTTGTTGAAAAACAGGATAGTGTCTTAAATAAATCTGTCAACAAGAATAATACATATTTTGTCAAAGTACTTCTTGGTTCTATCTTAAAATGTTAACACGTTTGTTAAACGTCACCGACATTGTTGTGTTTTTTGTATGAAATTTACCTACATAAGAGAAGTGTAATGTCACAATAGGTGGGTGATTAAGCATGGGACATAAAACACCCCCTACATAAATATTTCTGCACAATAAATCACCCCAATTACTTCTTCTATATTTACTTTATTATAACACTTTAGTGTTTTGTAGGGTCTTGGTCATAACTTAGTCTTGGACGGCCTTACTCTTTGTCTTGGTCTCCCCCCTATAATCTTGTTCTTGTCTAGGTCTTGATACCCTCTGGTCTCCATCATGGTCTCGGCCTGCTGTGAGTCACAGAAAAACACAGGACTAACATGTTCAAATGGCAATTGTTTTTGGTCAACGGAATAACATAATATCTTTTTGCTGTTTGCTGGGTCTATATATCGCTTGAGGAATACGGACAAATAACGGTGTTTAGTGATACCTATTGATGAGTGCATGTGTTGATATTATAAACCGAGTTGTCGCTGTACTTGACTACAGGATGTTTTATGTCTCCCAGTTATGGCGGGTTTTGCTATTCAAATTAATTTGTCTCCACTGAAAATAAATAATTGCCAAGCAAATAAATTATTCCTGCCACATTGAGCTTGCTTCCCTATTAGGCCTCATATGCTTTTCAAGTCAATATTGTTTCATTTATAAACTCTATATCAACATAAAAAGACAGACTTACTGCAAGCCTCAACAACTAAACTTTTACTAAAATAAAACCGTTACAGGGGTGTGAACAAGCTATTATGAAAAATAAACACATAATCACATTCTCTTTTCTCTTTTACCCCAGGACATCCCAAGGAAGATATTTAATTCCTAAATTAAACTTGACATTTGCTTATAACTCAATGTTTGCATTTTGAAGTTTTTACATGGTCATTTAAAAATATTAAAATTAAACTTGTATACAAAATATTGTGTGGTTTATTTATAATACCTCTGGTCAAATGTCCTTATTTTTAGGAGGAAATCTGTATTTGGAGTCTCCGAATTGCCTACAAAATTGATGATTTGTCAGCAACCAGCTTGTTAAAGTAAAAATTGATACTTTTTGAGTTGATAAAAAAATTGAATTGACACATTTACATCTGGAAATACAAAAAGGAATGGTTATGAATATCAAGAAGTCAGGTGAGTTTAAGGTAGAACAGCAGCGTCCTCTAGTGGCTAAACTTGATCCAGTTCTTTCTCTGCCTTAACAGCATTCAAATAAATTAGTTTCATTTGCTTTTCTTAATGTTAACATCTTAATTATTATATTTTTAATTTTTATATTAAAAAAATTCAGAAAGCAAAGAAACACAAGCTCGTGCAAATAAAGAAAGAGTTATAAAAATGAAGCTTGTGTGCAAACTCTTAAACTTGGTGTAAATTCTAAGTTAACTAACTACCTAAACTAGTTTCACATTAAAGGTGGTTTGGTGGAAATTATCCGAATCATTCATAAATAATCCAAAGATATGTTAGTTTGTATCATAGCAGACCAAATATTCTGTAAGGGATAAAACTTTAAAAATAAAAGTTTTGAGTTCAGCCTGATGGCTTTCAGGACTGTTTTTTTTGTTATTTTTTCAACAATATCTTACTTGCTTGTTATAGTTTTCCAATTAAATAATACATTTATTACATATAAAAAATGATTTTGTGATTACGAATGCCACAAATATATTCATTCTGGAAAATAAACCTTGCAATGATATTTGTAGGGCTGAGGTATTTTTTTATTAGTTAACATACATTATTAATATACATGAATCATTTTTAAGTGTCATTAGACAAGCATATAGGCTGTATTTTGAAACGGTCTATTTTTTTTCCTGTTATCAGTTACGGCTGATGGCTATTTATAAAAAGGAGTCATTCTTATAAGCACATAGCTTCATGTGTAGATAGGGTCCCATGTTCAAAATTGAAGGCTGCATGTTTATCAGACCAGAAGATGAAGCTCTATTGACTTCTAAGAAGCCAGGTGGGTGCTTGAAAAGGGGTGCGAGTGAAATAAGACCACCACCAGGGTTTCTCCTGTATTTTCTCTTCTCTCTGCCCAATATCCTTGACATTATATTGAGAATATTGGTTAAAGGGGTCAAACCGCTCATAGGTATCAACAGATGCGTCAATCTCTGGCTGTGTTTCAGCTTTCTGGAGAACAAAATCTACACGACCGGCTCTCCGCATGTTAGCTGGAAGATGGACCTTCTTCATGGCCTTGCTGTACCCTGGAGCAGACGCTGTTACAACGTAGATGCCAGATGTCAGTATCCTCCAGTAATCTCCATCCTCAGCTGAAAATTTGAGAAGTGATCGAATTACAACAAACAGCCACTTTGACAATATAAAACTATATATATAATTATTGTGCAATGATGATAATGATTCATGTTTTTGTCAACTGTAAGTATAGCATGACGGACGCACCTGTCCTAATGTCATGCCTTATACCCTTGACCGACACTGTGGCTCCTTTGATCCCTTTTCCATCTTCACCCTTTACAATACCTTTAATCCCTTGATGCACCTGTGGAAAACACACACATTCACAAACTATCACTTTATAGTTTATCATTTACACTTCAGTGGAACAGGCATGAATACATGTTTTACTCATTTTGGAAGAAATGAATAAACAGTCAACAAAAGACGGATAAAAAGTGCAAAGGGCTTGTGGAAGCAAGCGTCTCCATTAACACGGTGCCCCCAAAAGAGAGTATACGCTCACCGCCTCCATAAAGCTCAAAAGAGCTTCTTTGTTTTCTTGCCAGCCTGTGGAAAGGTCTTCCTCTGCTGGATATTTTTCACAGCCCAACTCTACTGTTATCTCAAAGCAGTTTGTGTGAAGATAGCTGAAATCTGACATTCCTGCCAAACAGATAAAAGCTGGAGCTGAGCACTCATCTTCCGCATTGTAGTCCAGCAGTTCTCAAGTGGTTAAAATATTTTTCAATTTAATTTGTACATTATTTAACAATTTAACATTTATACCTGCAGATGTGTTAACCCGACCTACCTCCTGCAATGCTGTACCATTTGGCTCCATTGACTATACCCCCTTTATCTGCAAACCTTCCACCGCACCTGCTTAGGTCATCATCTGACATTGTGGCGTGTGCATCGGCGTACGTTCTGGCTAACTTTGTAAAGACCTGTTATTACAAAAACAGTTATAAAAACAAGATATTTTGTGATTCGGGAAAAATATCAGCTGTGGCATAACTTCACTTCCATTGCATGGACACATGCAAGTGAATCGGTGCCAGTTCCTAACATTATTTAAAATATCTTCTTTTGTGTTTAGTAGAAGAAAGAGAATCATACAGGTTTGAAATGAAAAGAATATATCGGTGCCATATATATAAATATATATATATATATAAATATTTATATATACATAACACATATAATAATATTTTATTAAATATAACATTATTACTGTATAACCAATTATATATTTCAACAAATATACAGTAGTCACTTCCGAATAGTCCAGATTATAAAATGGAACAGTCACCTGTTCATCTGGAGTAGGGGAGTACATGTTCTCCAGCAGGTGTTTTGAAAGGTCATATGGGTAGGAGACCACCAGTTCTCCCCCGTGAAGATTTGCTGATATGACAAACGGAATGGAGCGCATCCATTTCATTACAGCATACGTTTCTGGAGCCACCTGTACAAGTCACACATGCCAGTGTGTAGTCCTGTTTGTGACTTTCAAATGTATGTTTGACAAAAAGGGCCTTTGTTCAGGAGTTTGTTCAGGGTGTGAACTCCTACCTTACCAAACCAGTAAGAAGTGGGGATGGGAATGTGATCACTACGGTATCGTTTGAATCTGCGACGGTTGTAAAAGATGGAGGTGAGGTCTGGGAAGTTCCGGTTTAGGTCTATATTCTGAGCATTGGTTCTGCCAATGGAACTCGTTCTGGGTTGGGAAACCTAAAACAAGAAGTATTTTATATGATAATGTTCAGGGTTTGTCTATGCACTTACCAGGATAAGCATACAGAGGTGTTTATTTCTGAGCTTGACGTTTGTACCTCATCATAATCCGTGTAACTTCCACTTTGCATGTCAGCAGAGGCCATCTCGTACCCGTCGGGGTTCATGGATGAGAGGATGTGAATCCGGGTGGTGTTTATAAGAGTCTGGATCCGACTGTTTCCAAGTAAATATTCAGAGCACAGATACTGGGCAAGATGGACCAGAAGCTCCCTGCCCATGACTTCATTCCCATGCATGTTTCCAATGTATCTCACCTCCGGTTCAACTGCAGGAAATAATGTTTTGCAGACAATTTTTATCATTTTTTTTCAATAAATGCTAGCATAGCTTGTAAGACATCTTGATAAAGGAGCATTACTATGCTTAGAGTTTGATGTTAACATACACATTTTCCTCCTGAAATATAACAGTGCTCATGTTCAACTTCAGTACTTAACATCATACTCTGAGAAAGTCCCTTTCAATTAACCTTCGTTCAAGCTTTGTAGAAGTTACTTACGTAATTCATGTTCTCCAGGGTTGTTCGAGAATTCAATCACAAGAAGGTCTTTGCCTTCAACGCTTTTGCCAATGCTGTATGTTCTGGAGATATGTGCACATTGAGCCGCTGTATTTCTCAGGATGTTAAACATCTGGCTGTTGGAGTGAAAGCTGAATTTGATAGCTGCTGAAGGCTCTTCAGGTGGGACACTGGGCATGACCGTTTCCTGCCTCTCTTTAAAGAAAAAGAAATACAAAACGTATGATATAAACCATTAGAGTTACATAATAGCAAACATTGACAGAAAGTCGACTAGTCTAATTTTACAGATAAAACAATATGTTATTTGTGAATTTATAAAGAAGATCATTTAAATATGAAATTACAAAAAGGTTTCACTAAATTTAGTTTAATACATAAGTAAAGTCTTGCGTTTTAAACAATATAATCAGAATCTATAAAACTAATTCATTCTCTTAACTGCATATCCAAAAAATGAAAAATGCACAGCCACATTTGGTTCACACGAACAAAAAACTGTAGCTGCCGTTTTCCACAAAAGGTCAAAGATGAAGTTTGTGGGATATCAAAACTGTCTAGCTTCAAACAAGAAAAATATGATATAAGAATAATTTAAAACACTACAGTTAAAATAGCCATAGAGACAAAAATGAATTTAAAATGACAAGCCGGCACAGGAGCAAAAAGCACTTAAAGGTAAAATTCTGCTATTGTTTACTCGTCCTCTTGTCATTTCAAACTTGTGTGACTTTCTACCTTCTGCAAACCACAAGAGAAGATATTTTGGAGAACACTGGCTACTATTCACTTCTATTGTATGGAAAACCAATGCAAGTCAATGAGAGCAGTTACTGCTCAGTGACCAAAATCAAATATTAGTCAAATATCTTGTTTAGTGTCCTGTGGAATAAAGAAAATCTTACAGATTTGAAATTGAGAGAGGTTGTCTAAATGATGACTTTTTGTAATTTTAGTTTTTGGGTGAACAATGACAATATTTGCACAATTAATCGAACACAGCACCATCATGGTAAACATTCATGAACATTTTCTAAATCTTAGAACTTTGGGGGAAACATAGATTTACCTCTCAGGCCTTCCAGAGGGTCATAGCATCCCTCTTCTTCACTGACAAAAAAACGATCACAGTCTAAGAAATAAGGCCAAGCCATGTCAATGCCTTCAAAGGTGTGTGCGCAGCTCTTGTGCACTGACTCACAGGAGCTGCGACAGGGTTTTATGGTTTTGCCATTGTCGCAGCGCGGGGCGAGCACTGAGCATCCAAGCATGCGAATGTCCGGGTTGCACTCTCCATTTAGTAAAGAATGGATGACGCTCAACAGCAGATATTCTGTACTTAGCTCGGCTTCTTCACGTGTCTTGTGCTCGAGGAGGTTGGGAAATAAAGTCTTCGAGTAGGCCATGTCATCACAGTATCCCAGTGCAACATCTGTGCATTTTGCTGAGGAAATAAAAAGATATTGAAGAATAAATGCTTTTTAAATTTAACAATGGTCTCGTCATAGTTTTGTCCAACATCCCCTTTTAGAGCTTACCCAATGTTTCTGTATTTTATGATTTGAGGTATAATATACACGGTTTAGTCTGTAAAATATGTCTTCATTAAAACGTGCTTCTGTTGTCAAACAAGTGTGAAAATGAATAAAAAGTGTCTGTCTGTGAAAGTAGACTACACTTATTATAGGCTACTCCCCACTCTTTATCCTCTTCTTTTTCTCTCAGATTAAGATATCTATATTTCATAGCGCAATCGATCATTTGGGCAGCCGTATGAGGAGAAACCCTGAAGCCTGGAGAAGATTTCATTTCTCAGCAGGACCTCATCTTAAAATAGACTAAATTAAGTATTGAGTTTTTCTCTCGCTTCCTTTTTCTGTCACCATGAATCAAACCTCCACCCCGAATTCTGGAGATGTGTGGATGAGGTCATTTAATACCTAAATATCACCCCACTTCCCAAATATATAAACTTATAAAGCTGCTGAAAAAATGAAGAGACCAGTTTCATAAAATATTAGTTTTATGGGTGTGTGTTTAGGAGCTTCTAGCAAAATGTAATACATAAAAATTGTATTTTAATGTGATGCTAACAGTCTTTCACATTGCTGTTGGGTGTATCTAGATTGGATTTTGTTAAAATCCAACCGATAGTGTACTGAAATGATCACAATATACATCTAAAAATCCTTTTTCAATAAATATTTTGAATGATCCCTTGATTTTCTTTTAACTCTGGTTGAATGCATGGCAGACCAGCATCCTTTAAAAATAAGTTAATAAAGTTCAAATGTTGATTTTATGCAAACTTTATGGCACTTACATTTTGGTTCAACTGCAACTTTACACCAACCTATAAAAGTAAGACACACATGACTGTAAGAAAACACTTGGTGGTGCTACAAATCAACTTTTGAAAAATGTTATGATGACATTTGTTGACAAAACTAGTTAAATCAACATTGCAGTACAAATCTCCCCAATAGATTGAACAGGATGTCAATCATTCAAAATGTGATCCTACTGTTACAGTTTCAGATCTTTGAACTTTGTCTAGTTACCATATTGGTATTTTTTTAAATATTTGTTGGAAAAAAATCAATCTGAAATCTACTTACCTTGAAAATAGTTGCCAGGTTCACACAGAGGCAAAATACATTGAACCAGAGTCACAAAAGTCAGAAGAAAAACGACTTTTATCATTCTGCTGTCCAAACTATAATCCAGACCGTATCCTAAACTTTCTCAGATACTTTTCCGTGCTCTTTTCCGTCTGGTCATCTATTTCATAATAAAAAGACTTGTGTCTTATCCTCAAAACTTTACAAACACTGGAAAACAACTGTACACCAGCAAAACATCCCCCGAATGGAAATGATGGTGGAAAGTTTTGGCTTACATCACCTCTGGGACAGAAACATGGCTCTTTATCAAGTCTTACACTTGCAAAACGTCACTTTAATCCCTGTTTTCACTACAGTGTTTACAGGATCTCAAGGCTCGTTTGGATCCTCACAAAACTTTGGATCCCACATCCAAGGATTTTTAAGACAGCCCCATGATCTTGAACTACCCCTTTTGGTTCACATCCCAAAGTTGTGGGTGTTTTCTGGTTTTTATAAGTTGCTTTTCACAATTGTTAACAAGTTGAGTAAACACTTACAGCCTTTACTAACATCAGCACATATTATTTCAATATTTAGGACTCTAAATAGTGGCAAAAGTAATTCAGATATAAACTAACATGTAAAGGAAAACAACCTGGTGTTAAGAATAACAACGATAAGGAACTACTGCAAAGTCATAACCCTTTCTGTTTCCCTTCCTTGTAATCATATACAATTTATGATTTCTTGACGATAAAAATGAATTACATAAGGGACTGTTTAGAAATCGAGATGCGTAAATATGGTGAGATTTTCTAGAAAATCACCCGGGCAAAATAAAGGCTTAGCGTATTGATTCAATACACAACACCATTTTAGTTAAACAAATTTAAATTGTGAGATATGTGATTATTGCTACATGATATATACACAGTACATCCATAATCAATATATAACTACAATATATCTTTATTGTAACATTTTCACAAAACAGTAGATTTAACAAATGTTAACAAATCTGGCACTAATACATCTGTATAAAGCACTTCAGTATTTTCAACTCTGGCACGTCGTAGACCCTACAACAGGAAAATATTAAATAAATAAAAACATTTTAAACTCCTTGTGCTGTGCAAAGTAGCTACATCAAGAATCTGACAAATTCACCTTTTGACTGGCAACATTCCACCAAAAATACAATGTACTAGCGCAATGAACAGCTGTTACAGGAATCTAGTACATTCAGTTACAACAAAAGCTCTGATATCAGTAGTAGAGATGTTCAACTCTGGCTGTTCTGTCACTAATATCAAATACTCAGATATGACAAAGTGCATCCCCATCCAGTGACCAATAGACTTGGGAGTAAAAAGTCATTTCACAAGGGTGACCTCTAATAACACATCAAAAATATACACATATCTATGTAAACTAATTTGGCATTTGGGACTCGGAAATTTCATTCCCATGAGTAAATCCCCCCGTTTTGAAATACCAAAAATATAATTCATTTTATCTTTTGACTTGGACACATCATAATAGACATGCACCATGATGTCAAACCAATGGCACTATGTTACTCTGCAGCCCAAAAGTAGCGTGTCAGTGTAAATGTGTTTCTGATGTGTACTGAGCTGCTATCCTTGTTTATCATGATGCTCTGGTTACATTACATTAGGCCATTACTCTGTTACAGGACCATCAACAGACACACACAATCCTCTTTGTCTCTCTCGCACACACAACTAGACGTTCTCCCTCACACTTCTGAAATCAAGGCATTTCGATTTTCCAGTTTGTGCATTTTTGTGTCACTAGCTAATTCTTTGAAGGCTGTAGTCGTTCTCAGTGTCCATAGAGCTGCTGTGTCCAGAGGAGGGGTACAAATCGCGTTTTAGCAGCCGATTGGCTACGGATACCAAGACCTTCTTGTACTGCTGCCGCAGGAGGGAGTATGCAAAAGGATCTGAAGCTGCCTTACTGTATGTTAAACACTTGCTGACAATACCCCAGTGTCGGTTAATATCCACAAGTGGAAGAAGCTCGGCCAACCTTCGAAACAGAAAAGAATCCATTAAAAACATAATAGACAGCACATAGAATAGACCAAAACCAGATACAGCGCAGAACTTCCACCCAGTATTATTCAGTATTATAAAGTGAGGATTGACTACTGCATAATACTAAAGCGTCTGCCAAATGAATAAATGTAAATGTTAATGTAAGTGTAGAATAGACCGAGACGTTTTTGTTTTTCTGGACATTTACATTTAGTCATTTAGCAGATGTATTCCAACAATGGTCACATCAATAAAGCTGGTCTTGGACACCATAACACGACTCATGAACCTGTGCGAATATATAAGGTTTGTATTTTAACATAATCATGTAATGACATCGGTGTTCGAGAGCACCACAGTATACATTTCAGTTTACATTTCAGACACAAAAACATCAGGTGTGGTTTATTTAAAGACCAATCACCTGAGTACCTAAAAGTGTTTGTGTGTCCTGTCACCTCTGGCTAACAAGACCTATTCTTAGTCTATCTCAGTCGTGTTCACGTCATCTCACGACTCCATTTCGAGACACTTCTTGTAGTGATTGTTTTACAACCAGACCAAGTACTTCTGACCAAACATCTCCAGTGGGTAACCACGCTCTTCCAGTATCAATCTTAAAACCTCCAATCTCACATGACTGAAAGCATGGCACGTCTTTGAGTTAACCTGTGATGTTGCAAAAACAGCCCGTACCTTGTAATGACATAAGGAGCAAAACAGATGATGAACGACCCAATAAAAATGCTGATCTTCTTCGTTGCCCTCTGTTTCCTCCTCTTCTGCTCGGTGAGACAGCGTTGCTTCACACTAGAACATTGTAATAACGCATTAATAACACATGAACAAGGAAAGCCTTGCAAGAAACCCAAAATCATTGCATGAGAAAACAAGAAATACCTTGGGTGAATATCTACCAGCAAGAAGAGGGTCTGCATGGTTATAATGTCAATCCTCTTGCAGTGAAAACGTGCAACTTTTAACACCTTTAAGTATGTAACGCACAAAATCAAGAGGGAGAGCATGAAGCTGGTGGCATGGAACACAATGGTGAAGACTGTGAACTTAATCCGTGCGCTCTCCTCGTTCAAATGCAATGTGCAGGATGCATAAATGGGACTGTAGTCAAACCAGGAGAAAAGCAACGGGATGATGGAGAATGTGAACGAGTGAAGCCAAGAGTAACACACCATGACCAGGGCATCCCTGTAACGCATTTTGCTGGAGTAGCTCAGTGGGAAAACCACGGCGATCCAGCGGTCGATGCTCAGGGCTGCCATGCTCAGCATGCTGTTGGCCGTCAAGAAGGTCTCCAGAAAGCTGACCGTGCGGCACAGGCAATCCCCCAAAGGCTGCTGGTTCTTCACGACCCCCACCAGGGTGGACGGCATGTTGAGGACGGATATGAGAATGTTGCAGAACGACAAGTTCATGGTGAAGACACCTGGCACCTGTCGGCGGATTTCTCCACTGTGGATGAAACATAGCAACACCAGCAAGTTCGACAGCAGGGACACGATTGCGAGCACGACGATAAACAGAGCCAAGAAGATTTCCCCAAAGTCCATTTCTCACTTCAGAAGTCCACTCGTGCGTTGGGTTCTGCTGTTGGAGAAGATGCTGCGAGCTTCAAGGTTCCTCATGATGCGAGCCGAAGAACTCCGTGCGCTGTCCAGAGTGCTGAACCCTGATGGCTTCTCGTTTTCACGCTCGGTCATTTCTCATTTCCAGAGATATCCTGAAAAATCCTCTCTAGATAACATCTACTGCACTTTTATGCATGGACAGGGGTTTGGTTTCCATCATGCTCAGTGCGCTTCTCAACGCAAGTGTTGGTGGACTCTCAGGATCAGTGCTTTGTTCTTGGATCATGCGCACAAGAGATGCGACTGTGGGAGGTTGGGTTTTTTCTCTGGTGCCAGTGCTGGCAACCCTTCTGAGACTGATCTAAACATGTGTTACAATGCACACTTCAAAGCACTTAAAGAAAAGAACTTAACTTGGCAATGTGTGCAAGACACAACATCATGCAGAAGGTGCAATAATCAATATCTGATGAAGAAGCACTAGAGTAACTCTGTGGTGGGCTTTCCTGGGGGGCACATGTGAGACAGAAGCAGGCTCACTATCAGCTCTTAACAAATGCCAAATCTAAAAGAGCAAGACAATGGTTGGGAGACAGAGCCGGCTGTGCTTCTGGGGACAAGCGCACCGTGGGTGTCTTCTCTTTTGTAAATCTATCAGCATTAGAAAGACTCATTATCCCACCTGTGTCTGTCTCCATAAAACAGAGCTTGCAATGTACTCACCTACACTGTCTTTAAATGCGCATCTCTCTCAATCCGTCAGTCTTAGTTATGTTCTTCGTTATGTTCTTTATGTTCTTCTTAGTTATGTACTTGATGTTCGTAGTATGATCTTACAGTGAGAACGTACAGTGAGGTGAATAAGTATTTGGTCACCTTGGGATTTTGCTAGTTCTCCTACTTAGAAATCACAAAGGGGTCTTGAATTTTCAGCATGGGTGAGTTTCCATTGTGAGAGACAGAATCTAAAAGAGACAAATTCAGAGATCACATTGTATGATTTAACAATTTATTTGTAAATTAGAGTGTCAAATAAGTCATCCCTGCAAATAAGTTCATCCCCGCATATCAGCCAGAATTCTGACCCTCAATTTTGCTTTTAAATAGTCCAGCTTCACTCTGCTCATGATTCTAAATTATTGGCACCTGTTGGAGGTCATTAGATATTATAAAGCCACCCCACAATCAGTCAAACGTCTAAGTAAACCATGGGTAAAAGCAAAGAGCTGTCAAATGACACAAGAGACAAAATTGTGGGCCTTCAAAAAGCTGGAAAGGGCTACGGGGCAATTACCAAAGAGCTTGATGAAAATTAACAACTGTTTAACAACTGTTTGAGCAACTCTTTGAGGGTTTAAAACCATGCATCTCACAGAAAGTTTCCCTTCTTAAGTCAAGCCATGTCAAGGCCCATCTGAAGTTTGCCAGGGACCATTGGAATAATCCAGAGATGTCATGGGAGAAAGTCCTGTGGTCGGATGATATCAAGTATAACTTATTGGTCTTAACTCCATTCACCCTGTTGGGAGGAAGAAGAATGATATCATCACAATAAAACCACACCTACAATGGAGCAGGGGGGTGAAAGCATCATGATCTGGGGGGGGGGTGCACAGGGGACAGGACGACATGTATCGTGAGATATCGGGCAGAAATCTCCTTCTCTCAGTCAGAGTATTAAAGATGAGTCATGGCTGGGTCTTCGAACATGATAACGACCCAAAACACACATCCAAGAAAACCAGGAATTGGCTCTGTAAGAAGCATATCAAGCTTCTGAAGTGGCCCAGCCAGTCTCCAATCAAATAGGAAACCTTTTATGATTTTGTCTATCGTAGTAGATATTGCACCAATGCTGAAAATGCTAGACCCCTCCATGATTTCTAAATAGAAGAACTTGCAAAATCACAGGGTGATCAAATGCTTATTGAGTTCACTGTAACGCATTTAAATTGATGCATTTGGCAGATGCTTTCCTCCAAAGAAACTAACATTTGCATTAGAGTTTAAATTTGTTTCTGAGTATGTGCAATTCCAGGGTTCAAACCCATGGCCTTGGTGTTGCTAGCACCATTGTCTAACCACTGAACAACATGAAAGCATAATGCAATCTATAATGTACAATATGAATACCAATAAACGTTTATGTGAAAAATGCTACATAAATAGACCACAAACTGCCTCCATTTTTGGGTTGTATTTTAAACAGTATATCAATAAGGACAACGATACTTTAAGACATGCATAAGCTCTTTTGGCATTACTTTGTTTATATTGTATTGTACTGTAACACCCATCTTAGGTCAAGAGGGACAAGGTTACGTGATTGTATTGTCCCCTTCTTAGCTTGACTTTATATCAGTAATCCCTCATGACTTCTCTGCATTATGCAAAACAAAAAAGGGAAAATGGGTCAAAATGGCATTTCTTTTCTATGGACTCTAACCCACTTTACAAGCAAGGTCATAATAACAACTTTGGATATGTGATTTGGTAAAAAAAGTATTTTGTATTTTTAAGAGCAGTTCACAAGCAGCTCACATACTAAAAATGGATTGTTGGCATTACTTAATGTTATCATCTACATTGGTGCAAACTGATTAACTAAGGTAGTTTAAAATAATTTTCCTTAATGGTAAAATTTTTTCTTTAATCGTGTTCTGCAATAAGGAAGAAATTTCAACAACCCATTTTTTGAGTGTGAGCACCCTATTCTGATTCTGATGTGGAGCCTTAAACTTGTAAAGTCTGATAAGACATTGAGAGTTTATTTTCAAAACAAGATCCTTTTAAATAAAAATGTTTTAATGGTTTTACGCAACCTTATTTGTGCTAGCTAGTTGTTGTTACAAGGATTTAATCAAGATTGTTGAATGCACAACAAAAAACATGATTCCTGAAAAAAATTGAGTCATCTCTTTCCGGAAATAAACCCCTTAAATATTCCCAGCATGCTCTATGGAGATTTTCATTTGTGTGACTATTGCAAATTGAAAAAAAGATTTCATACAACAGAAAACAGAGAAGCATTATTCAGTTTTTCTCCTTGAGTTTAATTCTGGATATGTGGGGGTGTGCTTAGTACAGACATATTGTTCTAATATATTTAGCTAAATCTTACATTAATATTAAAAAGGTTCTGCTGTTATTGGCTGTATGTGGTAAGAGAACAGATTATGGGGAAACAGTTTTGTCACATAATGCATTTGAAACAAACTCTTTCCATTTTATTAATGTCACAAATTGTACTTCACATTATAAATACACGCATGTTTTTGAAATCTCATAAGAGACAAGAGTCATAATGTTTCATACTACCAAAATCATGTACACTGAAAAGAACGAGATGTTGGAATTACTTAAATTTATAATGTCACAAAGTTCCACATGATTAGATTATGTTTCTTAACGCAATTCCTCTTGAAATTCGATATATATGATATTTATATATATATATATGTATAAATACGTGTTAAAGTCACAAATTGGCATCAAAATAACCCATTGGAGCGCAAAGTGTTTATATCATTATCTTGACGATATTACAAAGAAAACCTGAAATATTATTACTCCTCAAAAGTCCTTTATCACGATTATTATGATGAAAGAATAAAGCAGAAAGTTATGTTTAGAGTTTCCTCATATACTGTATGTTTGTGTGGGTGTAATGATAACTTTCGACTTTGTAATTTAAACAACAGTGAGTGACAGGTAACCAACAAAATAAAGCCAAACCAACAGATCCCGAAAGATGAAAATACATGCATACATTATTCTACATTGAAATAAAAGAAGTATAAAGGATACACAGCTGTGCATAATAACACTCAGGGCAACCTTGCTTTAGATCTGTTTTACACTAACAAACATAACATCTTTGTCATCTTAATACCTCTCGAATGGTCATTGTTCTCAAGTCTTTTATTACAGAACACATGACTAATAGGCCTGAATGCCATGCTATTATTACACTGAGCATTTAGCAAAAACAGTTCCCATTTCCATGTCAAAACCTTATAAACAGCCATTAAACACAGCAGGCATTGCTATTATGTTGATATACTGCTAATTTTATGCACACGATTAATCTATACAAAGCGGCGCGGTAGGTGTTCGTGGCTGGGGATGTTTTCTGGGTAACTGTGTAATGTCGCAGTGTGGTGTAAGCACGGGTAAAACATTGCAGCTGTGAGATAATTCATCACCATCTCTGTTATCTCTGACATGTGCATCTAGCCACAGGTGGCACACCAGCCTCCCCTGGACTATGTGTGTGTGCCCGTGTGTTTGTAGAGTGAATCTAACACATCATGGCATCTCTACATTTCCAGTCATTGTAAGACTCATGCCAGCCACTCGCTGTTTGTTGATGGTCAAAAAACATATTTAAATTCCAACTTAAGGCTTTTAAGTAAAACTATACATATCATCTAGAAATCCCTCAATAGGCCCTTTGTGCTGTGGGACACAAAATGCAGATGGTGTTATTGAGAATTAAAATGGTAAAGACGCTAAACAGAGGACTGTTTGGAAACAGAGACAGCATGAAATGAGTCTTGTAAGGCATTCCCAGCTGGCTCAGGTACGCTCAAACAGTTTGTGAGTCATGTTGTCATGGAAACGCAGGGTTTTGTAAGGTATTGTCTGTTGTCGAAATGGCAGCGGACTAAAATAACTCGTCACGTCATTGCAAAGCGAACTCTGAGATTTTACACTGACGAGGGTGATGCAATATTTATATATTTGACATGTAATATAGTTATCAAAGTACTTTGAAGAGGGGAGTTGACACAAAAATGTAAATTGTGTAATGAATTGCTCCCTCTCTAATTGTTACGAACCAATATAAATTTTTGTTCTGATGAACAAAGAGAAAGATATTTGGAAGAATGCTTGCAACTAAACAGTCTTTGGACAACTATAGTAGGAAAAATACTTTATATTATTATTGTTGTATATATAATTTTATTCATAATAAACTGAACTTTGTACTACATTTTTCAAAATATCTAATTGTTTGTTCAACAAAATGAAACAAATATAAAATACTTTTTCCTTCACTGGTAGTCAATGGGGTGTTTAGTTAAACACATTTTTCCAAAAATCTTTTTTTGTATATACAAATTTGAAACTTTGACAGATTTTTTATTTTTGGATGGACCAGGCCTTTTAATGTCACAGTAACATAACTGAGTGTTGCAGAAATACTCTTCTGGCTATTTTCCTATACAGATAAGGCCATATTGTGTGTCTGTGTGTGGTTGGTGGAGAGGCCTTTCCTTTCTTAACCCATCTCAGTCGCACATCCCACATCGCTTAAAGTAAACAGCACTTTCCAATCCAAACAGTCCCACACAACTACTGTGGATGAGACAGTTATGCAATAGAGAGTTCAGAAGTGTACGGAAAATGTCTGCTGTGATGAAGCGACAGGATTGCTGGAAAATAGCTACAACATCGTTCAGTTTTATCTGCTTATCAGACTGTTTGAACTTTTGATCTAGTGCTTCCACAGTGTTTAGAAGAAAAACAGAAAAATTTGTATACAAATCTCAGCCCCTAAAGACTGAGTGGTTCGGCCCACTGCAGGGTGCCAATGGCCATGGCACAGTCAACCTTTGCCTAAATAGTGGGGGAGCTCCTTTCATCCAGAGACCAAAAGAACGGAGAAAGAACGGGGTCCGGATTCTGCATCAATAAAGCCTTTACAGCTCACTGCTGGACAAAAACTACAGCATTGACCCTGTTCGACCTAAGACAACAAAGAGAGAGCATTTAAAAAGATTCTTTATTGTTTTATTAATGATCCAAACTATTTAGTGAAATGCTCATCTATGGGTATTACGTAACATCTCAAAACCACATATTTATTTTATATGTAAAAGTGCGTCAGCCATATATTTTGGGCAGTGATCAATCAAGAACCATACTGTTCAACATAAAAAGAAACTTATATAACAATCCATGTAAAGTCTCTGTCAGGTTTGTAAATTGCAAAAAAATGTACTTAGAAAAAGGTCTATAGTTAAATTATCTGGTTTTAAAAGACACCTTAAAAAAATATTATAACCTAATATTTTTATTTATTTAAAGTTTATTTCATATGTGGCATGAAAAGTTAGTATTGGTTCAAAAACTGCCTTGAAATAAGTTGAATAATTTTATTTAATAATGTATATTATATTATATTTACACATACTTTAACACATACATTTACACATACAACTGCAAGCCAGCATCTGATTCTATATCAATTTTCCATTCTTAGTCTCGAAGTGCATTAATATTATAAATATTGTTAACTACAAGCAAGTCTACAGGTCTCATTTGTTATATTTATGCTATCTTTTACTGTATGCAGGTGTTGTGATAATTACCTCTGAACATATTACAGTGTTGTCTTGACTGATCATTGCTTATAGCAGCAAAGATGGATTGACCATATGGCTGTTGCTTATAATTAGGCCTTTCATCGTTTGGTACATAACAAAAACAAACCACATAAAACAGATGAGAGAGCGAGAGAGAGAGAAAGAGAGGTAATCAGCAGAATACTGCATAACATGATCATAGGAAAATACATAACCGGGTAATAATTCACAACTGTGAGTGTTAATGGAATATGAATCTGCACCAGTATATTCTGAAGGCTAGGGATGGAATATCAACACTTGGCTATGATGTTTCCAGTAGTGAAACACTTTCCACAATATTTTATATTTAAATTTCCAACTGGCATTTTGAAACACTGCATGTTCTGAACACGAGAACAGTACAAAATGTAAATATTTTAATAATACACTATGTACTTTTTTAACAAGCTGACAAATCTCAATTTTTACCCTTATTTATTATGCTGATAAAATAGAAAGAAATCATGAAAGAAATCAATTGCAACTGTCAAATAAAGTGAAAATTGCACCGATACTAAAATTTTTACAACCATACAGATAGCCGATTAAAACTGCCTTTACCAATAGTATACGGTATTATTCATTTGCTTTAACTTAATTCTAAAGATTTTATTATTATTTCTTAACTTGAATGTTATTCATTCATATAATGATTTATCTTAAATACTTTTCTCATCCACTTGTAACTGTTATTATATAAGTGTTTTTCTGTAACATTACCCTTGAAGTCATCTTTTCAGTGTACTGTAAGGTGTTGACCCTGGAGAAGTGTAGATATTTGACCCTCATGGCAGTTACTGTATCCATCACAGTCTGAGCCCGGGCTGTTCCTGCAGCAGTTACATAAGTAAAGTATACATAAAACATACAGTACATCTTATCAAAGAGTTTCTTACATAAACAAAGCTTGTAGATTTGTGCACATGGCAACACCTAGATAATTTACTGCACACCCAAAATATGTATACATAAAGCAATGGAAGACATTTGTGTTACACAATTCGGGAATTAGTTTAAAAATGTATTATCATTACAGTGTCTATTATTTGTGTTATTGTAACACACAGGATATCTAGCTGGAGAAGAGAAAATATCATCAG
This sequence comes from Triplophysa yarkandensis, assembly GCA_033220385.1. Lineage (NCBI taxonomy): Eukaryota > Metazoa > Chordata > Actinopteri > Cypriniformes > Nemacheilidae > Triplophysa > Triplophysa yarkandensis. The sequence continues at coordinate 13,010,107 of CM065654.1, read as the reverse complement.
TTCTTTATAAGATCATCTGACCTATAACTTGAATATGAAAGGATTTGATTTAATTAACTTTTCTCTATAATTTTCTATCCAATTGGTTCCCACTGCATTAAATTTTTATAAAACATGAAATTATTATTATCCTGCAATATGCAGATGAGATATTTAAAGCTATAAACTAATAACTGAGACTGCTTAATATACTCTAAAACAGGTCCTCTATTGTAGTTTAAGAGGATCATCAGTATTTCAGAAGGACATGCAGTATTGAGCAGTATTACGTAAGTCTAATCATCGGCGCAAGTGAAGCTTCAGGAAACCATCACACACAAAGCCAACCCTTATTAATCTTTAATTAGGCACAATGTGTGTAGTCAATTCATCTGGTCATGGCGGTAACTATTTTAAGAAAGTGTCGCCCACACAGAGACCATGTGGGGCAAAAAAAATTAGCTTCACAGCATTACCACAATGTGCTTTTAATAATAAATGCTAGTTGGCAGAATAATGTGAATACTAAATACTGTTTGTAGTAAACTTTACTGTTTATAAAGTCTGAAATACAGCTGTGGAAATATAAGATATATAAGATAAATATAAGAGACTTATTTTTATCAATTTATAATTTTTATAAATATAAACACAAACATGTATGTATGTACTTAGATACACTGTGAAAATAAAAATATTACAACTGGCTTGTAAATAAAACAAAAATAAATAGTAGATGTATAAACTTAATGTTTTATCTTTTCTTATAATTAAATTAAATTAAAAAAGTATATTTAGTTAATTTCAAAAATTTTAAATTTACTTTTATTTGTGTAAATTGGGTCGTGCAAAAACAGTAATTTTTTGAGTGTATGTTTTAATATGTATGTCAATGTATTTGTACAAAATGAATACAAAAAATCCACATGTAAACACAAACTATTATTTTGGATGAGATGAATGCCGATAAATTGCTTTGACAAGCCTACTTTCAAGCAATACAAATGTAATATCTCTGCATGTATTTAAAAAAAAGTTAACAATATTTTGTTTCATTCAATTAAATCGATTTTAATCACAGTTTTCACGAGTCTTGTCATGCTCTCGGTCTTTCACGTTTCTTTTGGATGACTATGTGTGACCCTGAGGTTTGATCTTATCGAACAGAAACCCGAGAGGAATAACCACAATACATTAAATCACAGATTAAATTAAAGTTAGGAATGGTGTCTTCCATTCTTTCACTGAATTTATATATAATATGTAAATACGTCTGTGTTAGCGTAGCCGAAAGGTTAAGGTGATGGAACTTGGCTTCAGGTTTTAGAGCAAATGTTTTAAGCATAATTATATCAGAACCCCTGAATGCCATACAAGACATGCAAAAATACAGCCTTGAGCAAATCTGTCTTGAAAATAAGAGTGATTAAAATCTCATGTCGACCAAAGTCAGAAGGAATGACTACCAATGCAGTTTTGTTTTGAAGCACGGGTGGTTTTCAGAAAGACGTCCTTCAAGATTAAACAGCACTCTGCCTAATGAGTTGGAGGAACAGCTCTTAGATTAATCATAAGTCAGCCTTCTCCCCTTCCCTAAGGTTATAGATTTGAATTTCATGTCTTTCAAGCTGTTGGAATTCTACCGTGTCACGAAATATCCGCCTTGAGAAGCGTTTACATAAACTTAAATATGTTTCATATTTATAGAATTACTTTCACATGACAGAAACATTGCTTTCAACTTACACCATGAGTAGCACTCATATGGCTGTCTACAAACCATCTCATCGCAATGGCCTCTATTACCTCTTCTCCGCACAAAGATATTGCCATGGGAATATGTGAGCATCCTTCAAGCACTCCAAGAGGAGAGATAAGTCATTCCAAGTGTTTTATGGACCTCAGAATACAGCCATATTGCTCATTTTGAGTTTCAGGCTTCAAAGTGTCCAAACCAAAGTAGACTGAAAAATGCTGCTGAGATGGGATCTAAATATTTCCAGTAGTCCTCACGGTTGTCCAATGTCATCCATATTCACCGCAAGATTAATGGGAATGTCTGTAATGTCTCATTTCAGCAGAACTCGAGACTCAACACATACCCATAATGTTACGATTCATCATTTTAACTTGCTAACCTTAGAAAATCATATTATGCTGCGCTTGGTGTTTTTCATAGATGCAACCTGCATTTGAAAAAAAGAAAGTTTGTTTACACTGGGGAGGAGGATAAATCCCCTTTGTGTTCATGAAAGCACTAATAGTTTCCCCATCTTCAAACAGTGAAGCGCGGTGTGCCTTCTGCTATATTTATAAAGTAAGGTGTATAAATATAAAATTTTCAACACACACGCACGCACACACACGCACGCACACACACACAGTTATTCTCCATCATTTCCTCATTGTTCAACAATTAATTCTACACCTTCACTAGTCTTTTACAGGTGGTTTATGGATGTCAACCCGAGAGAGAGCAAATCAGATAGGATGTATTAAAGTGTCCCTGAGCAGTGTGTCGTGGTGGCAAAGCTGAAGGTTTAAAACTAAAGAACAGTCATATAGACTACAGTCACATCCAAGCATCACATTGCAAAACCTTGAAGTAAACAGCTCTAAAACGAACATTAAAGAAGACAAAATAAGGTCACGTTGCTTCACACCAAGTTTTTGCATAGAAACAAAACTTAACATGCTGATCTTAAAAGAGTACGGTTAGAAGTGTGAGAATAATAACAACCTTGGAAATGTCCAGTATTGTTAACAAAGCATTTGAATAAGAATCTCAAAAAGCCAAGCCCTCATACACGGCTGTTTATGTGCATGACATATTCAACAATAAGCACTCAACTAAAAGACACTGTGTTGACTTCATTCAATGTGTCAGCTTGTCAGGAGCCAAAAATAAAGACAAAGCCAAATGCGGTAGACTGAAATGAACCCAAGATTTAAAGCACAGTTCGTCCTCGGCCCAGGTGAGAGATACCTGTCAGGCTGACTCAGAATCAAATGCTAACACACATGAGACCGTTGGAGGGTCTTTGAATGAATTTTATGACAGCACATATAGTGAACAAGTGTGTGTCACCACAGAGAGAGAGAGAGAGAGAGAGGGAGAGGGAGAGAGAGAGAGAGAGAGGGAGAGGGAGAGAGGGAGAGGGAGAGGGAGAGGGAGAGGAGAGAGAGAGAGAGAGAGAGAGAGAGAGAGAGAGAGAGAGAGAGAAAGAGAGAGAGAGATGGAGAGAGAGAGAGAGAGAGAGAGAGGGAGAGAGAGGGAGAGAGAAAGAGAGAGAGAGATGGAGAGAGAGAGAGGGAGAGAGAGGGAGAGGGAGAGAGGGAGAGAGGGAGAGAAAGAGAGAGAGAGATGGAGAGAGAGAGAGAGAGGGAGAGAGTCAGGTATTATGTTTGGCCCCCTGAGGCATTTGTCATTGTTGCTCATGTAAAGCTGTGAAATTTGAGAAAATGAAAGGTGTTTTATGGGCGTTCAAGCTTCTTGTATTCTTCCTTTGGCTTCTTATTTGCCCGAAAAGTTAAATTATACAGTGGGCCCACAAAGTATTTGGATACATTCATAAATGCACGGATGTCACAGTGTTACATAATAAACACCAAACTTATTTTAAAGAGAAAAGAACATTTCCTTGTCAAATACTATTTTTGTCGTTCAAATTATACTTCTACTATATAAATACAACGTAATGGTTTACGGTAAAAATACGAAGTTCTTTCAGCTGCAAAACGCAAACGATATTTTAAAGAATGTCAATATTTTAAAGTATGTTGGTAACTAAAAATCACATTTACTTTCATTCAATTGTCATAAAACCATAATAATAAAAAAAAGTGTTATTCAATACACTGTGCAGTGGTTTTCTTTGACCAATATTCTTTAAAATATCTTTTTTGTTAATCTGATTTACTTTTGGAGGGGAAGTCAAGTTAACGTCGTAAATCAAAGTGATATTGGGTCATTTTTTCCTATCTTTTCCTTCATTCTGGAATGTATAACGCCTGCTGTTTGTTGTCATAAAACTGATAATAAGCCACTTTTATATTAGGAAGATGAAAATAAAACTGATACACATATGCAATGGAGTATCAGATGACTCAAGGTACAATACTGAGAAGCCAGAGAATGAGCTGTAATTTTGAAGAATGTAACAATGAGTGCCGATGGAAATTAGTGTCATTCCCAAATTGTTTGAATAACATGACACTCCCTTCCTCAAACAAACAAGAACAGAAGGAACAGAGAATGCAATGTAGCAAAAGAGAAAGTTCAGCTTCACTGTGAATCTGCTTGGGAAGACTGCGGCTTTACACAAACATTCCTCGTCTTACGAAAACATTCCTCGTTGTGTTCTTCAGCACACTAAAGTAAGATGCTTGCCATATCCAAAAGCCAGAGGAATTTTCTCCAAGGAACAGAACAATTTATTAAAGAAAATAACTGCCAGTTGAAAATAAATGGAAAGATTACGAAATACAAGATCAAATAAATCATAGCATAAAACTTTCCTACAGTGACACCATCATGACATTTGGAGGATGCCACACCACATATGTTAATAATGTAATTATTAAAAACGAACATACAATTGATTGCTTGTTGACAGCCCCCGGTGTTTAGGGTTGAAACCATGACAACATTGAATGCATGGTAACATGAATTTACATTCACAAAGAAAAGGTTTGTCCACCACACTGCACTGCCAAAAGTGATGCCACAACCTCGGCCTGATCCAAGTGCTTTCCCGTTTCCCTTCATAAACACAACAAACACACCCCGCATTACAGCCAGTTATGACCTCAAACACTCCTCTTTGCAGCTGTAGAACCAAATGCGTTTCTTACAAAATGTCCTTTCTTTTCCAGTCCTTTAAATGACTCTGCAGACTTCAGTCGGTATTATACAGTCTTGCCTGGCACTCAGAGTACAGCAAAAACCCAATAAAGAGAATTCACATTTAGAAACTCGCATTCACTTAAAACGACAGAACACAGGAGAGACAGGAGCGGGTTTCTTTCCTCTGCTGACCCATATTTAATTCTGAGTTCCCATTTATCAGACCTGCTCATTCCGTGTCAAGTGCGTTTACTATTTCTTATATGGAAGATAAACACGTGATGCCAAAAGTTTAATATAGCTACAGTGTCCGGCTGGTTTTTTTTTTTAAAGCATGACGGTGTTTCGGTTTAATTGGAGTTTAGGTTTTCTTTCCAGTTGAAAATGTTACAAACCTTTTTAGAACATGTATTATTTATGTTTATAATGCAATGCAAGTCAAATATCACAAGAAAAGAAAAGTCTTTGCTAAAGTGATCATTTACCCACCCTTATGTCTTAAACTGGTTTGCACAACACAAAAGAAGATATTTTGAAGAACGTTGGCAGCTTAACAAGGGCAGTACCAATGCACTTGTGTTCTTGTATCCACACGATATAAGTAAATAAGTAAGGCATTGTCCAGCTATGAACATTCCACAAAATATCTTCCTTTGTGTTCTGCAGAAGAAAGTATATCAGTATAACTTTCAGGTGACCAGACAGAAGTTAAAGTCTGACTTCAAGTTCAAATACACAGATCCTTACCAACTCTTTCCCCTCCTCTGCCACGTACATCACTCCATTAGTCATCTGTTTTTTATATGGAAGTCTAGACCTATTAACAAACCGATCTCTCATCAGAAAGAAGAGACAGACCGATCCCTACAGACTTGAAAGTGAGCTTACATAAATTGCCTCATTAAACTCTACATAGCACAGCGACGGTCAAGCGTATTTACATCCTGGTTATACCAAACATCTAACACATTGGCTCAACATTAAAAAAACATGGTGGTCAGTTTCAAAGCTTCTAGCAATCAATAAAGCCATGCATCTTTATTTGCCTTCACGGAACACTGCTGGAGATGCTCCAAACCAGATGCAGTTAATTTTATTGGTTTTGATGTAAGTGTAATGCATGTAATGGCAGTTCTTCTCATTTAGAAAAAGACAATACCATTAAAACAGATCAATGCAATGGTTAACATCGGCATGAGCTTATTATATAAATGAACATAAAACACATGCACAAGTGAAAAATAACATTCTTCATGACTTGACATAAATAGGACATCCTGGGAATGGTGCATGAGTACAATACCTTCCTCTGAAGGGAATATACATGAAGTGAACTGCTTCAACAAAACATTTATCTTGTACTGCTTATTTTCATGTTGACATTTTTATCTCACTGAGATTCTTAATTATACAATTAGTTATGCATCAAATTTAAATAACGTTTTTTTTTAAATAATGTTTTAAGGTATAAGTTAAATGTTATTTTGATGGTTAGTAATTTATTTTAAGGTATATAATTGTCAACCAAAGGGGGACTTGAAAGAATGTTCTAACACAGATGCAAATGAGGTCATGTTTCTACTGTGAAAAACATTTTTAAAAGATCAATACATTTCAGTTTTATTAAAAATCAGCTTGTAAGCCAATCTGAAAATGACTGAATGATTTTAATACAGAGTCATGTACACTTCTGTGATTTATCTCACTCATGTATATGATAGAATCTCTTGGGTGCATTTTAAACCTTTGCTCTGTTTGAATCTCACATGACCTTGATTAACCCAAATAGGTCTGGGAGGAACATCCTGTCCGATGACATTTTAGCAGAGGGGCAATGACCCACACACATGGTCCAGCCCCCCCACATGGCCCTCCAAATTATTCATGGTCCTAACATTTACACTACACATGCCCTCTCTCAACAGATGCCTTTTCATGCGCCAGTGGGGGGATCTCCTGCCAAAAGTCAATGCATCTCATTACGTACTTTTATATTTATTTGACAATAAGTCAATCACGAATGTGATGGAAATGGCACATAGATACTCCATCATGAAAACTGATTTTAATTACATTTTCTTTATAAAAAATCACCATGTTTTCTAAGACCTTAGGTTGAAAAAAACGTCAGCCAAAAATATACAACAAAAAATTTTAGGTTTTTAATTTTTTATCTTGTTTAGGTCCGCATCATCTTTGGAGGTTTTGTGGAGGGTCTCAAGTCTGTCTCTCCGTGAGCAAAAGCACAAACCTCACAGGGTAAAGGGCAACCGTGTGGATGGTGGGTGTAGAACCAGCAGAGTCGGGTCTTCAGGGCACCTGAGGGAGGAGGTTTGCGCTTTGAGTTTGTTTTAACACCCTGTGTCGCATTGGTCCTCCAGTCACGAATAAGTACCTTTCCACCCTCCACTATAAAAAAGAAACGGAGAGAAAAAATGTAAAGGTGCCTGTCACACTAGAAACAAGAATTAAATCAGACTTTCAACTCAAGAGCATTCGTGTAGTGGGAAATATTGTGTATATCCCTTTCAAATCATACACTTCACGAGTTTGGTTTATTTCTGAATTTTTCCAAAAATGTTTTAAATACTTTTTGTGATACACATGGTAACAGCAACATATACAATACATAAAATACATTTCAGCTTCATCTGCTCTTATAGTGATAGCTCACCCCAAAATAATAATATCATACCTATTTTTCTGCAATCACAACAGAAACATTTTAAGAATTTGGCTAACAAAATGCTCATCCACTTTGAGTTTTATTGGTTTGGTTTCTATACAATAAAAGCTAATGGGCAGAGAATTTCCTCAAAATTTCTTCTTTTCAAAGTCATACAGGTTTAAAATGACAAGAGATGAGTACTACTTATCGCTTTAAAACATATAGGGTTTAAGCAGAAGAAAAAAGAAGAACAGCAGATGAACAACATATGACAAGAATCAATCATCGCTGGAGAACAAAGTGCTGGAAGTGATCTGAATACCTCTGAACACCTGGTGGTTGTTTTTCAGCAGGGTCTGGAGACCGCCACACTCTTTCTTTAGTGTCTGCAGTGTGGACTGGTCTAGAAGATCAGCTACTTCACTTATTAACAAACTGCCTAAATATAAAACACAAAAAGATGAAGTGAGGCCAAATTTATAGATTTAGAGCATAATGACTTTACAGATTGATGCATTACAAATTGTTTGAGTTTTAATTTGTCATCCAACCAACTAACATAATCTATTCTAGCAAAATTACAATGCCATGACCCAACTTAAATTTTTCCCAGATGAAGTAAAAAGATTATGGAGATCAATATTTTTTGTTTGTAAATTTTTCAATCAGTTATTTTCTACTATAGTCATTCCAAACCTACTTTAAGTAAATGAATGTAAATAATCCAGGTTGACAAAGAATTTGTAATTTTGAATGATCTGAACTGGAAACATTTTAAATGTTTATTGTTTTGTATTTTATATCACTGTCTTATTTATAATACTTGACAGGACATACTGCAATAATGTAACACTTACGCCTCAATATATTCTAGAAATATACTTACAACTTAGAAACTAATCATTGACATTAAACATCATATTCAAAATAAAAGCACTAATCTTAACAGACCTCTATATACAATAAATGGAAAATGACACTGGAAATAAGGACATGAGAGAGTAAAAATAATTTTCACAGGTAAAATCACAGAGTCCTGTTTTTTCCATCATCTCTCTGGATCTTTCAACACAGCCCAGTTCATTTCACAAACACTGGAAAACATTAGAGGTTGACATCCATCAAACAATCAATACATGACTTTTTTAAAATACCTTCTGAAGTTCTTTCAAAATTGATCACTGAATCGTTTTAAAACTTTCCCAATGGCCTTTTGAGATTGGAAGTCGATGTTTGAGCTTTGTGACTCACCTAAGAGCAGCCATTTCAAGCATCTAACCTAATGAAAACGCTTTGCAAAAGAACCCAAAATGCAAATCTTAATCCCACCATCTCTCTCTTATTCCCTACTCTCCTAAATGTAAAGATAAAATGCACACCATTTATTTTTCTTTCTGATCATCTATGATGCAATAACAAGGAACTGTGAATATAGTCATTTCTAGAAGTCAACAAAACACTAGCCAATCAATCTTCCTCAAAGGTAAATTCCCAACTCAATCTACACTCAAACTCTCATTTCCTGAGAAACCCAACCCGAACCTCGCACTAAAGAATTGAACCTATGATCACCGTAATGGAACACCTATATTTTTCATCTTTCACCACCCGAGTAGAGCCTGCTGGAAGCCATACATATGTCAAATTTACACTTCAAACGATTTCATCTCGCCAAAAGAGGGCCTTACAATGCGTACCTATATTGGATCAAATGAGCATCCTTTTCATGCAAACTTATTAATAGCATCCAAAATCCCTTCTAGTACTCACTGAACACATTTTCGCGAGGCTGGCTGGAACCTTCAGACCGTAAATCTGTTGCCATGACAACCAGGAGCAGACCCATGGGCTGAGAGACCTGATGCGCGGCTGAAACCTTTCCCCCGACAGCGTTTGGCGAACTCAATCTCCGATGGCTTGACCCATCGGTGCACCGTCTGAAACGGTGAATGTCAGTTTGGGTCAACTAAAGCTCATCTAGGAAGCCTATCATTCTCCTAACCTTCACCCAATGTGCGCATCTCTTCTTGAGCAGAACACATTACAAAGGATCTGGAGAGGTCTATAGAGGAAATTGAGTCCTTACACTTCACTGTCAATGGTGAATAAACAAATACTTACAGCTCTTGCAAACAGAACAAATCATAAAAACAGCAACAATGACTATGATATAAGAACTTTTATTATCACATAAATTATGTTGCCAGGTTTGGAATCAAATCCACAAAACATTATTGCATCTGAGATCCTAATACAGATATAATGGGGAGATCTTTGTGACTCCTCTGTGTTCCGATAAAATTTATATATATGTATTTTACGGTGCTAATAAAGTAACAAAGTTATTGTTTTTGGGCATCTTTTGGTGTCTTTACATAAGCAATTGACAGACCAAACATTGATGAAGATGTGATCCTGATGATGAGTTAAAGTACTTAAAAGTACTTAAAGTACTTAATAGCCTTAGTGTTATATACCCTTTTCTTATATAAGATCATATATCAATGTTCTTTCTGGGTTATTTTAACAGTAAACCCAGGTTCACCTTTACCAGCTCTTTTAAGAGCATGTCATTTAAAATACTTAGTCGAAATACCTCTACACCAATATATTTCATGCATAAAACATAAAAGTGAGAGAGTATAATTCAAACAGACAACTACGTCCTGAATCTGCCCTGAGGGCAATCATCTCTCTCTTTGTCTATTTAATTCTCTCTTTTCTCCCATCGTCAAATTAAATACGATTGTATGTAATTCTTTGTAAGGCTATAATTGAATTAAGATATGATCTGCTGTCAAACACAGTGTCAGGACCACACAAGCATAAGACAAAAAATGACATGAACAGATGTCAGCCAGGTTACCTAATGATGCTCTAACGGCAACTAATGCAGCTTGTTAAAGATGTGAAATTTTAGTTGTAAATATTTAAAAGATTTATGTCAAGAATTTGGAACTTAACATGTTTTGCTTATTAAAGACACAAAACTCTGTATTATATTATACATTACAATCCATTTAAACCATACATTGGTTTTCTGAAGGTAGTCGGTGGTTTAGATATTATTGTGAGATGTGTTGTGCAAGATCAAAAATTACCTAACAGTAACAGAAAAAAGAAACTACAGATAACGACATAGTAAATTAAAATCATTATATTATCAATGTATTGGTTTATTCCTCACATTTTAAAAATGCTTTTAATGAAATAAAATTAATTCTTTATATTGATAGCTAAGCCAAAAATGAAAATACTCTCATCATCATTTACTTACCTATGTGACTTTCTTCTCTTTTCAAAACATAAAGGGAGATATTTTGAAGAATTTTGGGTACTGGTACTCACCACCCTGCATTGGTATGGTGTACTTACAAGAAGTGAATGAGTGCCACTATTTTTTGGTTTCCAACTTTCTTCAAAACACAATTTGAACCAATGTGAAAAAAAGTCATATAGGTTTCACATAAAAAGATTGGAAGAACTATCACTTATACAAAACTTAAATGAAACTTTAAGCATATGATGGATTTGAGCACATGATTTTCACTTGCTTTCTCTACGTTTCCATGTCATGTGACCTCTCCCCGTGGAAACAGATGCAGAACTATTCTTACCTCCTGTGTTCCATACGTCACAGCATTTGCTGCTTTCTGTGTTCTTCTCAGTCAGACTCAGCAAAGACTTTGCCACCTTCAGAACAACGGTGTCTACAAAATCTCTCGGAAGTGCCGCACAGTTCCTGATGGTTTCTATCTTTTCTCTTGGTTGAAAGCCATTTCCCCAGTCACTTCCTTGAGATGAAATATCCTGTCCATTCTCATCTTGGTCACCTTGATCTGCACATGTGAATAAGGCCTGACGACCTCTGATATAATCGTTTCTCTGTTCCTCCATCAGAGCCTCCTCATCCACTGAATACCTTCTACTTTTGCCAATAAGACAGACCTGCAAAAGATTGTGACATTGCAGAATAATGCTTATAAAGAACAGAACTTGTTTTGATCGCGCTTTTAACATTAATTCACAACCTTAGAGATTTTCCTGTCCTGACTGCTTTCTTTTGGAGATCACTTGAGCTTTTTTTGGCTGGTGAGAATTTGTGAAATAAAGACTTTCACACCCTCACTATAGAATAATGCTTCAAAGGGGAAAGTTCTGGAAATCAAAATCAATGCAAGCCAATAGGTGCCAGTTACTACATACTAACTACATTCTGCAAAATATATTCTTGTGTGTACTTCTGAATAAAGAAAGTCACACAGGTTTAAAATGACAATTAAGTAAAGGATGACAGCATTTACAATTTTGGGAAAACTATAACTTAGAATGAATAAAGGTAGAATAAAGGAAAGAAGGAATAGCATAAGGGCAAGAAAATTTGAAAACATATAATATTTTTGTGATCATAGAGTGTTGTAGACATCTAGATAGGTTAAGTTTAATGACATTGACATAGCCTACCCGTTTGGTGGAAGGGATCCTTAGGCAATCTTCTTCTGTATTAAAGCCACATGCTTTGCTGACATCAGTGATAAAGTCAATATACTCTTTATACTGCGTTTTCTTACACTCTCTGCGCTGATACTTTCCGTAGAAGTCAAAGAAGCAGCAAGGCAGCACAAAGTAACGGCACGCGTAAGACGATCTAGATGAGACGGACACACAGGACAGATGCTATATTAAAATTTCAACCTTTGCCACTTTTTAATCAATGAATTCCTATGACCTTTGCATGACCTTTCCATTGGTGTTTTTTGGTACAAATCCTTTCAATTCCGACCCACTCGGTCATGAATCTGACTAAATTTGAACTAATTCACCCATTTAGACCAATTCAACATTTTAAAGGAGAGCATGTTTAGAAAAATATACTTATTTCCAATTTCCAAAAACTATCTAAGCAAGAAATAACAAAAATTTAATATACAAAACATATACAACTAAGACACAGGGTTGCTATTCGTTCTAGAAATGCATGGTACCTTTTGATGTCGGTTATGTTCAAGTACAACTGTAACACCTATTTACACTTTTATATAAGCTTGTTGAATGGTTTCAGTCTTACGTAAGTCCCTCATCTATAACATGAAGTTTATGTAATCACTTGCAACACAGTGCACTCTAAACCACACTTTTGATCAGATGTTTTTTGTTACTATCATGTGTTAAAAAAAGATGTGGTTTGCTGTGTATAATCTTAATATAAGCGGACACTCTCTCTCTCCTCAAAGATCAGCTCAGGATCTTCTCCAATCTGCAGACTTATCTTATAAAGTTTAAATATAAATGTAACATTAACAATACAACAAGATCCTAAAGCAGATCCAGAGCATCTTTGGTAAATTCAGATTACAAAGACATTTTATGGAACTAAAATATGGCCAAGCTAACCATCTCCACCTAGTGTCCAAGCCAGAATCCAGAAATAACTTAGGAATTCTAAGCCAAAGCTTACATATGAATAAGCTTTTTTTAAGCATGTGGATAAGTAAGGAAAAGGTCTCGCAATACAGAGACAAAATTCTGGAATTGGTTCATCGAGTAACATTCCAGGGACTATATAACAGAGAATTTCTCAGCATAAGGCTCTTTATTTTTTACAGTTTTGTTGCGAATGAAAGGACTACAGTTAACCACCATTAAAGGGATAGTTCCCCCCAAACATTTTTCTCCCATGTCACTCCAAACCTTTTTTAATTTATACCACAGAAAACAGAAGATAATTTGAAGCAGGTTGGAACCAAATCAACACCGGATCTCACTGACTTCCAGCGTTTGGACACAAGAACACAATTCAAAATATCCCCTTGTGTGTTCAAGAGAAGAACAGAATTAATACAGGTTCATTTTAGTTTCGGATGAACTATGGAATATTATCGCAATTCTTCCACATTCCTAATATAAATTTAAACAGTTGCAAAAGTCTTAGGCATGTCAGTACTTTCATTGGTTCAGTGGTTTGAGTCTATAGTGTCTATCTTAAGTATTATCATTAGAAAATATATGTTGACATTTCTAAATATTTATTTTGTCATAATTTGTTATAATATATAAAAAAAATTGCATTATGCAGTTCTGTGAGGAGACGTTACACAGTACTGTACGCAGGAAGATGTCTTGAAGCGTCTTGAAGACATTTAACAGAGGTTTTCTGTATTTAGTGTGTTTAAATTGTTTCCCTTTTCCATGTATTAATAATTAAATAAATGATGACACCAGATCTCTGTGTGGAGCACTGGGTATTGTCACACATCTTGTGCATTTCTTATGAAACGCTACTCTAAATTATATAAATAACTGACCTTAAAACATTTATTGGAGTTAAAATGTTGACTTGCCCCAAGATTGTTGCATCATACTGTTTATAACTTATACTTTGTTAACTTTAAAAATAGGATCGTGATAAATGTTCTGCAGAACTCCAAAACAAAATTAATCTATAAATCTAAAGATCTTCACAATTTTTTGGTTAATACCACATATCAGATGACCTCATTCCTAACACTTATTCTGGAAAACAGAAAAAAGCTTCCAATCACTTTAAATAAATTTACTGGAGAGCAGGTGTCTCCTCAACACAAGTGCTACTTTCTGTGTTGATGACTTGCCTGGCTGATATAACAGGGATCCATGGTGTAAGCTCATCCGAGTGGTTTCCAATCAGCCAGTCTGTGTTGGGGAAGAGGAAGCCGTCGCTGGGCGTGATGGCATTTTCCTGAAATAGATGAAAGCACCCGCTGCATTTCATTATCATTGGCTGAATGCGTTATGACTTTGGGAGGCACAAGTAGCAATGCATCCCATCAACCAAAATCAACCATGGGTTTTGATTCTAAGGTTTTTCTAGAGTTAATTTTAATAACAGCAATGCAAAAATATAATTTATGTCAGACTTTCTTCACGTTGGAGGACCAATCCAGAAAATATTTATTTTCTTGATTACAGATTATGACTCATGAACCAAAACGACCCTACACGCAGAATGACAAGAACCATTCAAACTACCACAAGAGCCCTGACCCCCCATTTTCCCCGGCAAACAGCCCACACATGACATCCCAGATTGCGCTGCATCTGCTCAGATGGGAACACCATGTGTTTCACCGATGTTTGAAATACTGCAGGGATTTCACAAGTGCATGAATGCCCCCACTAAACCCACATCGATTCCCACTAGACCTGCCACTAAAGCATCTCTGCATCTCTTTCATGGCAGGACACTATAAATAATGGAGCTTAGGGAACGTTCAAAGCCTTGTTTTTAGGAGAGTAAAATTAAAAAAAAGGGAAGACTTTTCTGACAACAGAATCACATGCACTACAGATGAAGGAGATCCGGAGGTTTTAAAGATGAGTCAGACAGTGGTTTTAAATCACTCCCAGTAAGAAAAAGGAAAAACATCTTATTTTTAGATGCAATACACATGCTGATAAAATGTATAACTTAAATGCACTGTAAGCCAGTCTGGATAAAAGCACCACACAAATGCACAAATGTAAATGTATTGCTTTGGAAGCTGTTGCCATGGTTTTCTAGGCGGTTTCTAGTGAGTTCTGGGTAATTTCCCTGAACTCTACAGTACTTTTGTTCCTGGATGTTTCAGATCCCTTACATAAGGGATTTAGACTTGCTATATGATGCAAACAAGCACATTAAAAGTAGAAGTTCACCCAAAAAGGACTATTGTGTGATCATTTACCTGCCATCTTGTCATTTCAAACTGGTTTGAATTTCTTTCGGTGCAGAACACAAAAGAAGATATTTTTAAAGAATGTTGATGAACAGCAGCACCTCCAATAAATGGGAACCAATGCAAGTGAATGCATGCCAGTTACCAACATTGTTTAAAATATCTTCTTGTTTGAAATGATACAAAGGATATTAAATGATGTCAGTATTTTAATGTTTGCATACACTATCCCTAAACAATCATTTTACTTTTTGTTAGGGACCATTTAACTATTTCTTGAATATCTCTTACCTCCAGTTGTGTGTCAGATCCATACATGTCCCAGATCTTCCTCCGGCGGATGTCGATGCCCTTTCCAGGATGCTGAAAACCACATGACTAACTTAATTCTTGGCCAGTTAATCAAAAAAGAACACCAGGTACATCACAGGCAGTGTACATAATTCAATTTTAGCCCCAAGAAGGAAGGAGTCAAATTTCTAATCCCCTGTATAATTAAACTCTACACATGAGAGATGGCTTTTCATTGTGTTTTTATTCCCATGGTCTCCGCTGTATCATCGATTTTAACACTAGATGATTATTAACGAATCAAAAGAGCTCAACAAGAGGGGATACTTGAGGGGGCTGCACGATAACGAAACTCAACAATGTAGCAGATGTACTGGTTAACCTACCCCTTCGTTGTTTAATATGTGAACCAGCAGGCCGTTTCCACAGCCCAGATCCACAAAGGACTGTTTTGTTGTTGTTCCCATTTTAGCACGCTCTTCACCCCACAAGACCTGCATGGGTGTCAGAGAGAGAGAGTGTTTTCCTCTGATATGCATAGAGTCAAAAACGCTCTTTTTCATCTCCATGAATCTGTTTAATTCAACACGGACAGTCGTCATTTCCCGCCATTTTGTGTACAGAAAAGACTGGAATTCTGTAACTGACAGGGTCATAATCTCTCAAATATATTTATTATAAATATAATAAACAAATTACTTAAATATGCGCAGAGTATAATAAAGAGATTTTCCAACCTACCAACAAATATGTAGCAATGGCAACATCTTCATAGACAAATTTCTCCGGATCTGTAACTTCAGGCCAGACCTTAAACAATGAACAGCTTTCTGTTATTTCTTTTTTGGATCATAAACAAATTAAACAAAGGCAAACATTCATTGCATCTCAGCGTTAGACTTAAAAGTGATAGTTCACTCAAAATTTAAAGTTTTAATTTCAAACATGAAAGAAGACATTTTGAAGAATGTTGGTAACGGAAGGCGTTGGGCAGTACCCATTGATCCGCATTGCATTATGTGTCTACATAATGAAAGTAAATGAGTGCTGCCATTGTTCTATTTTTACATTCTTCAAAATAAATTATTTTGTGTTCTGCGGAAGAAAGAGACATTAACTTAAACAGCTGATATGTCATTACAACTGAACATGACACATGCATTATAGAACCTATATATATTCTATGCAGTTTAATATTTCTCAAATAGTTTTAACTTTGCAAATGTGAACAATTATGTGTTGCTTAATGTTTTTGAAAGTGATGTAATTTCCTTCCAAACATGATTAAACAAATGACTGTGTGGACCAAACATTCTAGCATACTGTAAACAGATTGGACCGTCCCAAACTCACGTTGAGACAATGTTTGAGTCAATGTGGCTGGCTGAGATGCTCAAACAAAGAGCCCGAGTGTTTACTCTAAATTCGGTTTGTTTATAGATGTATCTAATTGTAAAAATGATCCAATATTAAGTAATTTCTGAGACCATAGTATCAGAATTTATTGCAATCAAGTCAAGAAGGTGTTTAAATCACACAAAAGAAGATATTTTGAAGTTGGTAACTAGCCAGAAGAAGCATCCATTGAATGGAGTGACAAGGTTCCAGTTTATAACATTCTTCAAATTGTCTTATTTGGTTTCTTCAGAAGAAAATCATAAGGGTTTAAATGACAAAATGGAGCTCAATTGATGACACCGTCTTAATTTTTTGGCTAACTATAACTTTAACATCCACCCAGCAGCTTCTTACAGACAATTAACCCTTGATTCATATGTCTTGATTTGCAAATATATATTAGTCCTTTTCTCCTTCTCACCTTCACTAATTCTTTGTACTTTTCTTTCAGTTGCTGGTAGATCACGCTGTACTTCTCTACAGATATAAGGGACAGAGTGCTTTTAAATTCACTTGTCTTGCTCTCCAGAGCCCAGCGTGACAATTTAGGCAGGAGTTCTGCACAAAGCCAAGGAAGTTTGGGGTAAGCCACTCCATCACTGTACCAATCCTCAAGACGCAAAGTATGAAGAGACAAGATCCTGAAAAGAGTTGATTTAAAATTGCTTAACATCTATTTTCTTAAAGGGAGAGTTCATCCTAAAATTAAAATTATGTCATCATTTAAACACCCTCTTGTCATTTCAAACCTATATAACCTTGGATCACATAAGACGTTATTTTGGTAAAACGTGCTCAATTAAAACATTAGTCACAATTAACTTCTGTGGTCAAAAAGTCAATAGATTCCAATGGTTTTCCTTTGCCAATATCTATTAAAATATCTATCATATTCTGCAAAAGACTGAAAACCATCGATGTCGGGAGGGTAAGTAAATGATGACAGAATTTTATTTTGAAATGAACTATCCCTTTTATACAACCACAAAAACTTTATCAGTTGAACCACTACAGAATGTCTAAACTGCCCCCTGCAGTTTATTACAAGTAGTGTACATTAAAAGCCACAATTTTTTCCACCCTTATTTCTTTCAAAAATTAAAATCTGAAAAGAAAAGAAGATATTTTGAGGAGTGTCCCAGTGGTTTTGTGTCCATTTAATGAAAGTAAATTATGTTTTTTGAAAAATGTTCTTCAAAATATCATTGTTTGTGTTCTTCAGAAGAAAGTAATCACAGGTTTAAAACATCATGAGGATAAGGAAATGATGAAACAATTTTAAGTTTGGGTTGAACTATACTAAGTTAAAAATGTAAAAAGTTTTACAAAGGAGTTTTTGCTTAAGAGTGATTCGGAACCGATCTGAGGGCAACTTTGAGTAAGGAGTTTTTCTTTAATTTTGAGAATAAACGCTCACATTCCTGAGAACTTTCTTTTTTACTTTTTGCAATAAGATGTTCCATGAATACTGACCCTGAAAAACATTTGTTGTGTAGACTTCTTAAGAACAAGGGATACAACCATTCTAAATCATAAACATCTACCAGATGTGTGTGTGCGCATGTTCACGGTTTGTGTGTGTGTTTGTGTATGCGCGTGTTCACGGTTGGTGTTTGTGTGTGTGTGTGTGTGTGTGTGTGTGTGCATGTTCACAATTGGTGTGTGTGTGTGTGCATGGTTCATGGTTGGTGTGTATGTACGTGTTCACGGTTAGTGTGTGCGTGTTCACGGTTGGTGTGTGCGTGTTCTCGGTTGGTGTGTGCGTGTTCTCGGTTGGTGTGTGCGTGTTCTCGGTTGGTGTGTGCGTGTTCTCGGTTGGTGTGTGCGTGTTCTCGGTTGGTGTGTGCGTGTTCTCGGTTGGTGTGTGCGTGTTCACGGTTGGTGTATGCGTGTTCTCGGTTGGTGTGTGCGTGTTCTCGGTTGGTGTGTGCGTGTTCACGGTTGGTGTGTGCGTGTTCACAGTTGGCGTGTGCGGTGTCTTTGTTGGTGTGTGCGTGTTCACGGTTGGTGTGTGCGTGTTCACAGTTGGCGTGTGCGGTGTCTTTGTTGGTGTGTTTGTGTTCACAGTTGGTGTATGCGTGTTCTCGGTTGGTGTATGCATGTTCTCGGTTGGTTTGTGTGTGTGTGTGTGTCTGTGTTCACGGTTTGTGTGTGCGGTGTCTTTGTTGGTGTGTGTGTGTGTGTTCACGGTTGGTGTGTGAGTTCACGATTGTTGTGTGTGAGTTCACGGTTGTTGTGTGTGTGTGTGTGTGTGTGTGTGTGTGTGTGTTGGATGGGTCAAGTATGGGTCCCAGTACTTGTCTGTATTCATGTCACTTTCAGATGAGCAAACAATCTGCCTCAGATGTGTGTGATATGTGTGCCCGCTCTCTAACACACTCACCAGTCTTCCGTCTTCAGTCGCAGCTGAATTTGATAAATGTTGCTGCTTCTGAGAGAAATCTGTCCCACATCATTTTCTTCATAAGGAACAAATGTCACTGTGTACCCAACAATATCTAAAAGAGAAAAATGAGCAATGTAAGGATATTCCCATTAACCAGCCATTCTCAATATCATGTTCATTTTACCTTTAATGATAATTTCTTTAAACTGACATTCATGAGTTTTGTTTATTTTGGGAATGATAGTCCTGAGAGAGACACACCACCGTCCTGTAGTTTCATGTCCCTCATCCACAACATTAGCACACAGGAAACACAAAAGATCACTGATCTCAGTGACGTCATTGATCCTTAAAGCAGAAGATAAAAACAGCTTTAATCCTGCAGTGTCCACTTCTGAGTTTTCTGACACTGTAGCTCCACAAAGTCTCTTATTTACAACATGAGGTCTCTGAATCCAGACATCAGCAGAGGACCAAAGGCTCTCTGGTCTGCATTTCTCTGTCAGGTTTAATTCAAAAACTGTCGACATGTTGTTTATCTCTTGACGCCACATGATTACGTCACAGGAGTTACATTCACCACAGCCCACACGTGCTGGCGCTTGGTTTAGGTGTACACCGGTAGATGTCAAAATAAAAGTCATTCATGTCAAAAAATAAAAGTCCTCTGTTAATATATATGTCGCATGGCAACAAACTCAAAACAATAAACTATCAGCAGCATGTCAATTATTTATTGTTGTGCAAATTTAATAAACAAACAGGAGCCAATATCAGAGTAAGCTTGTTTATTCTTTTTTAATTGAACAAGTGCATTTTAATAACTTAAATAAACTGTTATTTGTAGAAATTGTTAAAATATTGTGTCAAAGACAACATATATCGGACTTTTATTTTGACAGCCTACGGTCAATACCTTAAACAAGCGATATATGCATTAGTTATATATACATATATATGGGATATATTTTGACACAACTTTAACACATTTATCAATTTGCTTTTGTAATCTATAAATGTGACATTGCTTAGAACACTACAAAGGTTTGGGATGTGCTGGCTTTTATTTTGTCTTCTGTTCACGCTGATTTTGACCTTTCACCCGGTATTTATTTACCGCGTTCCAAACCGGATGTACTCAAAACATACATCCGGTTGTAGCTCAGGCATTAAATAATAAGTAATAAAAAGACATGGGGAATAAAATTCAATTTATATCAGAAATACTTTGTAAATAAAATGCTTTATTTAAAAATACTATGTAAATAAAATGCTTTATTTAAAAATACTATGTAAATAAAATGCTTTATTTAAAAATACTATGTAAATAAAATGCTTTATTTAAAAATACTATGTAAATAAATGCTTTATTTAAAAATACTTTGTAAATAAAATGCTTTATTTAAAAATAATATGTAAATAAAATGCTTTATTTAAAAATACTATTTAAAAATACTATGTAAATAAAATGCTTTATTTAAAAATACTATGTAAATAAAATGCTTTATTTAAAAATACTATGTAAATTAAATGCTATATTTCAAAAATACTATGTAAATTAAATGCTATATTTCAAAAATACTATGTAAATTAAATGCTTTTAAAATGTTATTAAAATCGTTTAACTTTCTTTATTATTTATGGATGATAAAATAAAATCCAGATACAACTTAAAATATTCATATTTGTCTACAATCATCTGTTTGTTTTTATAAAATGTTTAAATAAACAAAAAAAAAATAAATAAACAAAACAAAGTAGGATCAGATTCATAATACCCCTAAATAATATCTTTAGAAGATATTTGGAACGCGACTGAGTATATAAATATATATTCTTATTTATAGTGTTCACGATTTCAGATTATTGCAGAGTGACACATCTGTAATTCTACGCCTGCATCTAATTGTAGACAAAAGGGTTCCCGTTAATTAGATTAGGTTGATTAGGTTTCCATTAATTAGATTAGTTTACTCAAAATATAAGTTATTCATCATCTTTGAGTTGTTTTAAATCTGTACATGTCTTTGTATTGATGAACACAGAGAAAGATATTTGAAGGAATGATTAAAAACCAAACAGTTCTTGGACCTCATTGACTACCATAGCAGGAAAAGTCATTTATGAGTACAAAATTAGATATTTTGCAGAAGTTCTGGGTACTTTTAGACATCATGGTCATTGTAAATACTATGGTACTCAATGAGGTTCAAGAATTGTTTGGTAATTAATATTATTTTCAATATCTTTATCTACTAAGTCAGTAATTCATGACAAAATTGCACCATCCCATTAATACATGAGCATAATGTTATTACTACCTATTAAACAGACAGATAGAAACTTCCACCATACATCTGTAGTACCCTCATGTTTATTTGGAGTGCAAATTCAGTTAAAATGAGTGCACAACAAAAAAGGATGCATGTTTCCTGACATACAGTAAACTGTCATACTGTTGCAGTACATTTCAAGAAAAGTGCAACCCCGATTCAAAAGAAAATCCAACACCCGGATGCATTTCACAGATTGCAGTTAATAATACATGCCACACTGGTTATCAGGCCCACAGAGATGTAACTTAGCAAGAAAAAACTGTGGAAAACTCTCTAACCACTAGGTCACAACTGCCCAACATGTTATTTGCTTGTGGAAAGAATAAGAAATGAACTCCAATAGCTCCAGTATTCTTTAAATTAGAAATAAAAGAGTATTGTGCTTTAAGAAAAAAAAATATTTATGATGCATATAAAAGCAGTGTCAGGAAAAAATGATTTGAGGATGACTATCAGTGGCTACAGTACTTTACTCAGGTAAACATTCATAAAGTCGAGAAACATTCTGCATTAGTCAGAGTAGTAGATTTCTGATTTAAATGGCATTTGTCAAGCTCTGAGTATATACTGAAGTGTCAATCATAACAACCTGAATGAATTTAATTCATCAACCTGAAATATATAATATACATCAAATGATAAACGCATGGGCCCACTTTCTGGAATGAACAGGTCCATCTATTCCAGCAATGCAGTGAAATACAATAATATTCTAGAGAATCATATGACTTTAATTTCAATAGCGATATCAATGCCATTAGTGTTTTTTATCCTCAGAAAATTTGGGATAACCTGAAATAGAAATCATCTCATCTAAATGTTGTTAGAAGAGCTATAACATGATAATTGCCTTGCAAAAATACAATAATGTAAATCTAATCTAAATGCATTATATTTGATCCTGAGCGATCCTTATTTTAGATTCATCATTTTTCTGTACAAGCATTCCATTATTTATTGACAAGTGATCCCCAAACCAGTCTTTGCTTAGGAAAAGAGCCCTAAATAACATGCCCCCACTATCCCTTTAATGCCATGTGTTTGCAGTGTGCATCCCATGCAGGCAAGGCGTCTCCTTTTATCTTCTTGTGTCCAGCAATACAGATCAACCTGCTTCAGAAAACACTTCATATTGTGTTCTCCTACTAAGTCAGTCTCAGTGTCCACACAATCAGAGGCAGATCTACCACATCAATAAATTAAAGTCTCTTTGCATAGTTGCAATGTGATCACACAGGAGAGCGAGCGAGACAGGGCGAACGTCTTGTGTACCTCAGTTGGGACCATCAATAGTTACCTGTATAGACAAACAGTGTACAGGTAAATGTCGCTGAATTATTTCGCAGTCTTCTTGTACAAATGAGAAATCCTACAACTTATAAAATAAAAGTAATTTTGTAATTTTTTGGTGGTTGAATACCATTTTGTCGAAATGGGTCTATGAAGAACCTTAAACATCCAAATAACCTTTCTGGATCACAAATGAAGAAAGAGATGTTTCTCTAAAGAATATTTGACTGAATGTTTTTTTTTTTTGTGGAAAGAATCGCCATGAAAAATCTTTAAAGCACCTTATATAAAAAAAATATTTTAGGACTGTAGGAAGTAGGATCAATAACACCCATGCATCTTACAAAGTTTTTCTTTTACACTATGTAGGTTAACCACTAGAACGAATAACCATGATTTTAAAGCAACAAAAAAAAATAGATAGAAATGATTATTCAATATTTATTTTTCTATATTTTTCATATTTACGTTAATATTTTTTCTCATTAAAAATACACTACATAAATAAATATAGATTGAATATTATCTATGTGATGCAGGACATGAGACAATTATTTTCAGTGTAAAGTAAAGATGTACTTGAAAAGCAATGGTTTGCATTTGCACAGTATTTTCTGTACTGGTTCACTGTTAAAGTTGTAATAAGTATTTGTCTAATACAATACAAATCAAGCAGATAAGAATGGTGTGTCCAAATTCTAATGCGGTCTCATTACAAGTTTGCTTCTTGATTTGTTTAATCTGGGTACATTACTGGGTTTAGTATTACCCAACACCGGCTGTAAGGTTACTGAGGGTTAGGTAAGATAGTGTGGAATTACAGTTACCTCTCTCTGAGCATGTGTGCAGGGTTATTGCTTAGAAAAGAGAGCTGTTGCTCCAGACTGCAGACACGAAAGGCCAGGTAACATGAAGACAGGATAAGCAGGATAATTCTGCAGGTCAAATAGAGACAGAAGTCAGATGAGTTCATCCTGAATGTAAAAGAACAGGAAACAGACCAACAAACTGACATTCAGGTTCACAGACTTATTTTGGTGTCATGAGAACATGGAAAGCTATATATTTTACTGTTCAGTAGATGGCAGCAGCTATAACAAGAATACACATTTTCTAAAATGCTTGATGCTAAAAGTGACATCAGTGTTAGTGTTTTCATACACACACAGCTTTGAGAGAAAAACCCAACTCACAGCATAATAAAGAACTTCAGTAGCTGATATTCCATCTGACCCAACTCTGGTATTGAGTCTGTGTGGAGGATCTTCTTGGTCTCCAGAACTTGCTCTGCATTGGACACATAGGTTAGAAACTGTAGTACAGACACTGTGGTTAATAATAGTGATATCATTAAGATATTTCTGATGATAGACACAAACCATTTTAAAGTTTACAAAATATTTAATAAAATATGATTGTTATATTAAAATATGATATCAAATATGATTTGATTCTGTTTTACTTTTTCAATCAAACCATTTGAATAACTAATACTATGTGTAGGTATTGATATCTAAAAATCACTATGGTCATACTTTACAGTTATTTAAATTGAATATTCACACAAAAATGTCTAATTTAAAATGACCATCTTTCTTCTGTGGAACACATAAGAAGATATTTGAAAAACAGTGGAATTGTATGGAAACGAAACCAATGCAGGTGAATAGGTGTCATTTACCAACATTCTTCAAAATATCTTCTTTTGTCTTCAGTGGAATAGAGTCATACATGTTAGAAATGAGATAGAATAATTGATGACACAATTTTTCAGCTTAAGGTGAACTATCACTATGTTAACAACAAAGACAAAACACTTCACAATATTTTATAAATTACTATTGTTTAAAAAATCTGTTTCTGCTGTATTATTCTTTCATAACTTTGAGATAACAACTAATCAAATCCCCCTTTAAAATCATGATCATTATACAAAAAGGCAATGAATATAATAAATTCAAATTCAATTCATTCTGTGCATTCTAAATTCTCCCTATTGGTTTAATCCTGCATTGCATAAGACAACAGGAAAACAACACACAAACACGCACACACACACACATGCACACACCCTGTTAGAACACAACGCTCATCAGCTTGTGCACGTCTAAATCCTTTCATGGACTTACTTTCATTCCATCCTTCAAATTAATGTCAGAGACGTTTGATTAAACAGGGAAATGAGAGTAATAATCTGTTCATGCTTAATGCTCTTGCAGATAAAACTATTCCCTTCCTCTTCTCCTAAAAAGAACATCACCACATGTAGGAAGGTATAACTGTGAGTACTTCTTCATCGCTGCAGGGAGTAACATTACTATCCATTGCATGTGTGTGCTCTAGTACCCATATTGTACTACCATGTAACTATCCTAAATTCACCATGGTACTGTACATGCTTAGTGATGGAATTACAGAAATGACGTTTTAAGCGCATGTCAGTCTCAGCAGACCTGATCACTCACCCTCCAGAGGCTTTTCTGTCTTTATGGGGGTATCTACAGCACTCAGACTGCTGGCGGAGTTTCTCCGTAAGTCAGGTAGAGAAGATGACACAGATACTGCTGATGGCTTTCTTTTCCACTTTAGCACTGGAGGAAACTCATCTTGAACCGGAAAGACTTCAGGAACTGGAAATTCCTCCTGCACCGACACATACACACAACACAACCATTAGAACAGAGAAATCTAATACATTTGTTGTATTTTATTTGGGATCTTTAGATCATTTAGAAATTATAGTATATCTCATCTGGGATTTATCTACATGTACACCTCAGAGTCAAACCTACTAAAGATAAAGATGTGGGCTCCTCCATAAACTGTTTAAGACTGAGGATCTTCTTCCCATTGACCTGTTGGACATAAAAAAGTACTTTAACAGCGAAAATCATCTAAACATCATTATCTTAAGGAGAAATTAATATACAATAGCTGTCAAATGTTTTGGGAGACTTGAAATGTTTCCCATTATTTAAAAAAAACAATGATTTGAAAGTGTATGTCTACATTACTTAGATAGCAATATAATTTTTTTTTAATGGATAATAGATGACTTTGACTGAAAATTGGATAACGAAGAGACAATAAGAACAGATGGGGACTTCCCATATCAGGGTGAGACCTTGAGAAGACATTTCTGAAAATTCAAGTCAAGAGTAACAGAACTGAAGGTGATCAAACATAACATGGTTTATCTTTTCATTTTTTTAGATATATCATATTTCCAAATATTTTCCTTTGTTTTATTTAATGATTTTGATGAATTTATTATTATCCTAATTTGAGAAAAATATGAATTCATAAATGAGTAAGTGTCCCAAAACTTTTGATTGGTACTTAATGGTCTTTATATGAAACCTAGTATTGTGTGTTTTCACCTGTAGATGTGTGCAGATACGTCTCAAAACATCATACACACTGTCTCTGGACAGTAGAGAAACAAACACATACTACAAAAAGAGAAAATAAATGACATTATAAATACTAAAGAAGAATAAATACACAATATCACAGCATTATCACATGAAGAATTTGTTTATTTACTTCGGATTTATTCATA
This sequence comes from Triplophysa yarkandensis, assembly GCA_033220385.1. Classification (NCBI taxonomy): domain Eukaryota; kingdom Metazoa; phylum Chordata; class Actinopteri; order Cypriniformes; family Nemacheilidae; genus Triplophysa; species Triplophysa yarkandensis. The sequence continues at coordinate 12,983,657 of CM065654.1, read as the reverse complement.
AATTTAGGCTCTTGAAGTTTCTTTCCCAAACGTTATACAAAATATATCCTATTAAAAAAATATAATTAATTACGGTTTCAGCATAATTTCTCAGCAGGGTGAGATTTTCTGGGCATAACCAAATACACACATGGGAAGACTACAGGGTATCTTTGTTAATCTCAGTACTCGGCCACCCATAATCTCAATACCATGGAAATAAAATTTTTGGGAACACAGAGTGTATGAAAGCTGATCTAATGGAGAGGCTTATGGATTAAAGTCTCTGTTTTCACAATTTACCTGGATCAGATCATTCTGCTTTACTGTACAGGAAGTATATAAATGATGTAAGAACAGTGATAAAGTTTGTTGATTTTTACTGACAGGACTTAGAAACTTAAAACAAATCTCATCCAATTAAACATTTATTCTTAAAGTATCCAGTCCATGCTCGATCTTTGAATAAATTAGAGACATAAGAATTTATTTTAAAATGGCATTTTAAAATCCGTGTCAACTTGACGCCCTCATTTTCAGCTAACTGCTCAATAAAAAGTACACAAAAACTTCAAGTCTCAAACCATAAAAAATACCAGAGTCTGCCAACAAAATCCCACATCCTGAAACATCAACAGCATAATTTAGCACAGCATGGTTCTATAGTCTAAGACCAATATGTCAAGAGTAAAATTGTCTCTGGGCAAATGAACAACATATTCTTTATAATTAAATGCCCAGTATTCTCGCTAACAAGAAACATTGTACCTAACCAAACACTGACAGATGTGAGAAATGCTGATTCAAGATCAACTAAGACTCATCGTGTGACCTCAGTGTGCAGTGATGCATTTATTTACATTCGCCCTGTTTTCTGCTCTGCAGCATCAGCTGACTCAGCTTAATTTCCAGCATCTGACCCGGAGCGCGGTGAAGACTCACCTTCTGACTGCTGTCTGTGGTGATCGCCAAGCCATTGGGGACGAGTCCAGCTGTCTTGTGTTTCTTTACCAATCGAACTGATGCTACAGGAATGGCCACCTGAGTTCCAAGAGAAAGTGGCAGGAAGAAATCACCTCTATGCTCAAGAATTTGTGTGCATAGTCCTGGGAAAATTGTCCTTCTACCTTTAATTACTGAACAACATTGGCATTTGGGTCACCTTTGACTTTAATAATAGTATTTTGTCCTACTATAGGAGTCAAAGGTGAACTGCCTGGAAGGCAGAAATTTTGTCAGTCAAGAATCCATATTTTTTACAGGAAAGCAATCCATAATATTAGGGATACATTTTACAGTTAAGGAACATTCATTATAACAATAACTATAACATTTTAAAAATCACATTTTCTTCCTAGGAATAGAAGGTTCACATCACAGCTTTACAGATAAAGAAGAGAATGGTTTTATTTAAACTGTAAAAAGATAAATTGTATTGTTGAAAAGTGTCTGTAAGATAATGTTTGCCTAAATTTGATCATGACGCAGGATCAAACTTCTGAATTAAAGGGATAGTTCAGCCAAAAATGAAAATTCTGTCATGAATCAATCACACTACAGTTGTTTCAAACCTATATCAAATCTTTAACAGTAACAGTTCTTGGACCCCGATGACTATGAAAAAAACAATTACCCTAGACATTTTTGCTCCTAGATTCTTCAAAATATCTCACCTTGTATCATCTCAAAATATCTCAAAATGGGTTTTTTCTAAATATCTTTCTCTGTGTTCATCCCAAATAATAAATGTATACAGATTTAGAACTATTCAAAGGTGAGTAAAAGCTGACAGAATGTCATTTTCTATAAATGATCCCTTTAATGAATATGGAGGTTTAAAAGATGTTCGCACAAGGTGGAATATTACATGCCTATGCTTACATAAGTTGGCATAACATATGTTTACATGTTTTTGTCATATTTTGGAAAAAAGATCTGGCAGAAGAAGGCATAAGCAGCAGGTCATCTTCACTCATTTAAGTGACTTGTGACTTTGGCTTAAAATAAATATAACAGTATTGTTATCAACCGCTGTTGTGAACAAAAGCGATAGATCTCATTATGGTTATAGTCCGAATGTGAATCTCTAGCCCCAGATTTTTTAACATTTCTAACAATCTGCAGCTTTTTCCCCCTTCGGTCTCCTCTTGAGAGTCTTGTCACGCTACTTTTATTGAGCCGAGGGCCTCATGCTCACCTTGATGTCTTTACCAAACAGGTTGGCATAAAAACACAGCCAGTTCCTGGAGATGTAAAGTCGTCCCTGCAGCAGGATGTCTCGCAGGAGAGCACAGGAATACACTGAAAGAGAGGTCACAAGGGCACTTCACTCATCTGCAAGTTGATACTAACGATGGAGACTTCAACAGACTTAAATTCTTTTACAAACACATCTCACCTAGTTCATACTTAGAAACCAACATCAGAACATTATTATGGAATATCAAAATTATAAACATGACCAAACAGTGGTGAACAAACAAGACTAACGGTATACGAAATTCATTAAAAATAAATACACAAGGTCAGTTTACCAGAAACAAAAGTGCCAAGATGCAGCAAAGCATCATGTTAGAAGATGCAGCAAACTCTTACCTTTCATCAGAATCTCTTCTCCGGGAACGCTCTGGAAAAGCTTGTGGTACTGTGCATTATACTTGCTGACGGTCTGAGAAGAAGCAGAAGATATGGAAATCAGCTGTTTTACACAGCTCTTCTGCAGCTTGGCTCTTTCTCGTAAGGGATGCGAGCTTTGCACCAAACCCAGCATGCTGACTGGACTCCAGTGCTCCACACACACACACTCACACACACACCGAGGCAGCCTAAACTGCTGGTGTAAGCTGCAGATACCCTGCCCTGGGACTCAAGAACACGCTGAGCTCTCTTCCTCTTCCTATGAGCTAATACAGTGTCTCTTCTCACTTTACAAAAGTCTCTCTCTCTCTCTCTCTCTCTCTCTCGCTCGCTCACTCTCTCCACTCCCCATCACACGCAGAAGAAACACCCACTGCACACCACAGGAACAACTTATCTTATTGTCTTGACCTGCAGGGCTTTTCCAAACACAGTGATGCATGACGGATCATTTAGATAATGATGATGATGTTAATGGGCTGATCCAGTCGGTAAGGGAAAATTTAACCCTGAGTTTAAACTACACCGTTAGTTGAAGTGTTAGTTGTATGACATATTATTCTCCAAACATCATCAGATGTGCATGCAGTGGTAGTGTCTTCTATTGTGACCTTCAGTATAATTTTTATAGAAGCAGAACTCAAAAACCCCAACCTGTCTTCAAAAGCACACCAGATATATAAATGAATTAAGATCATTGGGAATCTTTAAGGGTTCCATATTCTAGATTAAAAGACTTGTATTTAGATATTTTATGCTTGAACTGAATGGATATGACTGTGATCTCATACTTACAGTTCCTCGATAACATTTCTTTACATCCTCATATGACAGGTCATCCACAAGAAGACCCCTGTGTATAGAAAAATATTTTACAATCATGATAACTAGAATTTCTCTAGACTGCCATAGAAGCAACTTATATGTAACATGTATACATTTTATAGTTTGCTTGAACACAGAGAACGATATTTGGACGGTTGCTTGTAGCCAACCAATGCTTGGATATATTGAGAGATTTTTTCCACTACGGTAGTCAAAACTGTTGATTAAAAGCATTCTTCCAAATATCTTTCCTCGTGTTCATCAGAACAAAGAAATGTGTACGGATTTGAAGATAAAGGTGACAGAATTTTTTATTTTGAGACTATCCCTTTGCCCACATACATTTTTCTTCAAACTATATACCACAAAACATCTGATATAAAACTTAAATAAATTAAACCTAAGTGAGCTTAACTTTGTTTTATTAAGTATTGTTTAATATATTATAAGTATGATGCTAAAAGGCAATCTTTTAACCCCAAACTGAAGCTCACATTCAGCCAAATGGAATAAACTGTGGTTAGAAATGATAAACTTAACCTAAAACGTCCCCTAAATTCCTCTGAAAAAAAACTTCTACAGGATGACCAGTAAATGACATTTAAAGTCATGTGAAATGAGATTACAGACATCATCAGTCATTCACCGCACACACTGTGTACACAACCACAAAGGGGTCAGATGGAACGCAGGCACATGGCCAAGAGCGCAGCTATGTGCTGAATGATAGTGTGCATCAGAGCGACTTCTTTATCATACTGTACTGCTGCCGACAGTACAAATGAATGTTATTCTTCATCAGTCACACAACGTGACCACTAACACTTTGACACTTCTCTACCTTTCACTTCACACACCATTGTTTCTGGAAATAAATAACATGTTCCCAAAGGCCCGTGCTGTCAGTGCCGAACGTTTTATTGCTGCTTGCAGTAAAAACAATACAGTATATATGCTAGTCTAGCTGACTCAACTCTTATTTCTTTTGTAGCACATATTGTCATCATTTATTGAAATAATAAACAAGAATCTCCTGCAGCGTCTCAGCAGTGGAGCGATGCACAAACAGGTCGTGGGAACTGTGGTCATGTGATGCGACTTCCTGTGTGTTGAGTGATGATTGTTGAGAAATGCAAACTTTATGAAAAGAAAATGTTATGCATTATGAACAATTTCTGTGTGGTACAGTTTATTGACCAAACCATAGATAATAGGAATGAGCAAAGTCGGGTGCTGCATCCTATTATGTAATACAGAGCGAATGATCTAGGTATGTAAAGATGCATTCCAGCATTTTCTCCCTCATCCATTATGTTATGTCCAACTTATTTACGTCCTTTGATTAGGGCTAGCCATTGATCTCCATTGACTTCTATTGTATGGACAAAATGCAAGGCAATGGGAAACAGCAGTTTTCTAGAATCAACATTCTTCAAAATATCTTTATTCTGTGTTTTGCAGAAGAATGGTTTAAATGTCAGGCTTGTGAGGACGGATCACAGAATAAAAAAGCCTTTTTTATTATTAATGTAAACCATTTGGTTCTTTGACAACAGGGAAGCTTACAGTGCTTTTGCAAAAAAAGACACATCAATTTTAAACGCACGGAGAGCTGTAGTTTTGTGAATATTTCCAAGCTATTATCTCATGGAGATGTTGTTCTACCTCTTTCGCTATAAATAGGTTTGGCTCTCTTTTCTGGGTACAGAGGCGTCTTTAGGGACGCTTGCATGTTCGTGTCCTGAAAAGTCATTCATTTCGTTCAGATAAATATAATAAATGTTCTTCTCAGCCTCATGGAACTCTCTATTTTCTTTTTTAAAATTACTTTTAAGCTTTAGTAAGGTACAAACACAGAGCTGTCAAAGCCATGTCATCTGTGCATCCACATGAGAGACACACTATTGTTATCCTGTGGACTGGTGATGGACTCCGGCATGGCACAATTGCATTCTCATCTTGGTCTTCCTGCGGAGGTGGAGAGTTACCACAACATCAAGGTACATGGACGACCTTGGCTTTGGTTCTGCACAGGCAGGCTGATTAACAGCCAAAATGCATCCCGAGCCAGAAAGAAAATATGTCCCAGTGGCAGCGTACGGTCAATAATTCAACTAGAAGCAAGTAAAGATTGTCAAACTGGGATTTTTACTGAGGAAACACAATGCAAACTCTGTGATAGAGAGCTTTTCGGTCAATGTGCCCTGCGGATGTCCGACTCTGTGAGCACATGACATAGTGTTTAGCTAAATCCCATCTGGAAAAAAGACACTCACAATTACATTCTGCCTGTAAATAGACTTATATAAAATATGCACTATATATATATATATATATATATATATATATATATATATATATATATATATAGGGCTTCTTATTCACTAAATATGTGTGCATTGAGCTATAAAACTGTGTTTCAAGCACTAAACTACAAATCTCTGCCTTCTTCAAACTCCAATCCAAGTACATACCAAGTGCCAAGATAAAACTAGGACAAGAAATATTCATTTTTTGGCAGTGGAATAGTTTTCTTTTTATCCGGAGGAGCATCCGAAAACGTGTACCTGATTTTTACATTAAAAAAATTTAACTCAAAGAAAGTATATCTTAAAGCTATAAAATTAATTTAATATACTGTTTACATTTGGTGTAAGTAAAAGTCGAATAAATATGATTATTTCTATTAAAATTCACTAAAAATATTAGGTGTATTTTAAAAGTGTATATTTGATAAATAATAAAAATAATCATCACATTTACCCAAAAAATATTTACAACTTAGACTAGATGTTTTCCAAAAATCTTATGTTCTTAAAAGATTTGTTAAGTTAACATAAATGTTTTTTGATAATTACTGAGCCACTTTAAATATTTTTTACAGGACCAGAAACTTAACCTCCTATTATATAAAAGGATATAAATTTAGATACTGTACATGTCATTCCATGTGTGATTAATTTTTTCAATTTTGTATCACATTTCCCACTTATATTTTTGCATAAATGTGAATAGCACATGCTATTTCATAGATAATAGATGAAAATATATTTCTATATACACCACCTCCTTAAAAACTCACTCCTTAGACTCATAAACTCCATGGTCTCCCAGGAATATGACAATGTTTACTAATGGTAAAGAAACTTTATATTTTCAAGAACAATTTTGCATTTTATTTCACCATCAAAATAACCTCATGAACTTCAAAGTTTGTCTTCCACAATTCTTGTCAAAAGATATCAATCAACACACAATTCTTTGATGATCAGTACCATGTTTTTCATTCAATAATATAAAAGCGCACTTTATCTTCTCTGTAAGTCAGAGTAAGTCGTGACTTGCCTGATCTGGGAAATGTGTGTGTCATCGTCCTTTGAGGGATCTGCCTGATCTTGAGGTGTCACGAGCCCCACATCTTCAGCCTGATCCTGTTGATCGCTCATGGTCTTAGGCCTGTGCACACACAAACACACAGACGTAATGCGTCTCTAATGAGCAAACACAAACAATTCAGATTTTGCCGTTTCCCTCAGCACAGAGCATGTTCTATTTCTGGGCTACAATTAAAAAGGTGTGATGAATGGACCTCTGGTGGTGCTGTGAGCACAGAAATGCGATCACTATTAACACAGGCGCTTGCTCTGGCCTATTTTCTCCTTGTTATTTTTAATTAGGAAGCTTCATTAGAATGAGGTCTGCGTCATCTCTGTGTGCTCTGACAGACATCACCCTGTCTCTGAAGGTCACATGACCTGATGTGCTGCTTAAAGCCCCCCAGAGACTCGACAGTACATGCGGCACGGTGCGTACGCAGATGTGTGATGTATCTTGAAAGCGCCCACTTTGCAGTTATTCAGCTGTGTGTTAATGTACCTACAGGATGGAAAGACTGTAGGTGCAAGATATGTGATGTAAAGCGACCAGTGCCCTAACATGAAAAACTGAAAAGCGTTCATGAGGACTAAGGTGGCGGAACATGACATTTTAATTTATAGATCCTTTGAACTTGATCTTTTCTTCTCCAGTGACTTTCATTCAAAACATTTAATAACAATGTTAATTTATAAGGAGGGAAATGTAACACAAGTGTGTATATCGCTTCAATAGCTGTTTTTATTCCTTTTAGAACATTACATTATTACATGACCTATTAGGTTTTTTAATGTTTTTTAAATGTTCATATGGTGTTTTTATATGTTTTAAGACAGACCATTTGCCAATTTAAAACTCGCGGTTGATGACATCATAAATCTCCAACCAATCAACACATCAAGTCTCTTGACCCCAAAATAATTAAAAACAAAAATATTTTTTTTATTTCTTTTTAGAAATTAAGTTTATCCAAAGGGGGACTTTTAAAACATAGAAGAATAACACATAATCCTGCATTCACAATCATAAAGCATTTAGTTTCATTCCTCAATTCTGATTGGTCAGATTGGTGTTTTATTCATGATACAGCATGGCAACGACCGCTTCACCAAGCCGTTCTGAATATAACAGAGTACCCTTAGCAACACACACATTTCGTCGTTGTGGTTCGAGATCACTTTTTATTTTTAATGATTTTACTTAATAAAAACCTTGATATATTTTTTATACATCATATTTTACTGTATCGTCCTCTGGTAGATAAATCATTGCCTCTAGTAATTTATTGCTCACATATACAACACGCATCAACAACAATATATCCAAATAAATAACTAACTTCTGCAGTTCTATAAGTGTTTTTGCGTTAAAACGTGGACCTTTAATAAACTGAAGGTTCATCAAGGCTCTATTGCTTTCCTCTATATTAGATTGCATTTACACGCAGAACTGGGACAGGACAATTGCTAATCCATTTAACCAAATCAACTTTCGCTCTGCAGCAACAACCGACTCTCTTAAACACGCTCTGCTGCTCGGCAACACCATTGATGTCACAGTTGGCACCAGTTATGGGGCACACGGCATGATGGGAATGCATGCTGTGACTGCTTATGTTGTGTCTTTAATAAAGTAAGTTTACAAGCAGAATCCCCATATAAGCCCAATCAGTGAAAAAATATAAAAATCTACAAATACAACGATCTAACCAGGTACTTAAAACCTCAGCCGAAGCAGGCATATTTATATTAGAAATGTAAAGTCATTGAAATTTAATCACGATCCAATGTCTTGGGTTTTATGTCCAAAGTTTGTGTTCAACATTAATGTACAAATGAGATAAGGTTTCAAAGAAAAAGCCCTGTCATCATTTATTAATGTCAATGGTTTACGGCGGACACTGAAAAGGGGTTGCCTGTATTTGTGCAAGGATGCCTCGAGGGGTTCACAGCAATAACATGCGAAGCAGCTGTACTACAGGAAACTAATAGACCCATTCTCATGGAACATCTGCAGGCTGGATCTTCACCCCCTGGCAGTTGACAAAGCTCTTTTTTTGATGGATCCCTTGCAGGCCATTCACACACCATCATGCATTTTCATTGTATTCACACTGTATTGCGGGGGGACATTGCATGTGAACTTCTTTCGCTAACACCTTTGTGATGGGTATACTGCCAGTAACAGATAGGCCTTTGGGGAATAAATGAATAAAGACAAATTGAATAAAAACAACTTCCAGGAAATTCTTTGTTTTGTTTTGACACATTGAAAAACAGTTCACCACAATAGTCACCACATAGCGTTCAGTTTGGTTTTGTTACTAAAGAGATCATTAGAAAAAGGTTATAAACACTGCACATTATTAGTACGGCAGTATTTAGTGACTGTTACTGCTATGGATTAGATTTACATTTATTCATTTGGCAGATGCTTTTTATCCAAAATTATCACTGCAGAGCAAACAGTTGTAAGGTGCCTATGGGGGAAATTTGTCAGTATAAATTTATATAAATGAGGTATTTCAAAACAATAGTCACTATTAATAAATGTATAATGCATAATTTATAAATGTTTATTTTGCATATTCTTTTTGAATTTAAAAATACATACACAACATACATGTATGTAAGGAAAAATATAAAGTTAAATAAATATTTATATAATATATCATTATAATTATTTAGATAAATAATACTTTCTTTATACATGTATGTGTATGTCTTTGTGTTTATAAAAAAGAAGTTAATATGCACAGTACACAGACACATATTATTTCAATACAGACTTTCAGTATTCTGTAAGTGCTTAATCGCGACTAATGATAATCCTTTTAACAACCCTAAAATAACTTATGACCTACATTACAAGTCTTAAATATAGGCCTATTTGTATGATGTTAAATAAAATGAAATAATGACAACATCTCAATGATAAAGACAGATATTTTAAGTAATTAAACATGATATTAATAATAACAATAAAGAAATCTTCTGCCAAGTAAGTTAGTCCGGTTAACTGCACATGTTTTATTGTTGCCAGGCATTGTAGCAGCTTGTGCGCAGATTTCTCCTCCAATAACATTTCTCATTTCTAACCATCAGTTTTATAGTTCAATAAAATGTAAAATCCTTTTAAGAAAAAATTCAATGAAATAATCAATGAATAAAAAATTGATGGAGGAATGTTATCTTCTACAAATAGAACAATTTAACGCTTCTAAGACGAATTAAACTAAATTATACATTTAATATATTCATATAAATGACCAATCACGTCTTATCTTTCACTAGCACTAAAGAACCTAATCATCGTGAGTTGTAAAAATATAACATACCTGACGAAACCTTGTGTGTGTCCCATGGAGTTGTGTCAGTGTAGATCAACTAATGTTACCATTTCTGACAGTGTCACAAAAGCCAATGTTCATTAATCATCTATTTGTTGTGATTGAGCGAATGCAAATGGCCCTGAGCGTGAGAGGAAGGGTTATGAGCACGTGGCGTCAGGAGCTTAAGTGGAGTTAGTGGATCAGTGTGGTTAGGGAACACTGACTGGATTTATTCTTCAGCATCAGCACATCCACATTTAACACACAGAATGTATCTTTACATGATTATTTCCATTAATAGAGATAAACTTCTACGTTAATTTCTGAGAATTTTAATTTAGAATGTTATTATGCTGTTTGGTTTATAAAAAATGAACATGCCTGGATTTTGGATTTTTTTGTACATTCCTATTTTACTATGTTTTTATGTAAATCAAACACTACTTAAACAAATTAGTACATTTTAAAACGTTTAAAATTAAGTAACGTAAACACACACGCACTTGCAAAAATGCACACACATACACAAATATATTAAATAATTACCTTTGTAACCTTTAAAACTAAAAACTTCTAAAAAAAATTGCATTTAGAGGTATCAACAGTTGAATTTTAAAATCAATTATTTTAATATTTTCCACAGAAAAAATCTCTACATTTAATTGTTTATTTTGCGATGTTAACTAAGACGCATTAATAATTTTTAACAGGTATAAAACAAAATCCAAAAATAGCTGAAACAATACAGTATTGTTAATACCACAATTAAATATAATGAAATTAATTTAGCAAAAATTTCTGCTCCATCAAATATGATTAAAATATTTATTAATTATACAATAATAAAAATTAATAAACAATAATATATTACTATTAATGTTTATTGTTGAAGCTCTAAACAAAAGTTCACATTGGTGCACACTTTTTGAAAAATCGTGATACACAAAAAGTTAAATATGAAGTATAATACAATATTTAGCTAAATCAACTGTAATTTACTGGTTAAGTAAAAGTACATTTTATATCCCATACATTGGCTTTGTTTTTGTGCTCTGTAGCATTAACTTCATTTAAATGATAAGGTGTAGCAAATATTTAATAAATACTGTAGGATAAACATTTTTACTATAGTAAGGTTCAAAATATAGTATCTAGGGAATTTTACTATAATATTTTGTCAAGTGGGTTAAACCTTTATCATACTTTGTCTTATATCAAAAATGTAAAATGATATTTTGTATAATTCACACAAACATAGCTCACAACACTTGAGGCAGGGGGGTTTATAGCCTCACCGATCACGGGTGCGACAGGTCCAGGTGTTATGACCACGAGGTCGTCTCCGTGGCTCAGGACCCTCTGCTGAAGGAGCCTCAGAACTGGCAGCGTATATAGTGCATCCCATGAAACCCCAAACGTCCTCTACAGGCCTGGTAAACAGCAAGAGAAAAACAGTACTTCCATGCCAGTTAGCAGACCTTGCAGGATATCAGGGGAGAAAATCACAGCCTCAGCATCCCCCTCTTTCCCTCTCCCCTCCTCCCACAGCAGAAATAATCAGATTACACATTTACACTCCACAAAATCATCCTTACATAATCTTCCGCCGCATCACGTTGCACACAAAAAGTACCTTTTGTCAGGGACAGAAAGCACTTTACACATGCTGAATGGGCTTATAGCTTCCATTGTGCAAAAACCTAAATGACAATTTCCCTTTTAGAGATGTCATTGCTGTCATATGACTTTCAAACTCTATTAGAGCATGTGATAGCATTCAAAGGATTGGAAATTGTATGCATCTCTTTTTTAAGTGAAACAGTTCCAAAAGCAATTTATCGAACCTGGAAAAATGTTAAAACTGTGATAGTCAGGCTAAGGAAGGAATAATATTCAAATGGAAATTAATCATTTTTCAAATGTTTTCTTTCTTTAATGAAAACATTGGGCTGTCACAATTTTAAAGGAATAGATTCACATCAAAATATGTTATGTCACACCAAGTGTACAGAATAAATAGGAGGTATGCCACTAAAACAGCAGTCCTTTAGTGGTTACACACTTACAACCGCAATCTTTTATCTATAAAGTTACTCATTTAAGACCCAGTGTGACGCATATAATCTATCACAATATATGTACACACATATTTGTAAATATAAGCATGGTGGAATGTTTTCCTTTTTGGTTGCTTAGCTTTGGTTGCCCATTGTTTCCTTGTCAAAGTTGGAATTATATAAATGTGTCACTGGAACACTATTATTACACGTATGGAAAGATGTAAATTATATACAAAAATAAATTCACCAGTTGTAGGAAGTAAATATAAAGACTTAAATAAAATAACAAATGAACAAAGATTTTCTATTTAAAATAGATGAAAGGAAAGCCACGCAAGGACATGTGTGATTGTCTCATAAAAAGATTTATTTTTTTTGCCTAAATGTACAAAGGCAAGTTACAGTATTGCATAAAAAAAGAAACGTGGTAATGTACACTTTACATAAGAGAACAGTCTAAGAAAGAACAGAAGAGATTGGGTGATACAGCCAAAGAGTCATTTTAAACAGCCATAAAAAAGTAAACATCCTGTAAGTACCGGGGTAAGATACTCTGTGGTGAAATGTCTTTTTAGAGACGCCGGATTGAATTGCAGTTAGAGAGAAGTGGTAGACCATCGCAAGAAATGATGCAAAGCATGCAACAGTGTACTGCTCCTTACATATCAAAGCACATCAACTGAGCACCATTTGAACATTTTTCATGACAAAAAATAATTTTCAGGTGTTTGTACTGATTATTCAGAAGGTGTTAAACTAAAACTTCCAAATGCGTTTAACAGAGCTGTTGATTGTATTTATCTTAGAGGCCAATATGAAATGCCGTCTCTCTTAGTGTTCAGTGTACCGTGGTTCACATGAAATGGAGTGTGCATGAGCCAACGTAATCCTCTGAACACCTGCCTGCTGTCCATCGGACTAAAATCTCCTCTTTATGCAAAACCTACCAACGTTAACGGCTTTAGCAGCGAACAACCAGTTAAACCACTTGATATCAATCGAGAGTCATTGAAGGCTTGAGCTTTTAAGACTCATTCTTAAAGGGCCCTATTTGGTGCTTTAAACCAGCAAGCGTTGTGATGGCAAGAAAGAGGAAAAAACCAAATAACCCTTAATATACTTCAAAGCAAAACAGCAAATGAAAGCAGGTATGGTTTCTTGATAGCCATTTCAAACAGTTCCTCTGTACATCATATACAGACATCACATAGTGTGTGCAACTGTGAATTACGACAGCGTTTGGTACAAAACCAAAGATTGCTTTGCCTGAGAAGACACCGTATAAAGTCACATCTCTAGTGCTATGGTACACCATGCGAAACGACACGTGAAACACAGTGAGCATGACGGCCTATAAAAGCATGTTCAGTTCAAACGCTCATCATTAAACACGCCGGAGTTTTCACAACACTTCGACAATAAGTGTTCAGGGATAAAACGGCCCCATGCAAAGAACTTCAGGACAATTGGTACAAAACTACCGAGCCAATGTTGTCACAAACCCCTGTACATAGTGCTATTGCAGAACGTCCGGCACGCAAGCACCACAAAAATGGTTCTGGTATTCTGGTAGCGATGAGGTCATCATGAAGAAATTCAAGTTGAGCTGAAACTAAATACAATTCCTTTGAGTTTACCAACAGGTGTTGAGGTTTTATGTGTTAGCGTGATGGTACGGTGCTCAATGGACATGATATTTCACGAATTCAAAGCAGTTGTGCAAGAACAGCAATGCTTTGTAACAGGTGTAAATGTTTCCCCCGAGCAATGGTACAGATGAACACAAAACCATTATTATAAATTAGTGTTGTACGGTTGAAGTAAAGTGGTGGGATGAATCGGCTGTAATACCTCAAAAATGTACGACCTCGAGTAATGAGTAATGAAATAATACATTGACATCCATTTTCTTTGCATTGAACCGTGCTGAAGAGGGGCGTAAGAAGAAAGAGCAGTCTTGAGGCATGTAGCAATGCAAACCGTTTTAAAACCACCGGCAGAAAGAAAGAATTATGAGACAATGCTAAATTTTATCTGCAGCTTTCACATGTGGTATCTAAAGAACAATTCAAAAACCGTGGGTCATTGATGTTTTTAGTGAGGATGCAAATACAAAATAAAAAAAGAGAATCAACTTTAGTTATCTCAGTGTGATAAAACTATTTTCAGTCTTAGTGTTCTTATCTCCCCTCCAGTCCGAGCCTCTGGTCTGGCCACAGCCTGCTCAGTGAGCGTCACATGTTTCAGTCCTTGTCTCTCAATGCTTCCTCAACAGTTCACAGGTAGAGTTCAGTGGCCAGCTGGGCTCCGAGCGGGGCGGGATGGCTTTGAACCTGGTCTCACAGTCTGTAGTGGGGTTCGAGGTACAGATAATAGGAAAAACATCGATCTGCCACACATTCCGGCAGAAGAAAAAAAATATAGAAACACCATTCAACTGATGTCTAAATGAACTCCATAAACTTCCCCATGTGATCCAGTCACATGACTATTTGTAAAGGGTGAGATAATCAGGGTTCCCTAAAAAACACAAGAAAGGAAGAACGGGTTACAATAAAGCAGCAAGTTGAATTAGAGACTTGAAGAATACATAAGAATTACATCTAAAACTTTTTGTCCAGTTGAAATGTCAATGCTATGTGTTGCAAACACATTTTTCCACCAGAGGTCAGTATAAGGTTTGATTTTAAGGCTAGGGGTTGTGCCAACACTGCTGTTGTCCATATAGCACACAGCTTCAATCTAAATCTTTAAATAATCATATTGCCCCAGAAACAGATGGACGTTTGCAGAACCCTCAATATCTCAAATGGCTTTAAGAGTGATGTGCCCGTAAGCTACCGGACAAACAAAATGACCTCTGTTAGCATGGGTATAAATACAAGCTTTTACGTAACATTACACACGACATTAAAGCAGAGTCAAAGGTGATTATTTTCATTCAACACTTCTGGCCACTCTGTATTATTTATAGGTTTCTCTTACCATTCTCACCTCCGTGCTGGCGGGTACAGGGAAGGGGCTGAGGCTTGCTGACTGGCAACAATTGCTGACGATGAAAGACCTGTGATAAGGGAATCATTCAAAATCAACACAATGTTTTAAAAGCTGTAATCCATGACTTTTGTTTTAGATCACCACCCTGGTTAGAAATATATAACTGTAGGTTACTTTACGTACTTTTCTTTGCATGGGTTGATGTCAAATGATGTAAAACTGACACTGAAAATACATTATTATTTAATGTAAAGCGATTAATCAGATCGAGAAAGAAAAATCCATAATAATTGTGCAATACTGTAAATAAAAATATTAAAAAATAATAAATCATCCATTATTCATACATACCCATACATGTATAATTAATTATGAATTACCTAATTTTATTAGTTATGTTAACAAATCATTTAACTTAATAAAAAAAGTATTAATTTTTACATTTTTTGTTTGTGTAGTTTGTGAATGTATATAAATAAAAAATTAGCATGTGTGGTACGCATACATATAGTATTTAAATCCCGGATGGGTGTAATAATTTTACAGCTATATGTTTTTTAAACATACTTATTAAATAACAGTTTTTTTTTTATTTAAATGAAATTAATTACAAATTGCAGGTTTAAGCGTAATATTCAGTTTTTCAGTGATTATTATAAATAATAAAGTATTGTGTTAAAATATTAGGGTGAAATCTTAAAGGTTTTGCATAATTATTTGTATGTGACATGACACTTTGTCTCAATTTATCTATTTTTGCAAAAACCTAATGTGAAAACTACAAACCTGTGGCATAAGACAGATCATACTGCCCGGCTACAAGAGGATATCCTAGATGGTGATGGGGTGCCATTATGCGCTGAGAGGGAGATGAGCGAGGTCGATCTACTTCTCTCTCCCTCTCTCGATCCCTCTCTCTTTCGCGATCCCCTGCACCTCGTTCTCTTTCATGAGATGGCTTGTCGGCAACAGTTGGGGATTTACTCTTGTACTGGTTGGCATGTTGATGCAGTATATCCAGGGCTTTGGATTCTGACGAAGACTTACTGCTGACCGTGGGACTGGAGCGAGATTTCTCTCCATCTTCACTGCTCATTTTATTCCCGTAAGGAGAGAAAGGGTATCCCGCTGGCAGATAAGACCCTGAAGATTAGGAAGACACCATCTTGAATGATTCATACTACATGGAGACCAGAAACATAATGTACAAGTAAGTGAAGGCATGTTAATTAATAGTTTATATTACCTGGGTAATTCTGCATCATAACTGACGACATGCCCCTGTATCCTGGATGACTGGGGTCATAACCCTGTCCAAATGGATATCCATGCATATAATGCAGGTAGGGCTGGTGCTGGGCCAAAGGGGAACCGTAAGGTATGTGAGCATTAGGCCGAGAATCTTTCCCACCGCCTCGCTGGTCCTCTGCGCTGGGAGGACGTAAACTGTCAATTGCGTCTTTATTTTCATCTTTGAGGTTGTCCTTCGTTCTGGGCCTCTCCTCTTTAACTTTTCTGTCCCGCTCTCTGTCTCTCTCCTCTTCAGGTGGTCTCTGAATTTCAGGGTACTGAATGGTCACAGACAGGAAGAAGCAATAAAGATTTTAATATAGACCACCCTCAGAAAAACAAATTCATGCATATTTTTAAACTTCTGTATAACAGCTTTAATTTAGTCGTATGGGCTTATGCTGGGTTGCTTTAGCGGTTGGGTCAAATATGGAAAAATGTCATGGTAAATTTAAGTTTTTCCATATTTCACCCAACCAAGGGCTAAAACAAGACTACACGCATCATTTCCATTAAGAACCACTTGTTTGTCTCACCTGTCGGTACCACATGGCTTGCTCCATGCCCAGTCTGGCAGACTCTACATTTGCCTTTGAGTCATCTTTTCCATGATGGCCAGCTTCACTGAGCTTCATTTTAAGCCCCTCAGCCTGCTGTGGCTGCAGCTTAAGCTCCTCCCCTTTAGGAATGATAACTGACTTCGCAGGCTCAGAAGAAGCATCTCTTTGCTTGCCAGGGGCCTGTGATTTTCCCAAGTCTGAAAGGCTGGGGGCTTTGGTCAGGCTGGGAAGAACAGGACCTTTCTGTTTCCAGTCCTCTTTAAGGGAGGCATCCTTTTCCTTTACACCTGAATCAGGTTTCTTTTGCTCAGGCTTGTGCTGCTCGGCCATAAGTCTTTGCCTTTCCTCATAATGCTGCCTGTAGGTTGAATTGGTGTTCATGAGGTGGTTGTGATAAACTTGGTCTGGGTATCCATAAGGAGGAACATAGTACTGGTTGTAGTAGAGAGGTTGCATGTACATGTTGGAGCGTTGCTGAATGACTGAGGGTTGCTGTTGTTGGTGTGGCTGACTTGATGCAACCTCGGATTTTCGCTCATCCTGCACCTCCACTTTGCTCTTTTCCTCTA
The DNA here is from genome assembly GCA_033220385.1 of Triplophysa yarkandensis. Lineage (NCBI taxonomy): Eukaryota > Metazoa > Chordata > Actinopteri > Cypriniformes > Nemacheilidae > Triplophysa > Triplophysa yarkandensis. The sequence goes on along the minus strand of CM065654.1, from coordinate 12,966,034 downwards.
CTAATTCTTGCTCATCCTCTTTTTTGAGTTTCACAGCTTGACCTTCCGGAAGGGATCCCCCAGCTGGGGTTCCACCGGGGCTGGGGTGGGTGTAATTTGGAGAGTAGTAGTTTTCATAGCTAGCATAATAAGAGGAGTCTTTGTTAGTTGACTGTGAGGGAAAGAGCGTCTTCTTTGCACCGTCCCTCATTGACTGATCTTCTGTCTTGACTTTGACCCCTTCTACTTTGCCTTCACCATCCTCTCCCGCATCAGATATGTCAGAGTACGCAGGGCTGTTTGTCTTTACCGAAGAGCTATCCGCACCATTCTGGGTGACGACGTGAAGCGGAGTGAGGGGTTGTCCACTGCTATCCACCCGACTGGCTACCCCGATGGATGGACTGGGAGCATTATCGGTAAAACTGTATATCTTATCCGCCTCTGCTTTCATACTAGCTAGACGACTTTGATGAGGGTCAGAAGAACCATTTAGATGACCTTCGCTTCTACTTCCTGGGTCGGATGACTCGGAATAAGGGCTTTTTCCACCTTCAGGCTTCACACCCTTGCCTGGGATCTTGGGGCTGTCCGCATCCTTTCCAAGATCTTTCTTTTTCTTGTCCTTTTTCTTTTTGTCCTTGGAGCTGCTCAAGGCTGGGTGGATTGGTGAGGAGTCACCAGTTACACCCAACTTTGACTGCATGCCTTTCAGTTGGGGACTCTTAGGAATACCCTGCAACATGTTGGTCATAACTGGAGGATGATTCGGGCTGTTACCGCTGAAAGCTGTAGGTTGCAAAGAGTACATCTGCTGAGAGGTAAGTGTTGGAGCCACGGGTCTGGAAGACTTCATGTTCTTCTGGGACAGTTTGTCAGACTTGGCACCACTGCTTGATTTTTTGGACTTCCTTTCCTCAATGCCGTCGTTACTAGCCTCGTCAGCAGTGAGGCAAGGTCCCTCCTCACAACCTTCCATAGGTGTGCCTTCAGCTTCAACATCACCGTTCTTTTTCTTAGATTTGGATCCAAACTTTCCAGGAGAGGGAGATGGACTTTGAGCATCAAATCCCCTTCCTTTAGGTGTGACAGAGCGTGCAGGGGAGAGGGAGCCTTTTTGTGTAATGGAAGCTCCGTTACAACTTCCCGGCTCGGGATGTAGAGAGGATTCTTCACCATACTCGCTATCCCCATCCATCTCCAGTTTAATGTCATCATCGTTGTGTGCACGGGCCTGGTGATACTTCAGACCATTGATGTGTTTGTACTTCTTGTTGCAGTTGGGGTGTGGACAGTCAATAAGGACTGGTGAAGGACAGGTGCGGTCTAGAGGAGGAGGAAGGGACTCTGTCTTTATAAGGGGAATTGGGAGAGTAGAGGACATCATTCCACCGTTCGAACTTGTTCGCATGCGCTTGTTGCCTTTAGAGTCCTCAGAGCTCGAGTTTGGCTCCATGTCTGATGCAGGCTTGTTTTTACGCTTATTAGCTGAGGACGGACTGGCTTTTATGTCCTCAGTGTTGCTGTTAGGTGGAGTCCTGCGTTCAGTTGAATTCTGGCTTCCTCGTCGTCCCTTACTGTTGGAACTTCCTCTGGTCTTGTTGCTGTTGCTGCCCTTATTATCAGACGAGGTGCTGTTCTCATTGACTGGAGTGTTGCTATTGGGTCGCATTCTTTTGCCACGACCGCGTCCGTTTCTCATCTCTAGGTCACTCGTAGGAGACTCACAGAACCTTTAAAGATAGATTAAAAGATATTTCATGAGTTCTTCTACAGATTAAATTGAACAATGTAGTGATAGATTATCCAAAAAATACTTTAATTTGGTATGACGTCAAAATTAAAGCCGTCTGAAAACTAAAATATTAATTTTGGATCATTTCATCATATCACATTTGTCCTTCTAAAGCACTTTACCTCCACATCTCTTTTCTTTTTGGCAGAAATTATTATTTGTCACACTTTATGTTAGTCACAGGCTTTTGCCTATACTGTATATTGTTGCTTGACTTGATGGGTTTTCAAAAATGCAGCCATGGCTATTCTATGAAAACTTGTGACGCTTTAAAGTGTATAGGGAAAATAAATCTGCAGAACATTTATATTGTCATATCCAGCCAGAGATGGATTCTATTCTTATCTCCTGATAAGCTAGATGATGTGTCTTTTTACGGTGTCTCATCCCTGAGGGTTATAATGTGATATATCCAATGAGTGATGCACCTGGTTTACTGCTAGCCCAGAGGGAATCAAGCAAACTGATGTCGTGGTGTGAGGAGTGGCTGACAGAGACAGAAGATAGGGCGGTATCTACTAATCTTCTATATATTTAGTAGTTTTGTGTTGACCTTTTATTCGATACTTGGGTAATACATCACACGTATCTTATACTTACACAATAAACTGTCAAATTATACACAATTTAGGAGGACTTATACTACACACTTCACCCACCTTGGAGGAGCCCAGTCATGGCGAGTACAATCCAAAAGTGTCCCAACGTATGTTTTGTTCCTCCAAGTAACGTTGACCACCAGCATACCTGCAAAGCAAAAAGATGATGCTTCGTAAAATACACTTTTAGACAAATTTAACAGTTCTGTTTAATCAGTTCTGATTCTTTTTACTCCCTGTATATTTAAACAAGTCCGACACATTTCACCATTCCAAATCAAATAGCTCAAAAAGATGTTTCTAAGGCTAGAGCTCACAAAGTAGCTTTTTTACAGCGCACTTCATGATTCACTGCTGCTAAAAGCCGCAAAGAGCATAGAATGTCGTTTCTGGGAGGAAATTTGTTTGATGGTGTCCTTCATCTGACATTGCAGCACGGTGAGTCGTTCCTGCCTTGGCAAATAGTTCAGCAATTGTGCGAAACCGGCTGAAGCAAATGAAAAGCCTTGTGTTTGGCAGGCATTCAGAGGCTTCACTACAGAAGCCTGTTTAGGTAAGAGCTGGTTACTTCTGCAATTCTGCATCACTATAATAGCAGAGAAGATCGATATAACATTGCAATTATACACATTTAGTACCTTGTGAGAAGCAGCCTAATGCTGCATATCAATAAAGTTGCTTTAGTCAGTCTGCAAGCAGAGTCTTACAGGTTAACAAATGTATTTCTGAAACAATGTTAGCATATCGTGTTACTGTAAGCACACAGAGGTCACACAGAAATTTCTTCAGTAGATAGATCAGGGTTTCCCAACCACGCCATTCACTTATCTAAAATCACTTAGCTTTTCTGGTCTTGTCATTTAATCACCCTCTTTGAATTTGAAAGCGGTATGATTATCTTTAATCCGCAGAACAGAAACAGATATTTTGAAGAGTGTTGTTACTGGCACCAATTTACCTACATTGTTTTTGTTCCCATACTATAAAAGGTAATGGGTGCCATACAGGTTTGAAATGACAGGGAGAATAAATGACGACCAAAAGAAGAGATATTTTGAGAAATGTTCTAGAAGTTTTGGATTCAAACAACAACAAGTCAATGGGGGGGTCAATCGTGTTTGGTCCTCCAATGCTTTAGTGTTATGAAGAAGAATAAACCCCAAAAAAGAAAACTGGGTGAACTATCCCATTTTCTAATAAATTGCACAGAACAATCTGTTTTTAAATTATTTCAAATACTGTCAGGTTATTAACTTTCTTCAATATATCTTATTTTGTCTTCCACAGAAGAAAGAAAGTCATTCAGGTTTAAAATAACAAGATGGTTAGTATGCTCTTCCAAATATCTTTTTTGTTCTGCAAAACAATGAACCGCCCTAAAAAAAGAAATTTGTGTAAACCATCCCTTTACTAATAAACTGTGTACAACAATCTGTTATTAAATTATTTTTCAAAATATGGCCAACATAGATAATATTGTTCGTCCTCCACAAAACAAAAATGAGATTGTCTAATTTTCTTCTTTGTGAATGTAAACAAATCAGGCAAAGCTGTTAAACTTGGCTCTAGAATTCATAATCCATGTCACTCAAATAAACTAACACAACAAACCAGGTCACTCCCTGGACTATTGAGAAAACGTAATATTATTGTATTCTTAAAACCAAACCCTCTTGTCTCGTTTCCCCCAATCCCTAACATCACATTGTGGGCGGCCAAATGTTAAAGCCGTTCCTTTGAAATACGTCAATGGAGGTCAGTTGAGGGGCACATTAGCGGGGCCCCTTCCTATTTCACTCGCGGTCATTAGTGGTTCTCTGGCCACCTGTCTGAGCCCAGGCTAAATGAGGCTAAATGGCCTGCTTTCACCTCTCCTGCCCTTCAGAAACCAGAGTGGAACAAACAGAAGCTCGGCATGTGTGCTGCTTTGGACTCACACTCTATTAAAAACAGCTCTATTGGAGTTAAAAGGCTAGAATGGCTTAAATTTGTCTTGCACTTACTAGGGTTTCATGTCATTACATTTATTCACAGGCAATTTTTTCACAGCTGAACATTAACCGTCTAAAATATGAAAGAATGGGAATTAAAACAGAAATGGTAATCATGCAATCAACAGCTTTGAGTAAATTGTTGCACATCGATTCAAATGCTTGTCAGAGTGGCATTGAAAAACGGGTTGCATCAGGACACTGGCATACATGCCCCACCGCATGGCACGGCTGTGTCTGCTGGCAGAGCGCCGCTCATAGTCTCTGAGTGAGGCCTTTCTGGGCTTCACTTCAAGAGCAATAAACTTTCAGAAGATTTAGGACTGACATTTGGAGGCATCAGCATGTGCGGCTTGCGAGAGTGGATGCCATACCAACCCGACCCCGGTCTGCCTCCAGAGTCCCGCGGAGGGGATTTGTGTCACAGTGATGCCTAGAAATATTACTCCAATCTGCCTCTGACTGTTTCATCATGAACTGAAAGCTGTTTGCCCTTAACCTCCTGCCATTCGGGGATTCACACACCAGGCTGAAACATGAGCAAGTCAATATGTCTGTGCACAAATAAGAGGTCGGAGCACACCGGATACCATTTCCTCATTGGGTTTGTGGTGAAATAAAGCATGGCACTGTTGAACCGGAGAAGCCAGGAGAGGACACTGCAACTCAGCAACTTAATCTGCAATAAGCATGATGGATGTGTTCCAATATGCGGTGAGCTCCCTATTAAAGGGATAGTTAGCCAAAAATAAAAACCCTTTGTTTCTTCAGAAAGCATGTCTCTCTGAGGAACACAAAAAATACTTTTTGAGAAATGTCAATGTGGTTTTGTGTTCATACAATGGAAGTTAATTTCTAATCCATTAAAATTAATCTGCCATCCGACACGACTGACATTCACAGCTCTTGTTTTAAAGGCATTCAAGCAAAATTGCATGCAAAGATTTGTATCCTTGAAGTTATTTGGAAAAAAATGTTGCTAATTGTCACCCGCTTCTGTTGAATTTAGTTATAGGCAACGAATTCACGGAGACATTTGTCGAAATATGTTCTTATGGTTCCACTGAAATAGTATCACGAGGTGGTGAGAAAAACATGAATGCCAAAAAAAAAAAAAAAAAAAAAAAATTATATATATATATATATATATATATATATATATATATATATATATATATATATATATATTTCTAGGTTTACTATCACTTTAAAGTGAAAAAGCAGATGATAGAAATCTGCATTCTACATAAGATATTTTAAGAATGTCCTTGTGGTTTTCTGTTCATACAATGGAAGTCAATGTTGGTTGGTTACTCTACGCTCACTCCTGTATAGAGACACCTAACATAGGGGCTGTTCCACACAGTGGGGGTGGGAGAATTTCTAATCAGATACACTTGTTTGAGCCAAAAAAATAAAGACACATTAAATTAATATTTCAGAAAAATCAAACGCAAATGTAAAATGGAATAAAAAGCATCATAAAAACATTGAAAGCTAATGTAAAAGGATTCAGCACTGGAGAAAGTTGGCAAGTCTGCGTATCAGTTTTGCCTGGCTAATCCTGTTACCTTCATATGTGCATTAAAGTTTCAAAACAACAGGAATGAAACCAAAATAAACATAACACGCTGGCAGTTAGGGTTTAGGAGATGAGCAGTATGAGAGGAGTGGGTGGACTGTCTGCTGCATCGATAATAGAGTGCAGCACGGCGAAAAGACATCTTAAAGTGCTCGAGAGATGTGTTCCCTGCCACAAGATCTGGCTGCTCTACTTTCCACCCACACAAAGTGTCACCACCACACAGATCTGCCCAACACCTCGATGAGAAAAATAATACATCAAAAAAGAGCTGTACATAGTTTCTACTGGCCATACATTTGACGCACAATGCCTGCATGGCAGTAGACCTAAGTCAGGGTAGATATCACATTTATCATGACGTGAAAAGATAACACGCTCAGGAATTTGTGTAACAGATCATTATGATAGAAATTAGGATTTTACAGTCACTTATATAGTAAAACTTCATTAAAGGATGGATCAATACAAATAGCACAAGACAAATTTGTCGGAAATGTGTCTGTAAAAAGCTTAAGTTGCGTAATTTGGTTATAATTATTTTCTAATAATAAGATTTGAAGCAACAACCTAAAATAAAACTGATTGGCATTACATAGTTAATCATTAAATAATTTTTTTCTCTGCGTAACACAATCGAAGATATGTTGAAGAATTTCAGTCCATATTGAATTCCATTGTAGGTAACAAAACCAAACATTTCTCAAAATGTCCACTTTTGTGTTCCACAGTAAAAGAAGCGTGGAAAACATATGGGTGAATAAATAAACAAAATGATTTTTATTTTTAGTTGAACTATCACTTTAAAAGAAACTAGCAGATGATACAAATGCATCCTTTAAATAGATTTAGCTGATGTTAAGGAAGTGGGCCACTGGATAGGTCCGCCTGTGAATGGTCTTGTGTTTCTCTTCCTCTTGACCCTACGACAGCATTTTCTCTCCATCTCAGACCCATCTCACATACACACACATCCACACGCACACAGCAGAGTGTTCACAGAGGAGTGGAATGAATCAGACACACTGCGCCCATGGCAAGAGAAACAGAAAACACTTAGGCAGCCGTGCGCTGTGAATGTTGATGAGCCAACCCTCTTTATATGGCAGCACTGGGGGGATGACAGCAGGCTGAGTGTGGGTGGGACCAACTCGACTGCCTACCCGTATACTAGATATTCTCTCATTTAGGGATTGAGAAGGTTTTTTCTTTTCATGTTCAACAATCAGGAGCCGGGCTGGCGGAGAACACATCGCCCTGATGGTTCTTGCGTTGGGCTATGATTAGATAAAAAATCCTCAAGAGATATAAACACACAGAAACAGGCTTAATCTGGTTATCTTAAATTCATTTGGAAACCCAAGGTGTTATTTACAGCTTTGGATAAAGAGCGAGAAAGGAACAAGAGTCTGCAATTATCAAGAGACACATTTTTCATTCAAGATGTATATTCAAGATATATGCAGAATGATTACTTCTATGAAACCTAACCAGCAGATATACCAAAGTGTAAAATATATGCGCTTACCATCTTCGGTTTCTTGCCACACGATGCCCTCCAGGTTGACGCTGGTGCCAGGTTCACAGGGACCCAGGCACTCTGGCTCCGTGGACAGAGCCACATCAGTCGTGTTGACAGCCACAGAGCGCGTGCGCACCATCAGCTGCTCGCAGGTTGACGAGATGTCAGGATTTCCCATTGAGGCCAGGAGATGAAGAGGTGGAGGAGCAGGGGTGGAGACCGGAGAATCCATCTGTGAAGGAACAGCAATAGATGAGCTAATATGGTGGATTTCAGACAGGAAGCAAATAAGCCCTGGAGGAATGTTCCGGGTTCAATAGCATTTAAGCTAAATCGAAAGCAATTCTTTCAATGCAATCCCCGGCCAGCTATTTTTTTTGCTAGGTAATCTGTTATCTGCATTCACATACTTCAAAAGTCTGGCAACAGCATCATTTATCTGGCTCATGGAGCTCAAATCGTGCACTAAAGAAATAAAATTAAGTTAGTTTAGTTACAAGGCACACACATTCTGGATTAAAGGCCGTAAAGACGAGTCAATGCATCTGTCAATAAGGTTAATTGGCTCTTTTAATTAAAAGGCAAGACCTTCATCTCGACAGCTGCTGTATTAAACACTGTCATCTCTTCAATCTATTAATGATGGGCTTGTCTCTGAGGTCAGGAACTTTTTGCCTTGTTTGTTTTATTATGATTTTTTATTTGATGCGCTTTTGGAATATGAATGCCTGAAAAGAACAGGCATTTTGGTGTAGCTAGAGAAGCAGACACAACAAAATTATCTTTTAAAGGCGAAATTTGATACTTTTGGATTAAAAACATGGATATAATATGTGCCCCAGCCTGTACAACCAGGCTAAAGTCAGAAATAAAATTCTGAGATAACGAGCATCAACGTTTAATTCCAGCCATAAATTTCACTATAATTTCAATCTTTGACATGGCATTACTTGGTAAATAAATATATCGAGATTATTTTTCCTGTTCTTTAGATTATTTAGAATGATTTTATGTGGAAAAAAGTAAAAACACACAAAATGACTTTACATAGATTTTCTTAAGCAGGGTCGCTTAAGGACATGGAGGGTCTGTCTTCAAAAAACTGAGATGACAGTTAAAATATGGATTATGTTTTCTGAGACAAATAAGTTCCATTAAAAAAGTAAATATTTATAATACATCATGTCACAATAGGGCTGGGCTATATATCGATGAAAGGCACAGAGCCACTCTTCAACAAACATGGAGGAAGCAACTGCGTCTGCGGATATTTGATATTGTACTTTTCTCATATAATTATATTTATTTTTGGAAAAATATTTAATTTTATAGGCTATTAAAATATTTTTTTTATTTAAATGTGCACCTTATGGAGCTTTGATTTCAAAAAAGGTATTCCTGTCCTATTGTTATACAGTATTTTTTTTTTCACATTTTATTGTTATTTGAACAGCTGAGCATTTAAATATTAACCAGGTGAAGAAACCTGTTTACTATTTATTCATTTGATTTTGCAACTGTTCACTAAAATGGCCGGTTTCAATAAAACGTATATGAATTTCAATATGACGTGATGTCATATTTGGCTTTGACTGAACATTTGCTCTCACTTTGCGGAAAAAATATTGGGATATATATCGTATATCGATATTCAGCCAAATGGATATGACTTTTATCACCCAGCCCTATGTCGCAAGATTCTGTACAACCACCTTAAAGAACAAAATCATCTTCTCTTGTCAGTTTGTAACCTGTGTTCTTCATAAAATCCCAAAAAGATATTTCTAAGAAAGTTGGTATCAAAACATTGGCGGCACCCATTTTTTTATTTTTTTATTGAATGGACACAAAAACAATGCAAGCAAATGGGTACTGTTGTTGCTCAGTTACCAACATTCTTCAAAAATCTTCTTAGTGTTCTGTGAAAGAAAAATACAGGTTTAAAATGACAAGAGAGTTAATTTTTTACTTTTGTGTGCTATCCCTTTAAATTAATAATTTGCAAAAACAGTGCTGGGTGTCTTTATTATCTGGCCTACCACTAAAGTAGCAAAAGAATCATTTACCTTTCTAAAGAGTAATTCAAACCAATATGACTTCAATGCAAACAACACTTACTGTTTTTGCATATTCTAATTTGTCCATATGGAAAACACTACCAGCCACAGCTGTACGAGTGAGAACATCTGAACTGTTAAAGGACCTCGAACAGAGCGAGGAAAACGATGGGAAAATATGAAACTGAAGGTCTCTGTTGTGTCTAATGGGCTGTTATCACGTGTGATTGAGATAATAACAGCCTCAGAAGCTCCATGACTGTTTTAACCTCCTGCATGAAACATTACACCGGCGAGATGGGCTCATGTCATCTCAACCAGCGGCTGATTTATGATGCTGCGTGACTGTCGGTGTGGCAGCGTATGTGCTGACACAACAGACAAGCAAATATCCAGCTGTCAGCTTACCCAGAAAACACATTCACAGAAAGAGACACCAAACATAAGCCAGCAAATCCAATCATACATACACTGATAAATCTTTGACAGTCATCTGACGATTACCACATGTATGTTTAGTATGAATTATTTTGCAGAACTGAAAATGATCACACAAAGAGTATGCGCACAATAGCACCTACGCACAAAGAGGCAGAATGTAAATAAAACGTTAAGTGGGTTTTGACGCCAAGCGCCACAAACACTTTGTGTTGCCAGCAGAACATTGGCAGACAAAGACCTGTCATCCTCATACGATACAGAGCAGGAAAGAATTACAGTCCCTCAGACGTATCCAAAGTAAATACAGAAAGATTCCATTTCTTCATCCTAATAATTCTCTCAGATGAGAATTCAATTTGGGTTTCTAGTGTCAGTCATCTTTGGAACACACGGTTCCCTTTAATATTCTTGCAAAACACTAACATGGAAATTAAACGACATAGAAAACCCAAAATCTGCATAAAGGCCGCTTACATCGATGATAAATGGCTCATTCTTTAGCCTAAGGTTGAGCATCGGAAGAAAATACGAGCATGGTGCACGAGAGGATGGAAACAGTTCCACACAGATGTTCCCGAGTAGAAGAACGCAAATGTAAATGCTCACTTAAGAGGTCGAAGCTCCATTTCACACGCAGTGAAACCAATAACTTTCTAAGACAGCAAAAGAACAACGTGGCCACAGGAGATGAGATGAATCTTCACAGCGGTTGCCCGATAAAGAAACTTAATTTCCAGCTCTCTGCAGAGATGCACGGCCTGAACAAACAGTACCTAAAAGGAGAATTAGCCTCGGGTCTTCAACATATTTACAAAGAGATAAGATTTTATCAACACCTTACAAGTACGACAGCAAAAAGCATTGAGATGCCTCAGCTTAATCCCCTTTACAGTCTTTGTGTTAATAACCACACAGCAAGTGAAGCAAAAACTGTGAATGTAAAAGCGCATTAATTCTCTGCTAATTAAAACGAATACCCTCCACACCCACCCATCCGCAACACATTCACTTAACTGATGCTTACACTTTCGTGAGATGCAAATATCAGGGGGATTTAAAAAAAAAGGCTGAAGACATTTTCCGCAGGGTGTGGATGAGAGCTGCTTGAGGTGCCTGTGGAGCTGAATGTCTTCATCTCGGGCCCTTAGCAACAGCTTCTGCTCATCCGCCTGTTGCTAAGAGGACAGATTTGACATTCCCCAAAAGACATCCACAGAAAAACTAATAGGGGAGAATAAGACAATTGCCTTTGAAAAATCCAAACGCTAAACAGCGAGAATCAATCTCAAAATGATAGCAGTGCCTGAGGCGAATGCACACAGATGAAATCGATGGAGCCTAATAAACAGGCAATAAGCACACGCACGGCCAGGTCTCTAATGTTCCTGACCCATCAATTTAAACTGGGAGTCCGCGCAGCTAGGATAACATTTTACAGGCCATTTTACACTTGATTTTTTTTCTATTACTTTATGTCATCTCATAGACAGTTCACATGTTGGCTAACATGCCTGACTTGAGAGAAGCAAAGAATGAACATCACTTCTGTATGTTTGTCAACTTGACTTTTAATCCTGATTAAAGACTAAAGCATACTGGAGACAAAATGAAAATTCTTTCATTATATTCTAAGCCACTTGTTATTTTATACCTATGACTTATCCAGCAAAACATAAAATATAACTTGTGTAACAAGTAAATGCAAAAGCACAATAAGATGGGGTTCAATAGTTTCTTGCTTCAAACGTTCTTTAAAAAATTTCCTTTGGAATTTACATTATTCAAAATATCTTGTGTTTCAAGAAGAACACGTAATATGGGGCAGTCGTCGCCTGGTGGTTCGAGTCTTACATTCGTGATCCGAAGGTTTGCTGGTTCGAGACTCGTAACCAGCGGGAGTACCACGACTGAGATGAATCCCTTGAGCAAGGCACCGTACCCCCACTGCTCTCCGGGCGCCGCAGCATGGCTGCCCACTGCTCCAGGTGTGTGTTCATAGTGTGTGTGTGTTCACTTACTGTGTGAGTACACTGGGATGGGTTAAATGGAGAGCACAAATTCCAAGTATGGAACACCATACTTGGCCACACGTCACGTCACTTCAGTACAGTGTGTGCCATGGCCTTCACTTAATAGGTTTAATACTTCTATTTGGGAACAAAACTAATGCAAGCCAATGGGTGCAAACAGTTCCACAACATTCTTTACAATATCTTATTTTCTGTCCTGCAGTATACAGTATACAAATAATGGATCATAATCAGATTTTCATAATTATGTCATATTCCTGGTTAAGAGTAGTTTTGTCACCACTCCCACCTCTCAAATGAAAACAAGATCTGTTAAAGTCGCCTTCTTTTGATTTCTGAAAACCAAAGAATATTTTTAAATATTTAATTCTGAAACCAAAATCGTTTAATCAAAACTAAAGCAAAGAATCAGCAAAACCAAGCCTTGTATGACATGAACGGGTGCTCGGATGGGTCGTGGATCTGAAGCAGCTTTCTGTCAGCTTCACTTAACTGCCTCTGTGCTTCCAAGACAACAGATGACCTACAGTGATCAAGTGAGCCGAGGATTATTTCCAGCACTGAAAACATCACGTTGATCATCAGCAAGCCATCACGCAGGCCTTTACTTTCCAGCGCTTGATGGCAAGATAAAAGCTTTCAAGTTGAAGGCTGTTGGTTTAAAAACTGACACAGCTGGACGATTGTAAGGAAAGCCAAGGTAATAGCACAATTGCTCTTGACTATTTATTTTTTCTTCAGAAGATTACATTCTGCGAGATGAGAGATTGATTTTCTAGTGATGTTTGAAACTGTCAGTGATACGCTTATCAAACACAAAAGAGATTAGAACAACCGTATAGATTTCAAGACGTTAAGTCACAAGTTAAGAATTTATATTATTTTAACTGATTCAACAGCCAAGGACCTTGTACTGTATCCAAAAAGGTCTCCAAACACAATTTAAAAAACAAATCCATGACAACAACATGCCAATATTCATGAAAAACAACATCCAACTTTATCCGCACTTGTCACGTGTTCTGCATGGATCCCTCAGGTGGTTAGTGGACTGGCTTCTACACAGCAGGTGGTTAGAGAACATTCTCTAAACATGGCTTGTTCATGTCTGACCCTTCTCCCCCGCCTCATTTGCTCTCCCCTGTGCAGCTGGTTGGCTTGGGCTCATGCCCAGTATTGTTTACAGGCTTGTGGAGGGCTGCTGGGGGAAGAGGGAGGCCCTCAAGCTAAGCCGAGCTTCCCACCTTCCCAGAACATGAGTGGCGAGCAGCATTCCTTACGGCAGCTGCTGGAGAAAATGGACGCCTGAGATGCGAAACGCCAGAAGCTGTTTTGCTCACATTTTATGAGGCTGCAAAACTTGACATACATATTACAGTGATTGTTCTTGAAAGATTCAATTGTAATGCTCAAATTCATAGTTAAAGTGATGGTTCACCCTAAAATGAAAAATCGTGTAATGAAAAAAAATGCGTCATTGACAAATTAATCAAGGATGGAAGAAGCAACAGTTATTTAAAAATTACTATTATGGCCAAAACAATTCACATATTGTTATAGCTGTAAAACGCTATCACATTAAATAAATAAATAATTCTGTGTCAGATTTAATTTTAATTCCTTATACTGACGACACAATTTAAGTGCAATGCGTAACTATTTTACAATGCGGCTAATTTGTAATCTCATTTGGGGTTGTGTTAGGGTAGCAGATTAAGTATGCTGATTTTCAAAAACTTAATAAATAATACATTTTAAACATTGCACGATGTTATCTAATGCATCGCACAAATTCATAGGAATTTGCAACTTTGTTAAATGACATGTTTAAATAAGCATGTTAAAATTGTGTACCCTCTATAACTCAAAGTTAGTGATGACTATGGCATTTAAATAGGCTCAAAAGTAAAAGTGACCTATGTGTCTGATATGGTAACCCATTCCCGAAATGTGACCTCTGCATGTAACCCATCCTGTGAGTTGTGAACATGCGATCTGCAAGCCCTGAACACACAAGCCCGGAGCAGTGGCCAGCTATCACTGAAGTGCCCGGGGGGGGCTAGGGGCCTTGCTCAAGGGCACGTCATTTTTACCCTGTCGGCCCTCGGAATTGAACCGGCGACCTTGTGATTATAAGATTTACTAACCACTGGGCCGTGAATGCCCCTACTTGCGTACATGTTGTCCAAAAGCACACAAAACAAAGCAATAGTCCATTTGTGCACCCGCGAGCACGCATTTGTACACCATGAGAGTGCGGAACAGTATTTAGAAGTAAAAGTGTATACCGGCTAAGGAACATGAGCAATCGCGTGACTACTTGAGTTGACTTGACACCTTGAGGGCAGGGCAATGACTTTTGTCATTCCACCTGTGATTGGTCATTTGTTTAATCAGTTTCACCATAACCTCTTGTTTAAACATGTCGTAGGACAAGGCACATATGTTTGGAACCACTATGTCAGACCTGGAGCAAGTGAGTTAATAGTTAAAAGCCTTTGTTTTTTTCAGTGCAATAAGTTTCAATATATGATATTGAGTTGCACGATTTCAAAAGGTACATATTGTGTTTACTGCTTAATGCATGGAGATAAAATTTTCTTGAATAGATTGTATAGGACCTAAATGATTAAAAAAGATAAGCCAAATTAAGATAACGCTGGCAAACTCATCATTTTAGGGTGTTAAAGGGTGAATTCAAGTACACCCTTTCAAGGACACAATTGAGGACACAATTGAGCTTTAAATAATGTCAAAAGTGTCCCAGTCAACCGGAATTCACTCAATGTACTTTTAGGTTATAGTTTAGATAAACAGATTGGAACATAGTTGAAGTTTCCCGCCTCAGTTAACACTAACAAAGCAAATCTGCTCATTGTAGGTTCACGATAGTAGAGGTTCTTTCAGGTCTGCTAGTATCACAGAAACAACGGCACTCATGCTTTTATGATAAGCGATTCAGGCAAGTGAGTCAAGTGAGGACGTATCCACAGAACAAACATCGCCCCGTTGCTTGTTTGAGACACAAGAGAACCGTCAAATTTCAAGCTGCTGTGACTGCTCTGTCACACCATGTCTGGTTGTCTTTTTAAATGTTAAAGGGTGGCAGCAGGACCACAAAAAAGATCCAGGCGTCAAGCTAAGCGCTAATAATATGCAAGACCCATCAGAAAACGAAAGTGATAAAGAGTTTGACAGACGTGGGGGTGGAGAATCAAATTCTTTCCCATCCTCCAAAATACCACCTCCTGGTGTGGCAAGTCATTCACTAACAAGAGTATCTATTACAATAATAATCCACATTCTCCTCAAGGTCATCCTCTCTGGAAAAGGCAGGGCTAAGAGGAAATCCAGATAAGCAGCTCAGAGCACAGAGGATTTCTGACTCTCCAGAGCTCTGCTGCGTCATACACAGTCTTACAACACCAGTAAAAGCGCGATAGAAATTGCCGCCGGGTGCCAGAATCAACAATCAACAGTCCAGTTTCATGAACTAGAACTTTGGCCCACAGTCCTGCAAAACAAACACATCACATCTGGAGCACAACACGGCTATTTATAGAGTCTTTCCCCGCATGCACATTGTTGGGATAACTGTTTACAATGCATGCGCACTAAACATAAATAGAAAAAATAAAATAAAATAAAAAAGATTCAAAGAAATGAAAACACAAATGTGATTCTCAACATTGTCCTTATTGGTCAATAGGTCTAAATATTTGAATATGGCTGCTTGATTATGAAAAGATTATAATGACGATTATTTTTCCAATTTCAATTAGTAATTAGAACGTATTACTAGATTTTCCATGTAATATTGAACTCAAAAACGAAAGGTAGATTTAATGAGATTTGAACACATAGGATTCAATTAATAATATATTAATAACAAGAAATGCTAAACTGAATGTGGCACAATAATCGTTTTAACTATTATTTTGTTTCTCGAAATGATGGAAGCCAAAATTGAAACTGAAACGTTATTATGATTAAATGCACAACCCTAAGATGAAAGGTATTTAAGTGCATAAGACTAAAGATTTTGACCTGTTATCTCACATCTAAGAGCCATTAGTGACCTAGCAACACCCTAGCAACAACTTGGAACATCAAAGTATCTACACAGCAAAACTATAATCTATTCAAAATACCTTAGCAACCACATAGCAATACCCTGTCAACAAACCCAGAACAACCTTTAGCATGATAGTCACTTCATATAGACGAGCAAGATTCTGTCTCTTTACAAATCATGTCTGGAATTAGAAATCATGCTGGAATTACACAGCATAACAAGACAGCATGACATATTTCTCTCCAAAATTGTTGGGTACACAATAACACACAGGGAGTCTTTATAAAAGTATTGAAAAACGTTTTTTATGTTGCCACTTACAAGACTTTTTTTTTTCAAATTGCTAGATCTCTCTGGAGAGTCTCAGCAAACTATTTATGGAAGTAATGCATTTTGTTGCTTCCTCCAGACAGAGGAAAAGCTCTTTGTGGGTGGTGCTCTGTCTAACAGATTCAACACACAGATTTGGAGTAGGAACAGCCTTTGAACCATTCAAAGCCAGTTTAAAGTGCGGCTTTCAGTGTGAAACAATTATATACTTATATTCTTTTAATTAGTAAATATTTTGAACGCCCCTTTAGTGTATGGACAACACTTTTATGTACATAAACGGCTTGTGTTGCAATTAAAATGGCCAACAAAAAAACAGTCAAAGGAAAACATAGACGTGCATTGCATCCTACAATGAAAATCTGACTTGGGATTGAAATTACAAGTAAAGACAAGTTGTTTTCATGATTCAAAGTCAAGTCCTTTATCTAAGCCAATAACTTAGTTACTTGTTTACTTTCGGTTTTACAACTTAAGGATAAAAGGGTTAAAATATATAAAAAAGATCCTTAAAGTCGCATATAAGGCCGCCCCCTGAGTTTCTAAAAACAGTTTATGACACATTTAAAAAAGAATAAAGAATAGCAATAATCTGTAGACCAATTTTTGGAATATCATAAATATTGATCTAAAACACCTGCTATATATATCAGATATTGCGTCTTTATAAAACAGTTTGAGAACAAATACCATTTTTCTCTTGTATCGGATAACCAATGACACTGATTAAATCTGTGTTTAAATATTCACTTCTTTAAAGTTAATGCCAGGTGAAGAGTACTAAAACTTTGACATTCTATAAACAGTGAACTTATATTTATGAGAAAGTTCAAGTGCTTTTCATGACCTTTTATGATTAATTAATTTCACTCAAGCAGTGCTGAGATGCCTACTATCAAGTAACTCAGACACAATTTTGCCAGATTTGTTCATATTTTTCTCAGCCAGCGAAAGGATTTTTAAAAGAAGCCAAAAAAAAGCTTTGTGTGTTGCCAACCACTTTGGAACGCCACTCAGCCAATAAAATTCAAGTACTGGAAATACATTTTGTACAAAGGACTATAAAGTCACAAAAGCTGATAGAAAACCATTTCTTTTTCATGTCCATTCTTATTTATTCAAATTAAACCTGCCTAGTTTTTTTATTTGAATAATTATTTTAACTACAACTATCAATAGTTTCAATAGTCTGCAGTCCAGCTGACTCAACAACCAATAGCAGGATGAATAATAATATATTGAATAAATCATTACAAATGTTCAATTTGGTCTTAAAAACAAATCACACGTCTGCATCTCCAATCAAAGAGGCAAGTTATTGGAGTGAGCACATAGAAACACAATATTACAGAACCAGAGATCAATACTTAACATCTATATTTCACTGCTCTGCTGATCCAAGTCCTTTAAAGATCCTAATTTGAATAAGAGATTCAATACAAAAACTAACATGCACTTAAAAACAAGGAAAACTTAAAAAAATTTAAACATAAAATAAATACATGAGGATTAAAATATGATAAAAGACTTAAAATGATGAGATTCTATAATCATTTACTGAATCTCTTGTCATTTTGAAACTGAATGAGTTTTTTCTGCAAAACACAGAAGATATTTTCGAGAACATTAGTAACCAAAAACCATTAGGATCAACGTTTTTTATATAATATAATATGAATACTGAATGACCTATCCCTTTAAGGAAAATCTACAACATTTCAAGCTACAATTAGGATAGCAAAATTAAAATAGGAATCGATGGGCAATTCAAATCCTGACAAAACACAGTTCAACCGTGTCGAAGGATAAAAAGGACAATGCAGAGTGATTATTTAATAACTTATCACGTTGTTACTACAGCAGTGATCTGTTAAGCCTTCAACCGTGTACAACATGAAGAAAATGTTCCGGCACAAGGTACATTAAAATAGCATCATTCAGAAGCGGTCAGGTCCAAAATTAAGCCGAAAGGACACAGCAATATTGGTAAATTTAAGGTAAACTCAATCTGGTAAATGAATGGTTAATACACATATGTGCTGTTCACACAAGCAACAGCATTAAGTCAATTTACCGGTAAGACGTCAATAACACATCCTTTGGTAAAGCCTGTAATCCTGACGTCATTACACCACTGAGCCAGGATGATTTGTAATCATGAAGCATCCGTGGTCGTTTTTTCTTCTTTATGTTTCTTATTTGTGACAATCATTTTCATTGATGACATGGCTGATGACACAGCGACATCATTCTGTGCTACTTTGGAAAACAATACTGAACCGGAGGGCTGGAAATGATGGACTCGCTGTTATGAACATCTAAAGAAAGCTGAAATAGTCACCAAGGTCTGTGTGATGGATGTGAGTAAAAGACACGGTCAAATTTTTGGGGAACACATGCTGAACAATGACAGAATGTGGAAAGAACACTTTCCCCTTTGTGTAGAGATAGTTCTGAGTAGATCCTGCAGATTTTACATTGACATTACTAAACAGTTAAGCGTGATATACACATGAAACAATCTAATCAGCGCTTGTATATGATAGCACATACATATTCACAATCAACAAACATAAGACTATCTAACAAACTTAAAAAAATCCTTATTTAGTCTATTGTTTTACAGTAAAAAAAAAAAGTTTAAATGTATTAAAAAAATAAATTCACTAAAACATAGACCACTGGACATATATACATACATTATATATAGCATTTCTGCCATCAGATCCTCCCTTAAATCCCACAATGCATCTTTTTCAGCTGAATCTGTTTTTAATCGCTCCCTAAAAAAATAGCTTGAAATAGCTATCAACCAACAAGCCCTGATTCTACGTGTAACACAATACATCTTCTTCAGCAGCTTAGTGTCATTATTAGCAGTACATTTCTTATCTTAAAATATTTATTTTTTTTAGTTTGTGGATGAACCCATGCATTCTAAGTGGAGACGATGTGCTCATGGCTGACATTGATTATGGGAACATGGGCTTATGGGAAAATAACCCTTTCATCTCACATCTGCACATTGCAGCCCTGAAGCAGCAAAACATATTGCACAGCACGTTCTTTCCACATAAAACATCGACAGCGTTACACGGCGTAATGAGTAGCTGTGTCTTACTGTGAAAGACTCGACCTCAGCACCTGCGCGGTGACAACATTTGATCTGTAGAGCTGCTCAATTCATTCAGAGCTCCCACGATGAAAGACAGAGAAACTGCAATAAACAACAGCTGAATGCGTGTACTGGAATAAATAAATACTTTTACCCAAGAAAGCAATTCTGCATACTGTTTACCATAGACAAAAGCTTGAGAAATGTGGAGAAAATATGGTATTTTTAACCACATTGACTAATACTTGCACAGAAAACAAAAACACATCAATGGTGGTGATATGCCAATAAAGCTTTGTATTGGCAAGAGCCTCATGATAATAATGTCACGATAGTTGTCTCAGTAGAAAATCTGAAAACACAAATCTGATACACTGTATCAAAATAAATGTGACTCTATAGAAACTTTTGATAAACTACAAATTTTGTTGTTACAAATATATAAAAAGGCGTAAAAAACTGGTATGTGTAACACATTATGCAGATAACTCATTAGGCAAATGAAAAAAATTGGGCTGTCGAACAATTAATCACGATCATTCGCGTCTAGATTAAAAGTAAATATATGTGTACTGTGTGTATTTATTTTGTTTCTATGAACATAAATACATACTGTATATATTTAAGAAAAACATCAAATATACAAATTATTAAACAAATTTATATAAATTCAATTACTGTTAAATGTAAAAAATATATACATAATATATAAACACACAGAAAAAGATTATATTCCAATATGCACCTATAAACCTAAATATTTTTTTAACTATCCCTAGAAAGTATCAACAATGTTGCTATGAATGTGGCAAAATGATTGTCACAAATGAAAAATTTTCGATACCGATAACAAAACCGATACCTTTGTTTCGATACCGGTTCCGGAACGATACTTTCTTTGATACTCATTTTTTCAGGTTTTCGACACTTTTTACAGGCTTCTATCCTGAGCCACTACAGACAGGAACAAAAAAGTACAAAGGAACAATATGTAATCAACAAATAGCGCTGGCCGATATGGCAAAAAAGTGAACTCAATATTTTGTTCTAATATTGATTGTTCTTTCAATCAATTGTCAATCTGGACAGCTTTGACAGTATAACAACAATAATAAATGTCAAGAGAATAAGGATATCGTAATTTATTATGAAAAAAATTTATTCAAGCAGACTTAACAAATCAGACTAATAAATAAAAATGATCAAATTAGACATGCATTAGTGCAACACAGAGGATATTAGACAAAGACACTGAATGACAGCTACAGTTCATTCAATCTCATTCTGACTCATTTGTTCGGTAATGGACGTATTCTTTTAGTGTATTCAACCGATAAGACTACTCCATCACTGCTCATACTCAAAGGCTATTGGCTCATTTCTCTGTAAAGCAAAGAGCTGTACTAGTATACTGTAGTAGTATACTTATTTCATCTCATTTTATTTGAGCATGTGAGGCACAATGGGTGTTTACTACTTCACTGATGTTGACAAGATTAACCCTTAGGTCTCGAAATTTGGCACCAATCAAAATGACTTTGAGACTTGATATTATCTAGGCAATTTAGTCTGTGCCAAAAAAGTTTCGAGCTTGATATTCAGCCGTACAAATGAAAGCCATCAAGTAAACATTTGTGAAATTATTAAATTTAAACGTCATTTTAGATCTGACTTGTTTTATTTCTCAACACTATAGGTTGGAACACACCATCATGAAAAGAGTATTGCAATAGTTAGGCTATCAATATTTTTGCAGAGCCCAATATTCAACAATCAGTCAAAAAATACTTTCCTCTTATTTTCTTAAGTTTAGCAGACATTTTATTGAAATGAAACATTAAATCTAAACCAACCTAAATCCATATGTTTTCACTTAACGTAAATCGCAACAATTATTTTCAGCCACCACTAGCATTTTCAAACTCAACACACACAATCTTAACCACTTCCAGAAGTAGTTATCGCACAACATTCAGCATTATGAATAGACCGAAAGACAGCCGTGCTAGACAGAGCCTTGAAATCTTCAACAATACCCCTTAATCTTCTTAAAATGATCTTTCCCGTGACACTAACCCCATTAGACAGGGAGAAACTCAAGCCACAAAGCCATAGCACAAAGATGTTAAACAAACCACAAGACTAAGCAACCTTGAGTGAAGGCTTTCTGCACATTTTTCAGGGCAAATAAATGAGATCTTTGTCGTAAACAAAAATGCTTCACGTTCCGTTGCTGTTTAAGGACTTGAAGCATTTGCGCTTGTCAAAGGGAAGGGACTACAATTGTATTCTCTTTTACAAAGAGGTTTTAAACGGTCCGAATCAGTTCATTTCTTTTATACACCATCTGTTTTGACTGAGAGAAAAGGCAAAATGAAGCAACAAACAATGTGTATCGAATGAAACAGATTTCAAAACAATCCAAGATTACAGGCAATCATTACTGCTTTTATTACTCAACAGCGCTGGTGGTTTAAATAATTAGACCACATGCCCTAAAGTGACTAGTGAAACCACAGATATATTCAAGGTCTTTTTGCTAAACGGTATGCAAAAAAGGGATTTAGTCTGTCCCAAATTGTAGGAAGTAATAAGTAGTATACTAAGGCACCCGGATACCATGTGGTTTCCAGTGGATTTTTGATGCATATTTCTAAATTTCCCATAAACCACTATGTAATGACAAAAAGGCACTTGAGAAAGTTCTTCGTTGACTCTTTAAAGTATGAAGCAATTTTTCAGTAGGTATTAACTTAGAAAAGAATTGTAGAATCTTTTACAGTTCTAGCACCTTAAAATAAATTTGTGAGTATTGTGAGTACCCATGTTTAATACTTCCATCCCATCCAAATCTGGCGTCATGATTCATTGTTTACAATCAAAAACTTTATGTGATAGATCACTAATTTTATCCTACTGTCATTTCTTGTATGACCCTTTCTATCTGCACAACACAAAAAAGACATTTTCAAAAATGAGGTAACCAGTACCAATACCCTTGCATTGGTTTTGTTCCCAAACAATAGACATGAAGGGGTGCCAATGCTGTTTACTGTGTTCTGTGGAATAAAGAAAGATAAACAGGTTTCAAATGATGAGAGGATGTATTAAACACAATTTTTTTTATTTGGAGGTTTAAGCAACCCTAATTTTCTTAATTCACATTTAATGAATTGGATGCTGCGAGACAAGACACTGTGGTGTGAATTCATGAGAGATTAGCCTAATTGTGTAATATAGTAAAAAAGCTCATTAAAAACGCTTATAAGGTAACTTCCAAATGGTAAATGCTTTACAATCTCAAAAGCCTGAACTCTCATTACAAGAAAATTATGGATGTGACATTTTCAGGCAAACCTTGGAATGTAATTTCCCACAGATGATATTAGTGGACCTTTATATGAACTTTATATTTAACTCGCTCTTTATGTTACTATCATTAAATAACTTATCTCACTATGGAAATGCTTTAAAAACCTTGAGAGATTTAACACGGGTTTCAGAAATATTGAGATTCAAGCTATCAGTGTAGTGTAAATCTTTGGTAAGTTCTTTTTTTGATTTGGTATTCGGCCACACTCAATTCGTAATGCATTAATCGCTTACCCGACCCATAAGGATGAAATCTGCCCAAATAGTTAAGGATATACAGAAAGTTTATAAATGGTACTGTAATGTACCCATGCTCTTTTCATCATACCCTGATTCAGACTGCTCCGTCAACTGAAGTGCTGACAAGCTTGTGTGTAGGAAGTTAAAGACTTCATTCACTTACAAAGCAACCTCCCCTCCTCCCCGTGCTTCATTTAGCCAGGTCATTTGTTCACTGATCTCCTTCCTCAAACCCTCAAGTGCACTTTTCCCCAGCAGATCTGAGCAGAGAAACCCCTTGCGAAAAGCTACAAGCTGACTTTACAGCACAAACCACTATATCCCACTGCTGCTCAGAAGCGGCCAATGGGGGCGGTTCATTCCAGACAGCTTTTCATTGGCCTAATCTGCCTGCGGGTGCAGGATGAGTCATCAGAATTTCTAATACATTTTCCAGGAAGTAACTTAAATACACAATTATACAGTACACAACAATGTAATAAACATACAAGACGAAAGGCAATTCGGATTCATGGTGTCTTTAACACCGGCGACTTGAGACATTCAACAGTTCGCTCTCATTTCTTCATTCCTTTTCTTCAGTTATCAGTGTGTTTGTTTACCGCCCTCCGCTCAGCCCTCCAGCTTTCTCTCCGCTCACATTGAGAGGTGAAATGAGGCATGCTAGAAATTCGCTGGCTGACAATGAAGGCCAGCTGTTCTCACTGCTCAAACCATTCATGAGTTGAATTAACAGCGCGAGCTCGCCACTTCCCCTCCTCCAACTCGCTGCTCCGACACCCAGCCAGACTTACAAGGAGTCACCGTGTACAGGGAAACCTGCTAGGAAAAGGCTTTGTTTGCCTCTTAAGAGTCTTGCTTTAAACACTATTATGTAGTCGCTCTGTTTTTATTTCTCAAACGCCTCTGGCAGGTTGTGTCACAAGCTAAATCGGTTGTATACATCTCGGTCTCAACAGCTCAAACTGAACGTGACTTTGTGCCAAATAACATGAAACACCATGAAAAATAACCCTAGGGCAAGTATAATAACCCAGTTCCTTGAAGAGGAACACGTATAGATAATATTTAAGGAGAATTGGCTATCTCATGAATATATGCAGTTATACATTCATAAAAGGTAATCTGGTTAGCAGTAAGAGCGTGATAAGCCCACCAATAGAATCCATCACATACCAGTGGACACCATTTTAGTTTTAATTTAAGCAAATACAATTATATTTTATAGCATCATATTTAAAGAAAATTAGCCACTACAACCATGAATTATCAAATATTAACCAATGACAAATTTTTACAATCTTAGTTGCATAACCAATGACGAACACATCCAGATGCCAAGGGTGGGTTGGACAATAATGTCTTCAATATGCCCAGAAAGTCAAGATCTTTATGTATCGCCTGTTAGGAATTGTGTGGTAATCAATACAACTTTCTGAAATTTTATCAAAATAAGGCAGCCAAAGATCTTATCTTAAATAGATTTAACCTGTCACAGCATGACATTTAAAAGACAAAAACGCAGAGGGAGTGACCTTAATACAAGCTTTAAACTATTTCCAAGAGAAGTCAACCGTTTTTATCGTGCCTAGAATTACAATGTTGGCAAACTAGAGCGCAGCAGTTGTTCTTTTGTCAGTAAAACATACACTTGCAAAAGTTGCATCACATTTTCCACAGATAAAGAGCCAGTGTAAGAGAAGCCGTCCCTTAATAAAAAGAATAGTCGGAGTAAAGCAGCTGACAGAATCAGCAGTCCTGTCTGCATGTGTTAAATGCTTCTATTAAAAGTAGACCAGTGTAAAAACAGAAAGGGATTTATGCTTGTGTTCAGAACTTAAACAACAAAGAATTCAGTACACAACACAGATCATAAGATGGTTTCATTGGAATTCTATTCCCAATTTTAAGGATCCTGGAAGCTTCTGTTCTGATTGAATCCTTGAGACAAGCACTAAAACATGCCCTTCACAGCCACAGCAAGTGGGGTGAGGGGGGGCGTTCTTATCTCTGTTCAAACCCCCCCACTAACCCTCAATGCTGGGTCATTGGATTAGGAAACATAGGCAGACAATCCTAAAACTCCCTCTTGATTCTATTCATAGCTCACACTGGAAAACAAGATTTCAGGCCAAACCTTCTAATGTAGAAATGCACCTGTACTATTATTCTCAGTTTATACCAATGACCAATTATTTAAAGTCATATCTGCCGATACAGATAGTTGGGTTTTTACTTTAATATCAAATTGATATTTATTTTCGGAAAATTATTAATAAATATAATGACTTTAAATAATGAACAACTACAGCTCGACAACTTTTCACATTTTCCTATCCCTTTTTGATTGACAGGATATATCGGCACTGATTATCAACCAATAGCACCAGTATTCACTATACTATAACTAGATAAGGGCCCATCTCTAATCTAAAGTTATAATGTCAAACATTATTTTCTGAATGTTACATGAACACACTATTTAAAAGCTGCACAAACCATCTATATATCTGAAAGAAAAAGAAATATGGCAATCATATAGTTGAGAATAAGATCAAAAGCATGGCTTCCAGTTTAGATCGACACATATTTAACCAAGCCAACATTTGAGTCAAAGCTGTGATCCTAGTTTTTCTCTGCTTTACATTCGTTGTCTTTTTTCCCCTCTCTGATCAATAAAAGTTGCACAAAGGCTAAGCTCACAAACCCCTACAACATATTTAACCCTCATAAACCCCACAAGAGGAAGCACATGCTCCTGCAGAAGAAACAACACACTTGCATTCCAGAGTTCAGGTCGGTAATATCGATTTAAGTTATCAATACTTCAATACAGAACATTCCATTAGCTGCTAAATGGTTCAAATGCACAAGCAGGCCATAGGTACTTACCTTTTCGTTTTTCACCTTCTTCAGAGCCCGGCATTCGCCACCGTCCAGCTCCTCTGGTTCCGTTTTAATAGCTAGTGGAGAAACAATTCCAACAGATTCCAGGGCATTATTCCCAAGCTGCTCCGTTACAGCCATGTCCGCATTCTGCGTACTGTCAAAAGTATTGTTGCGTGCGCTTCCAAAAGCCTGAGCGTTGGCAACCATGTCTTTTTCGATCGCAATGATCGCAACCGGTCCACTTTCACCCTTTTCCTTTTTGTTTTTTCCACTCGATACTTCCTTCTCCTTTTTGTTGTTCGATACACCACGAGAGGCTTTTGTAGCCTTCTCAGCACCTTTTCCAGGGGCGGGGGTACCAACCGAACCACCTGTTGCCCCGGTTACTTCACCTTGCACTCTGTGGTCCTTTTTCCCTGCATCTCCAGCAGGAGTTTTGCTGTTATTGTCTTTAGAATTTTTACTGCGTTTGGATTTCGATTTGCTCTCTTTGCCCTGAGGGGCGCTCACTGGGCTAACAAACTTGATATTGTCAGGTAGAGAAGCTACTGCGCTGGGTGGAGCTGCCATGGCTCCTGCGTCCTTTGTGCCAGACATCTCGAGTTTGTCCTTCTCTAAGTCAGCGTCAAGGTCGATAATCAGATTTCCAACCCCGATATCCCACTCATCACCGCTGTCGTAAGTGTCCACCGCATTCGAATCCACACCTTTCCCGCCTGCAGTGCCACCACTTAGGGACATTTTAGTGCCAGCGGCCCAGGTTTGTCACAGTAATGCCTGATTTCTCAGACCGCCGCGGTGTGGAGAAAAACAACAGCAACCTCAACGTATTGATGTCAACTTCCCAGTCACCCACATTTTGCCCTAAAGGAAAGACATAAAGAGGGAGAAATTTACATAATAATATACTTTAACTATTAAAGTTCAAATTAAAAATTCAAGTTTTAAGGATTAAACATGGCACTATAAATAAAAAAGACTTGTAAGCCAATAACACTAAATCTTACTGATTGGCAATGTACAGACAAGAATGTAGACACACATAAGAAAGTCATATAAATGTTTTGAAAGATGGCAAAATTTTTCTTTTTCGGTGTACTATCCATTTAACCCATCAGTTAATTTTTCTAAATAAGTTATTGTACATTTTAAAAGGATTGTTAACATTAAAATTCTTTTTTGTAGAATTAATTAAAAAAGTAATTTATCCTACTATCGTAGTCAATTGGGACCAATAACTGGGATTCTTCCAAATATCCTTCTCAGTGTTCATCAAAACAAAGAAATGTTTGCAGATTTGGAATAACTCATGGTAAATGACAGAATATGTTTTTTTATTTTTATTTTTTTAAATTGTATCTTTCAAACCAATATTTAGCAACAAAACAGATGTAAAGAAACATTTCTTGAGTGTTGCAAAATGAATATGGAAATTAGTGTCTGAAATTGAAAGACTTAATCTAATTCATTTGTGGCATGACAGAAGACAGGGGATACAAATTGATTTACTGACAGTCCTAAAGAAACTTGATTGCTTTCATTGAATTTTTATTTTTGGGTATTTTATTTTTGAATATTGAAGGTAATGTTACTCTCAAAATACTAAACAAATATCAACTATAAAATACATAATGTGGCATTCATTATTCTAGTGAATCAACAAAAGAACACTTGTTGGACCAACCATAATCATCAAAATGTTGTTGTAATTACTGTGAAAAGGGAACAAACAAATACAAGGTTAACAATGTTGCTGATTTGTGGGCTCCCAGCATGCGTTGCAGCATAAAAACTGCAATTTTCTGGATTGGATTTATTTATGCTTTTGTTTTCTGCTTGTATGTCATATCTGGATGCTTATTGTTATGAGGGCCCAATAGCTTTTGTTTCTTCTTCAATGTTTAAATGAATGAAATGGTTTTTCAAAAATCCATGATGGCTCCGCGAAAAACAAAAACTCAGCAATATAAAAATGATAATGTTGCTACTTCCAATTCCCTTTAGTTTTAGTGAAAACCCACGTGAAACATAATTGAAACTGATTTTGTTTACGGACTGGCAAGTAGCAGACGTGTCAAGTCAAAGCTTTGATGTCATCTCAGCTCAGCAATGCTATACGGCCAAAGAAGTAAACACATAGCTCATGCACTTTGACCTTTGACAGTGTAAATAATTAACACTGGAATCTGCACCACTTGTCCCACACTGATAAGAGGTCTTGCAAAGTCAAACAAAGGCTACAGAACAACTGGAATGACCCCGATGTTCTAATAAAACACACACGCTACATTTGTTAACATCAGATTAATTCATGTTAG
Organism: Triplophysa yarkandensis; assembly: GCA_033220385.1. Classification (NCBI taxonomy): domain Eukaryota; kingdom Metazoa; phylum Chordata; class Actinopteri; order Cypriniformes; family Nemacheilidae; genus Triplophysa; species Triplophysa yarkandensis. The sequence continues at coordinate 12,937,699 of CM065654.1, read as the reverse complement.
TCGATCCATGTTTGAAATGTTTCACCAAGCTTAACTGCAGATCAAGTGAGCGAGCTCAGGGCTTTGGAGAATAAGCCGGAGCTTATATCAGTCTTTATTGCTGGAATCCAAACAACAATTTAAATTATTTAGAGCCTGATCATCACAAAAGCCAAATTGATGCAGTTAATGTATATAATTTTTTCATGATTTACATTTCGTAAATTTAACACTGCTGCCATCTTATACGGTCAATGTGTTACTCTTAAAATTAATCTTGATAGACTATTTTCTTTATTACTTTTTGTCTTTTGGCTGCTTAAAAGCTTTTCTTCCGCACTGGAGTCATTTGCTTCACTGTACTCATTTAGATGACAATCGGCCACCAAGACTCAAAATGCTGTATTGATCTAGGCCCCTTCAATGCATGGTACATAATACCAGATGGTCTTTCTTTTACAGTGGGCCGATCCACAGACTACAGCTGCTCTACCGGAACACACAGTCAAAGAGCTCAAAGTTGGTTTAAAACATCCGTAGCTACATTTTTTGTACATTGTATTCATTGTGTTCTTTTAGAAAATATATGATCACTTAATGTTTGGCATTAAATGAGGCTCAGAGACCATTGTTAAAAATAACAATGTTTTCAGCCTTTTGGGGATGTTATATGTAGATGTTTTAAAAGTTATTTAACAGAGCAATCATTTCTGTACAGATGTATAAAAAAGGGTTTCACACCTTGAAAGATATGGATTTTCTTTGTTATAGTTCACCCTAAATTGAAAATTGTGTCAATGTTCATTCACCATCTTGACATTTCAAACTGTATTGTGGACTTTCATCAACAGAACACTACTAAGAACATTTTGAAGAATGTTGGCACCAATTGATTTTATGTCAAGGTAATATAAGTGAATGGGTGACACTGCTGTTACTTCAAAAGATATTCTTTCATGTGAAGTAAATGTGAAGTATCATACAGGTTTGAAATGAAAGAGGTTAAGTAAATGAATCAGTTATTACAATTCACTGTCATAACATACATTAAATGTGATTTAACTAGGGCTGGGCACTAAAGCGACAAAAATAAATATTGAAAATGAATAAACAGTGGAAAGTTAAAATGTATTGACACGAAGTTTTGACGCATTACAATCCATGTGAAGTCACAGCATTATAAAAGCCTTAATTTTTTTACAACTAGTCTACACCCACATTTAATGTGAATGTAATCAGTAGATGTGTGTAATCATTAGCTCTTAAAGGGACAGTAACATAATTAACATTTTGCTGATTCTGTTGATAAGTCTATTTATGACCAAAATATGTAAATTAAATCATTTTAAAAAATACAGTGGCAACAACATTTTAACTTTGTGCTGGTTTTAATAAAGGCCTTTAAAATGTGTCAATATGTGACCATAACATGAAAACCAGGCTCCAGTCGGAGGGTCGAATTCTTAGAAAACAAGCATTACAGTTTGATTTTACCTATTCATTTTACTATTATTTCAATATTTCACGTGGTCTTACTGAAAAATTACATACGCTCTGTTTTCACAGGTACGGTTACATATGAATCAGTATTGAATGATATGAAATGATATTGATGATACATTTTTTAGTTGTATAGCACAATCCTATATTCAACATCATGATGTAAGACACATATCTTTTGTGGGGCTGCAAAGTGAATATGGAATTTAGTGTCTGGAACTGATTTATTGATAGACATTATGTAATTAGTTTGAGACAAGAAGCAGATACAAAATTGATTTACTATTAAGTTCTTATAAAACAAATTGCTTTATAAACAGCCCAAAAATCTTTGTAATACTTATTATGTCAGCTAATCTTTTCCAGCCAACAAAATATTGACAGCACTGTAAATGTGGAAATAATTGTATAGCAAGCTTTCTTTGCATCTGCATAATCACATTTTAGGCAATTAAATGTGTGAATGACAGCAAACTGAGCGCAACATCTCGGTGCGATGTTTCTACAACTGTCAAAGCCTTCCCAGTAACATTAAAGGGATATAAGCAACATGTTTCTTCCAGCTGTAAGCTCACACTGGCCTGGACCTATTGATTTCTCTAGGACTGAAGTACTGTAACACAAGATGAGAAAACTTTCATTTTCAAAGCTTGTTTGTGGCGAAGGCACTTTGCTATATGAACTGAGAAACAAAGAGCAGAGAGCAAAGTGGAGCAGGAGCCTTTTGGACGTAAAACATCTAACTGTACCCTGAAGATATATCTCCACTGCCAGACACAGAAACAGCTGAAAGAGAAAACTGTGTGAGATACAAGCCATAGATTTTTCCAATGACTGTCTACACGGCATTGAGATAAAGTGACTTCAAGGTTTCTATACTGTGTGTGTACATATCTATAGTTCAGAGGAATAACACATTCAGACATCCTATAATGTATGGCAGGATTTATGGTATATTGTTAGTGCGATGAGGCGAAATAACGGAGATGCTTTATGAGTGATTGAGGGAAAGCGAAAAAGAAAAGATTTACTTTAAGTTGTACAATAAACCAAACACATTAGCCTGTCGACGGAACAATAAAACTAATGCACCCTATGCTTCATACGATTATAAGAGACACGGCCACAAACTGCAGCCATAGGAATGGATGGACATGTTTAGTTATTCCAGAAAGCGGTATTGGAAAATATCACTTTTGAAAATGATAAAAATGGTGTAAGGGTGCAAACGAAGCACATTCAAATTTTTAACTAAATATCTATAAATTAAAATATAATAGGGTTATAAATATGTTAAGGCAAGCCCATTCAGAACCTCACATCCCTATATTTTATTAATGATTTGTATGTGGAAACCATAATTATAAACCACTCTCCCAAGATCTCAGCATTAAAAAGTGCTTGTCCACTTTTCTACATGAACACAAACTGTATATCCTGTGTTTGCATGTAATTCCCTGTCATTTATACATGGGAAGGTTTATATAACCTGTGATGTTTATTTATCTGTATTTATTAATGGTACAGCAAACCATGATGTCACTTAGCAACCACAGCATCCTTCAACCATGACATTTATCCAACTACATCCTCATCCAGGCTCACTGTTCCTCTTTAAAACTGTTCTCACTGCACTTCGACTCAAACCCTGCTTGTGTGTTCACACTTGCAATGCTGATGCACGTGCAAGCCAAAAAGCATGAAATACTCCAATACTCCAACAATACTTCTGGGCACTCCAATACTCACCTTGTCTAAAAATGATGCTAATGCTAATGCTAATCATACTTGGTGTTCCTGTTTTGACAGATAACAACAGTTAGCAGAGAGACCAGGCTAGCATGAACAAAGGTGTAAGTGCTTCACCAGGAGTGTGTGTGTGTGTGTGTGTGTGTGTGTGTGTGTGTGTGTGTGTGTGTGTGTGTGTGTGTGTGTGTGTGTGTGTGTCTGTCTGTCTGTGTTTGTCTGTCTGTGAGTGTGTGTCTTTATGTGTGTGTGTGTGTGTGTGTGTGTGTGTCTGTGAGTGTGTGTCTTTATGTGTGTCTAGTGTCTAGTGTGTGTGTGTGTGTGTGTGTGTGTGTGTGTGTGTGTCTGTGAGTGTGTGTCTTTATGTGTGTCTAGTGTCTAGTGTGTGAGTGTGTGTGTGTGTGTGTGTGTGTGTGTGTGAGTGTGTGTATGTGTGTGTGTGTGTGTGTGTGTGTGTGTGTGTGTTCACAGCCAACAGATCTGAGATCAGTCCATCTGATGACACAAAACCAGTCCCACTGCTACTACAACTCAGACACAAAACAAAACAAAACGCTCGAGCCCAGCGCAGTGTGCCTAGCAACCGTAGCCTGGCGACGAAACGTCGACTTTTAATCGACTAATCGGCGGGGCTCGACCAATCGCGCGCCGCGCCTCGTGCGACGCTCGCGCACTAGCTCGCGTTCGTTGAGAAAATGACTGCCAAGACTAGCAAAGCATGACAACCGAGCTAATGCTAACGGACACACACACACACACACACACACACACACACACACACACACACACACACACACACACACACACACACAAAAGAACGGCTTAATCCCGCTTACCCCACACGCGAACCCCTATCCCGAGAATCCTTATGTACATTCCATAGAGGAGACCGGAAAGGCCCGTGGATTTGCGCACGGAATTCCCAAAATGTTCCCGGAGCGCTGCACTTCCCGACACATCCAGCGGCCGCTAGAGAAAGGCAAGGCCAGCCATCATCACACGCGTGGAGATCCCGGAGAAAAACTCAAACCCGGCCCCGAACTCGAGTCCGTTACAGTCCAACACGATACATCCCGCTCGTCCCCGCGCGTCCGGTTCAGCGACATTCATTCATTCCCGTCGCTTGAGTGTCGGATCCTCGCGCTGCTGCTCGCGAGATACAATGTAACTAAAGGACAGGAGGAGGAAGCGGAAGGAAATCCCGGAGACTGGATTCTATGTGAAGCGCGCGGTAAGACAAGGAAACCGGATCGCTGGACCGGACCGGACGTCACGTTCCGTTCCGCATGTGCGGGATTTTTTTTTATCATGGAATATTTGTAAATTTGTAATTTGTTAGAAAATAATTGTTTTTATTTATTATGGAATATTTGTAAGTTTGTAATTTGTTAGAAAATAATTGTTTTTATTGATTATGGAAGATTTGTAAGAAAATATTTTTTTTTATTATGGAAGATTTGTAAGAAAATATTTTTTTTTATTATGGAAGATTTGTAAGAAAATATTTTTTTTTATTTATTATGGAAGATTTGTAAGAAAATATTTTTTTTTATTATGGAAGATTTGTAAGAAAATAAAAGTGTTTTATTTATTATGGAATATTTGTAAGAAAATAATTTTTTTTATTTATTATGGAATATTTGTAAGTTTGTAATTTGTTAGAAAATAATTGTTTTTATTTATTATGGAAGATTTGTAAGTTTGTAATTTGTTAGAAAATATATTTTTTATTTATTATGGAAGATTTGTAAGAAAATAAAAGTGTTTTATTTATCATGGAATATTTGTAAGAAAATAAAATTGTTTTATTTATTATGGAAGATTTGTGAGAAAATATTTTTATTTATTTATTATGGAATATTTGTAAGAAAATAAAATTGTTTTATTTATTATGGAAGATTTGTAAGAAAATAATTGTTTTGTATTTATTATGGAATATTTGTAAGAAAATAAAATTGTTTTATTTATTATGGAAGATTTGTAAGAAAATACAATTTTTTTTATTTATAATGGAATATTTGTAAGAAAATAAAGTTGTTTTATTTATTATGGAATATTTGTAAGAAAATAAAAAAATTTATTTATTATGGAATATTTGTAAGAAAATAATTTTTATTTATTTATTATCGAATATTTGTAAGAAAATAAATTTTTTTATTTATAATGGAATATTTGTAAGAAAATAAAGTTGTTTTATTTATTATGGAATATTTGTAAGAAAATAAGATTGTTTTTATTGTTTTATGGGGATGTTTTTATGTTTTAATGAAATAACACAAAATAAATACCTAAATGTAATTTGGTTTATGTTAACTAGAATGCCATTTTTGTCTAATGGACCATCCAAAGTCTGTTTTGTAATCTGTTTATTTATTTATATGTGTAAAATGATTATTATGTTAAATTATTCAATTTACATTTACATTTAGTCATTTAGCAGACGCTTTTATCCAAAGCGACTTACAATAGTCGAGGAGACAATGAAGCGGTAAATAGCCGATACAACAATAGGTGAACAAGTGCTACAACAATGCTTCCGAGTTACACAGAGAGAAAAAAACATTTTTTTATAAAGATAGAGAGAGTAGGTCAGAAAAGAAGGTACTCCTAGTGAGTTAGGTGTCGCCGGAAAAGATGAGTTTTTAGGTGTTTTTTAAAATAATGACAGAAATGTATTAGAAATGCATTCAAATCCAACACTTTCATATTTGTTCATATTTGTCAACTTTTGTCATAAAAAACTCCCTCTCTAGTTAACATGTATAGATTTTTGTGTTGTTAAACACAGAGAAATATATATTTGTACAAATGCTTGTGAGCAAACATCTTTGAACCCATTGAATCCCACAGTAGGAAAAATCACAGTAGTAGTAAGAAGCACCCTATAATTTTTCCATGTCCAACATTCTTCATAATATCTTATTTTGTGTTAACACTACAAACACATTTCCTTCCTTTGAAATTATAACCAAGAACTGTTGGCTTACAAGCATTCTTCCAAATATCTCTCTCAATATCTTTCTCAGTGTTCATTCCAACAAAAAAAATGGAACAACAGTGATGTTAGTAAAGGATGACGGAGTTTTTTTTTAAGGGTGGACTATTCGTTTAACATTGCAAATATCCAGGAAAACATTCCTTCTGGAAAACATCATCATCACCAGATTACATTCCTCTTCTAAAGTTTGACAACACATTGACTTCTAAACCATTTGTTATATTTGGGTAAACATGGCATTTTTTGTAACTACCACTGTCCAGTGTCAACCGGGGGTTTCAGTGTGTGTTCCAAACCAGATGATGTCAAACCAGCAGCTCTTAAACACAGGGGAAGTTATTAACTCGGGTTTTGAGAGTGTGGGTGGGTGGCAGCGTTTAAGTCTATAGCCACAGGTATACTCATTCTCACTTTCTTTTCTTCTGGCTTTACAGAGGGAGGCCTGTCACGCAGCAGTGAGGGAAATGCCTGCCAGTAAAGTTCTGACTGGGAACAGGAAGACGCACTGCTGATATTCCTTCTACAACGCAATCCTCTTTCAAAATGCCCCCCCATTCAAATGCAAAACCATACGCTTTTCATAAGATAATTAGCCCCTTCACACTTGAATCATGCATTTAATGGCCCATACTGTTTGTTTAAACAAATGTAGGAAATTTGTTGTGAATACTTGATAATAATGTTTTTGTATTGAGAAACGATTTAAAATGATAAAAACTGTGTGCCGGTAGTGCGCCAAAGCCCACCCAAGACTGTGAAAAAGGCTGTGTGAAACCGAATTTTGGAGGTTTTTTTGGAACTCCCCCAGAACATGTCTTTTGTATTATGACACAAAGGAGTGCAGGCACCCTATAGGTGGTTGAGATGAGCCAGTTTGATTAGCCGTTCTCTGGCTTAAGGCAAAGGAGGATTGTTAAAAGGTTTAATCTTAAACTCAAATAGTATTTGGATACAGGCCAATTAATGGCAAATTACAGAATGTAGGAAAGGTAACAAATGCATTAAAGGGATATTTCAAAGTAAATGAATGATTTCTAAATTTTAAAAGGAGGTGGTCTGTGGAACACAAAGGAAGAAATTTTGAGATATGTCCATATAACGGAAGTGAATGGGGGAAACATACATTTTTTGAATTTATATTTTCTTGTTTTTGCAACGACATGAGGGTGACAGTTCCCTTTTGGGTGAACTGTCACTTAAAAAGGAGGATGTTTTTTTTAAACATAGTAGAAGAAATAAAAAAGTTGCCACAGAACCTTTCAATTTTGTTTAAGTCAATTGTGAATTGCCAGTTCACAGACATTCTTCTAAATATCTTTTTTGTGTATAATTAAACAAGAAGTATATTTAAGTTTGAAACAAATTGTAGGGTGAAAAATTGATGACAGAATACAAATTTTTGGGAGAACTATCCCGTTATGAATTTTCCATAATGTAATCTAGCATTACAGAAGCCAGTGATTTGCTCTTTCTGGTGCAGAGATGCTTGTGTCACAAAGAGGCCACTCAATCACTCTGAGAGCATCAGGCCCAAAACGTGAGAGCCTATGGCTTTGACAACCATTGTGGCCCAAATAACAAGAGTAGCTCCAATATGAGCTCTCCAACACAATTGGCTCTTTAGTAAGCAGAAAATTCCATGTTCAGCCAACCGGTCCAGGTTCAGACTGCTAGCTTTATGAGCTGAAAAAACCAGTTGAGATTCAAAGAAAGCTTGTTAATTGTATGGCAGTTTTACACACAGTAACTCAGAAAAACCATAAAGGATGATACAAATACACTTACAAAACAGATTCGCAAGCAATCGTACAACCTTTTATTGCAGAAAAAGCAATAACATCCAAACAGTGCAAAAGTGCTCAGTTGGTTAATTTATCGTCATTGATGTAAACATAATGTAGCATGGTGCCACTATAGCATGAACCATCCGTCACGAGGCTTCCATCAGGATTCTCCTTTCCTCTTGACCGGCATGGCTTTGTTGGGGGGTCACGCTGGCTGCATTAAACACTTCTTGGCACTTTGGTGTATCTGGCTCTCCAGTTTCCCTGTGTGAGAGAATGGGGAGGGGTGGGGTTAATGGTGATTCAAGTCCCTGTGACCTTTTCAAAGCTCCCTGTCAAACAACGAAAAGCTGCCCGCTGAGGCGAGGGCTGGAATCAGGAAGAGGGAATTTATAAATCTGTTTACACACACATTCACACACTCCTAACTCTCTTTTACACTCCCTCGTTGTATCCATAGTGAATGAAAGCGCTGTCACACTAACACATGAAGGGTTAAATCTTGAACATACATCTGTAAACGAAACATCTGCTGAGTGGGAAAAGCAAGAGATTCTGAAACAAAAGTTCTGTAAAAAATTGCAAATTTTCATATTCACAATGAAGTAATTTCATCTCATACAAATTCGTATGGAACGATTTTGTACAACCCACTTTCACAAAATAATAGTTAGGTTTAAACACTACTGAATACAAGGTCTTGGTAAAGACCTGACATAATCAAAATCATATATGAGTAAGAACACCAAGTTTTTAAAAAACATTTTCAAACATCTTTGTGAATTATTTAAGTCATGATACTTGTGTGGTAAAAATGTGATAGTATTTAGGCAATAGACAGAACAATGCAATTTTTAAATGACAAATTATGCAAATGATACAAAACAATAAGGTTTAATAGGATTAAAAAATTAATCTCAAGACAGTACATTTACATTAGGATTTAAGCATTTGGCATATGCTTTTACTCAAAGTGACTAATAATTTTTCAGGTTATAATTTGTTTTAGTATGTGTGTTTCCTGGGAATCAACCTATAATACGCTGACACCACTGAGCCACAGGGAAAAGTAATATTTGAACTGTCAACACCAAAGCAGGCTTCAGAATACAGACTATATGTTGTTATACAGAATACACCCAGCTGTTAATCTTCAAGAACCTTGTCTATTCCAGGCTAATATGATTTGTGGCTGTGGGGTCAGATCCTGCAGTTTTAAGCCTGCGGGCCCCAATGCTGCATTACTGTTGCATAGAGCTTGCCGATGCTCTCAGCAGTCTCCACCTCTGAAACTGGAGACACTGAATCGATACGGAGGGCTGCTATCAGCATCTCTATTCTGTCAGAAAGCAGAGACTTTCAATTCCACCCTCAATCTTGGCCGGCTGCTTTTTCAAACACAACAGATCAGCCGCCACAACCGTCGACCTCGGACTGCAGAAAATCTGGCTCGCATCGAACAGCTGATGAAACCTGTTACCAGAGCAACATCTGAGTCCAGACGAATTATAGACATTAAAGAGAGCTCATCAGTTCATGTCTTTCACAATGTCTCGTCCCATTACATTCTAAAGAAAGAAGTGTAAAGTATATTTCAGACTTAATAATTCAAAAAATATTTCATAGATAGCAAGACACAGCACTAGAGAGGGAATCCATCAGAAAGTCTAATTAAGTCTTGTTTATCCGCCTTAAAACCTTTAAATTATGATCGGATGAAAAAGCAATACAGTGATGGAAAGAAAAACACAAACATTACCAATTCCATAAATACACCAGAAGTGACTCAGCCCAAACAAACATGTTGGCAGTCTGAAAGGAGATGCACTTTTCTAGCTAATGGCGGTGTTTAGATGCTGAGTCCCAGCATTCTGCGCTGCCTGGTGAGGCAACTTCTGAGCGCTCAGACATCGATCTGGCAAGATAATTTTCCATTGATTGCTCTGTTTGGGGGCTGCTGTGAAGCAGTTTATTATCCATGCTGCAGCAAGGGAGCCAAACCAATAATAGACGCTGTGTGTCCAGAACATTTCTGCTACTCCATCATCTATCACGCCTGTCTCTCCTCCAACCGTTCGCTCTTACATCCAACACTGAACTCCAGCCTTCATGTGATGTTACAGGACAACACACAAAACAGAAAACCGCACTGAACAAGAAAAGCATTTTCGTCATCACAAACTCACTCTCGTCCCATTTTATGTGGAATTAAACCCGTCATCTGCCAGACGAACAGATGAAGATGCTATTTCCCATTAAACTAAAGTGGATAATCAAATTTCTATTAAGCTCCAAAAATGATTAAGAAACAGTCTTTAAGACTTGTGCACCATAATCCAATTATATATATCAAAGAATATTTGAATGCCTGCTTTGAGTAAGAAGCATACTTAAATGTGCGCAGATTGCTTGAAATTTCATTATAAGAAAATTGCATTTGCTTCCATTCAAGTACTGATAATACTGAGTATTTTGAAGTACGCCCAAAATGAAATTTGTCATCATTCAATCATTCCCTTGTCATTTCGAACATATATAACTTTCTTTGTTCTGCACAACACAAAAGATGATATTTTGAAAATGCCGGTCATCACTAAAAAGTAAATGGGGAACAACTTTCTTGGTTTCCAACATTCTTTCTTTATTTGCAGAAGAAAGAAAGACATACAGTCATATGAACTTTACTTTAAAAGACATGATTTTTTATTTTATGCGTACTACCCCTTTAATCTCACTGGTGACATTTAACGTCCACTGATGTCTTCTTCCTGTCTACAAATGATCTAAAATATCGGCTTTTCTAAAAGCGTTTCTCATTGAAGTCATTTCAGGGGATTTGTCTGGGCTGACGGTGGTACGGGGGAAAAATATCTTGTTGGGAAAATGCTGATTGTCTTGTAGCCATGAGCAGTGGGAGACGGGGGGAGGGCGGAACAAGCTCCGCGGGGGCAATAAACACAGACAGCTGGAGCATTGTGATCTGGCTCTAGAAGAATATCATCCATGTTAATGAGTTAAGTTGTCTTTAAAAAATGACTTAAATAACAAGAGTGTTTTAATTCGGCTATTTTGTGATATTATGTTGATTTCTAATCAAACAAATCACATTTCCCTGCACGACCAGACCAACTCTGAAGGTCTCAATGTTGGGGAGTCATGGGAAAATCACACCGCCTGGGGAAAATCCATTTTGTTTATTTTAACGATTAGAGATCGTCATGAATGCTCAGACGGTTACTGATGCCACGCTGGAGAGAATTCAATGTGCACAGACCTGCTGGAAAGAAAGGGTTTTATGGTTATGGATTTACTGATCTTCCTGGCCTTTAGAAACAGAACTGGATGAGATGAAAAAGTCTGCCTGGATTCAAATGAAAAGCACATGTCTTAATCCAAGTGCTTTTGTTGGAACTTGCATTAAAACATGTTACCAAACACACAGAACTCTCAAGGGATGTGACTCACTTGGTGAAAGACTCTTTCAGTTTTACACAGGTGTGAAAAGGTCTCAATGTGAAGCTAACAGATTCCATAATGCCTTCTGCGTGTTTGTGTTTTAGATGCACACCCACAAACTAGGACCGATATAAACGGACCTCTGAAACAGACACACGGTGTGTTTACAGCACTGTTCCTAATGCACTGTGACATTAATCAATTCCACCTGCCACAAAGAGTTTAAAGTTTGGAGAAAAGGCCAGCCGAGGATGGGAGTTTTCCAAGACACATGAAGAAAAAAAACGAGAAAAGAGACCGATGAAAAGACTGAGAGAGCTTCAGACGCGGAGAAAAATCTTCCATCCGCCAGGGTCGCCCATACTAATAGAGCAAACAGAGAAAACAGATTAATCCTGCAGCCATTAATAATTCCTGCAACTGTTCCCTTCGAGGCAATGAATCACCTCTCCGTCTCTGTCAGCACAAGAGCCCGAGGCTGAGCACAGATCCAGAGCCACAACTAACCTCATTCTTAATCCCCACCATCCTCTGCTCAATGCAGACATCAGGAAAAGCAACCTGCTCTGAAAAATTTCAAACCTTTCATTGGTGCATTAAAAACATTATGTATTATTGACATATTTGAGACATTTGCAGACTATTTGCAGGTTAATTTAATTGGTGTTTTTATAACCATATGCACTGCTGTTGAAGCAAATTGAAAAAAGATCCTTATATATGACATTCCATGTCAGTAAAATGTCAATTCTATGGTTTTAAATAAGTTTTTGGAGAATATTGTATTTAAATTTGGTTGAAATAATGCTCCAGTGTGTAAGCATAAGTGTAACACAACATTTACATATTAGATTTTTGCATATTAGAATAAGGGAGTGGTTTTATATTTTATTGGGCTTTATAAAAGTGAACATCCTTATTGAAATGGGCAAAACATAGGATTGTGGGAGTAAAATTTCCACTTATCAGCATGCATATTTATTTTTTTGCTCAGAAAATGAAGAATTGCAATATAATTAAACATTGTATAACTAAAAAACATTTAATGTGTTTCAAACTTTACACAAATATAAGGTTGACTAACATCATTTAAATGAGAAGTTGAGGAATACATGTGTACAAGTTTCATGTGGTTTAACCGCAAGATTATAAGAGACAATTATCTTAAAAATAAATAAATTCTGTTTATAATATTTTGCTATGTCACACCATTGGACACACTACCCATGTGCAGTTAGATCAAATGGAACTGAATGGTAGCCATATGTCCCTTTTAGCATACCATGGAATCAGCAAGGTACATTTCCAAAAAGTCAAGATACTGCCAAGATGCAATATCAAAAACATGATGTTGCCTTAGTCCCATGATGATGCACATAACAAATATTGTATTAAAAAACTTTTATTAGTAAAGGCCATACTTTAATTTGTAAACTGAGTTTTCTTTTACCATCGTGTCCAAAGGTGGCAATCTTAACTGCTGGGTTAAATTGGGTTGAAAATAACCCATAAGTTCTTGGGGTAAAGATAGTGTAAAACACAGGTTTTCAACTCAAATCAAAATCTTTTAAAACGATAATTCACTCCAGGATGAAAATTCTGTCCTGTATTACTCACTCTCTAGTTGTTCCAATTCGTTATTTATTTCTTTGTTCTGCGAAACAAAGATAAATATATTTGGACTAATGCTTGTTCTTGGAATCCATTGCCTACCGTAGTAGAAAAACATTTTTTTTGTCAAAATGCTCAAGACCTTTTTGCTGTCCGACATTCTTCAGAATATACCCTTTCGTGTTCAACAGAAGAATACCAATGATGAAGTTAAATACTTAAATTGTTTACAAGCTTACTTCCAAACATCATACTCTGTTTTCAACAAGCACATTTATACATTTATATAGTTGACAGTTGCTTTTGGGGAGGGGGTTAGTCTTTTAATGTGGACAGTGTCTCTTTGAAACCTCTGGAACAGAGATGAGGGTCAGTCCACAGAGCAAACAGCCTAGCACAATTAGTCACAGGTCTTTTACGTGAGATATGATGGCTCCATTATCATTCATTAATGAGAACATGACCGCTCCCCCACACTCAAACACAGCTCAGCTTTCTGCCGCTGCTCTTCTGTGGGGGGGAGGGCAAGAAAATCTTCATTAGCAAAGCACTGCCAGAAGAAGTGATGGGGGGCTGCCGAGATTTGCATGCATGTGCGGCAGCGCAGGAGGAGAAATGTGTCAGCACAAGTATCTTTACGCTCACTGTGGACTCTGGAGTCCTGCTAACAGCCGCTCAGAGGTCAGGATTGGTGTCTTTGTGTTCAGCCCTATGGCAACCCAGCAAAGCATGTTTAACGGTCAGCTCAAGTGCAAAGCTGCTCTCTGGGGGGAGGGCGAGTTGAACCTTCCCTGCTGCAAAGGCACATGGAGACAAGTGTGTGTGTGAAAGTGCTGCGACTGAACTACAAAGAGAACAAATTAAGGAGACATGATGGATAAGTCTTGGAGAAATTGGTACACACTGCATGCTTTGCCAAAGCACACGCTTTGAAAAATAAGCAGATCAGCTCTATGGGCTCATAGAATCAAATTCAGTTCACACACAAACCTTAAGATCAAACCCTTTAGGGGAAATTTCGACATCCAATGAACCCTAAAACACAACTCATGCACACTGAGAGCATTCAAGCTCAGCACTCCACTCAGGTCTCACGAGGTAAGCACACCGTATCTGACAAACACGGATATAAATTCATCATCGAGCATGCAAAATCCATCATGGTTTGTTCTCCAGTAGGAGACTCTCTGGGAGACACTGTTCTCTCTCACTACCTGCAATCCATTTCCTGCTGGCGTGTGTGAATCGCAAATCAAAAGCCAGCAGGAGTTTTTTCAGGCCGCTCCTCCGACTGCCTGTCTTTCTGTCAAGCATGACAAACTACAGTACGGGTAAACAGAGAATAAAATGTGCAGATTCAGTGAAAGAAGTTAATGAAGCAGCTTCTGAGAAATATATGTGTACTGCTTGCCCATGCAGGTGGCTAGGACATTTCGGATGGCGTTGCTATGTGGTTGTCTACACAAAAAAAATGGGTTGGTGGAATTTCTTAACTTTAACATGTACATGATTTATTTAAGTTTTTTTAAACATAATTTCTCTAGAAATTTGAACAAAAAAAACAACAACAAAAATAATTGCCAATATGATTCTAAACCTCATTTTATATTTCCTTTGTGAGTGTGTGTGCTAGTACCTGTTAACAATCATTGAAAATACCAAAGTTCATTTTGTATAACAGAAATCAGATGTCTTGAACTACAGCAAATGCAAGGATTGAAGTCCTCCTGTTACTTCTGTGGCATGACATCAGAGACCCCTTATGAAAGTAACTGGATCCACATGATGTCGTCTCGTCACTGGTGGGGATGCAGTAACTGAAAGCCGAGTTGCCCAATAACCGAAGACTAGACCGTTTAACCAATCAGAGTACACTGGGAGGCGGCCTTAGAGAGTCAAGAACTAAATACAAGCGTTTTCCAAATATCAGGAAAGAAGAAAAGAAACAAAGTTTATAATAAAATTATAATGCGTACTTTGAAGATTTAATGGCAACTATGTGTAGTTGAATACTCAATACACTATACAATTAATAATTGGTAATGTTTATTACCAAACAAAGGTCTCTTTAATTTAATCATGTGGAACATATGTACATAATAAAATGAAGTTATTCCAACAAGCCTTTTTTGTTTACCAATTATGAGATTGTTGAAGCAAATTAACAAGATGCAGCAATGCCATTACAATAAACCGATGCTTAATGAACTGATAAACACAATGCTCAATATGGCCCCTCTGTCGAAGAAAATCACGCCTTTAGGTAAAAGTCCAATTGACAAAGACTGACGATTCTCTGGGAGCGGGGCTCTCCTGAAGCGCTTGACAGAATGTGCGCCTCCACAATAAATGACACAACATCTTACTGCAATTAAATTGTAAGTTTTGCCAGTTTTTCCACCAAAAGGGTAAGACCATGTGCTTTGCTATGAAGAAAAAGGCTTTCTAGAGAAGCTTTATACATGGCCACTGATTGGCACGACTTTCATAAACAAACATGTGACATCTGGCTGTTGCAAGTATTCTTGACCGGTGCAACCCAATCCTCAATACTTCTTGTCCAATTATTTACTATTTACCACAAACTAAACACATTCAGGGAAGACACAAGAGCCGATCGGGTTCATTCAGCACACATCCTAGAAGCTGTATATTATCCCCTTTCACACAACCCATCAAAAATGGTTATGTTTTTCAAACACAGTTAGGAGTCAAACCAAATACCTAACACAGGGTTAAACGTGCACTTAAGTAATCTATTACCTGCGCTGTCAACGTCAAGAAATAGCATTACGGTCTCTGTTAAACACAACTTCTCTTTTGATAGGACCTTTGGAAAGGTAACATAAGCAGTATTTATAGCTCTTCCTTTTGGGAAGTGCAGCTGAGGGCAGGAAGCGGTTAACAGTGTGCTGGTGTGGGTCTTTGGCATGCTGGAGGGAGACTGACATTGATCCACAGGCTACCGTCCATCCGTCTCCCTGACAGTGGTAACAGGATTGTTAATAAAAATGGAAATTGAGCCGCTCTAGCCTCTCACACACACACAAACACACACACTTTGACCACATACAGGGCTAGTGCTCAGCCGGCTTGCTCTGCCTGACAACATCTGTAGAGACTGGTTAAAGTATGATATGGTTTTGCCTTTATGGAAGATAGAGCTAAAGAGCAGACACTAAACACACATCTGAAAGACCTGACAGCGGGGGAGATTCAACTGATATATGGTTTACTGTCACAACATGTATTCAGACATTTAGGGTTAACAAATTAATCGTGCGTCTTATACTAGATGTGGAAAAAGCTTGAATAGGCTTTACAGAAAAATAAAGGTCCATATGTAACTTCCCCCAGTGCTGTTTTTATGCTTTCTACAGAGGGTTGAGTGTAAGACAGACAGACTAGCTGTCTCTTGCACAAAATTAGCATGTTATGTGTGTATATTCACCTAGAGAGTCAACATAATGGGTTTGAAAGCTTCTCGGATTGCAGTTCCACATTTTCTGGATGAAATGATGGCTGTGTGTCTGTGACTTTCAAGAGTGCCTTTGAGAGAGCTCTTCTTAACCACAACACTTATAAAACTAACTGAGACCATGTCCACATTAATGCCTTTTTATTTCAAAACAATTTTGTCCACACTCATTTTTTTCCAAATGCTTCTTCAAACCAAAACATCCTGAAAACACTTACAACCATGGGTAAAACCAAAGTCCATTTATGGAAGTCATGCTACTTGGCAGACATGTTTGCAATGTGTCTGGGCAGCCATTTATATCTCCTTAAAAAGCAGATATTTCTAAAATGGCTGGTGGAAATCAAAATTAATAAGCATGAATTGGTTAAAATGAACTTTCTCCAAATATTTTTGCTACTGCACATGGGCCCATGCTGCAGAATCATTCTTTATTGATTAACATTTGGTATATTTTTACTGGAAGGTGGGAATTTCTTCTTTATATGACAAATTATACTTCATGACTTCTTGATATCCAATTATCCCCATTCATTATAATCGCAGTGGGGCATATTCTTAATATATAATATCTTTGGTAGGTAAACACTTTATGTGCGGTCAATGATGTCAGACATTTATTTACTTTCCGCCGAATTATGTCGTGGTGATATAGAGCAAATTTTTATGAAAGACAATAAGTAAGGGATGTAACTGAAGGTTACAAAAATGTATAAAGTTGCAAAAGCAAAAGTAAAATTAACCTCTCCCAACACTGCATGGCCAAAAATGTTAAGTTATTTTGTCTCCCAAAAGCATCTGAAGTATTCAAAAACTGATATTACACAATAACTGTAAATGTATAAAACAACTGTTGCATGAAAAAAAACTTGTTGTTTCACTGAAGCAGCCACAGTACACAAATAAAACAATCTACAATCAGTTTAACATACCAACACAAACATGAATAAAACCGCTCTTTTTCCGATGTTATACTTACGATATATACAATTTATTCTTGTTATTGTTTTTAAATCTGGTTTTCTTCTACACACTACAACAAGTTTACAAATGGATTCACTTTGGAGTGTGTTTTCCAAAAGCCTAGTGTTTGTTGACTTAAAAACGCTGTTTCTATGTGGATAGAAGGGCAAAAGGGGGAGAAAGGATGCCTATTTAAAATTAAAATGCATTCACATTGACCGGGTCCACAGCTACACCAGTATACAGGAAAAATATACAGTTATCATGATTATCTTTTGCAATAACAAAAATACAACTAGAAAGATATGAAAAGTAAACACTGTATATTTGACTTATACTGTAGTAGGATAAAGCGATTTAGTATATTATTTTAAATAATGCAGTAAGATATCAGTATTAGCCAAAATACTTGTGTATCTCTATAAACAAATATAATGCACTTTAACTCTTTGCCACATTTTCCACATTGACAAGTAGAAATCATAAGAAAGTCTCATTAGCTTGTTCACAAGGATAGATGATTTTAGTGATTTTAGCCCACAGAGCCGGTCTAAATATGGATTCCCACTGAAACTGGGTCAGTTTGGCTCCCTGAAGGCTGTTCGCACAGACAGTGGAATTAAACGCTCTCTGTAATCATCCAAATGGGCCCTCGGGCTGGAATGCTATGTATTAGGTGTTAAGGAACGGACTAGGAGAATGCGGAAAGAAGGTTTGGTTTTGCTGAAGTGCAGGGTAGAATAAACAGAGTGACGGGAGGCAGAAAGAACTGAGAAGACAGAGCTGTGCCTCATTGAGCAGTGCTGGAAACCTGCCAGTCTTACGCCACAAAGCATTAATACACACAGAGGCCATTTGATGAGTGTATCACACAGCTAACACACAGCACATGCTTTCAAAAGTGAACGTGTCAGGAGACACTCTTGCACTAACATCTGAAGAACTAAACATGGTTTCAAAACTGCTTGTACAAACACTCTCCTATGGGTTATCTGCAATATTACCTTCAACTTTAATATGAAACCAGACACAGTACTACTCCCTTACTTAATAAGGAATCCCATATGATAAAGCATCGTTCAACAACCAATTTTTTATTTGATCTTATATCAGAATATAAATTTGTGCTTTACATTTAATATTCATTGCCTTTTTGTAATGCATATTTAAATATAATTCTTGTGAAAGAGGATTAGTATGGTTTCTAACCAGAATGCAATCATTGTTTACTTGTATAAAATACACATATTTACATTGTAAAATAAGCACAAATTAGTTTGATTTTGATTGATAAGTTGTTTTCTTCATGGGGATAAAAAATAAGATTTTTAAAATTCTGGGCAAAGGGTGAATACTTTGGAAATGTAAAAATATACCAGATTTCACTTATTTTGGATGCTTCGTTCACAACATCCCACAATTATTAATTGTGTTTCCTTTATATGAAAAAAGATAATTAAAGACTTGGTCATCTTAAGTAAGCCCTAACTTGATAGTCGACCTTATAGCACTGTCCATATATAAAAATGAAACATTAATAATACAAAAAGATACGAAGATTCATATAAAACATATGAAGAGTTTATTTACAAAACTGCATACCAATAACAAACAATTGTCTAAGGAATACCTTGTTGTTGCAATATTAATTCTGCGTGCACATATAACAGTGGGTCAAAGACGAATATAGGTTTAAAAAAACTAGAACTCTTTTCAGACAGCCACCCCCTGTTGCGGTGTGTTGCTAGTCTCTTGCTACGAGGTCATTGGACGGCTTTACAAAATTAAATTGCTTTCGTTACGGTTTTAACCTGCAGCAACTGATGGAAGATGTATGATCTGAGCTCCGCTGCTTCAATCCTATTGGTTTTCGCTCCCAAACGTCGCTGATCATTTGAATAATGTCGAGCAAAGTGGTGAACTCCATCAATATCATTGTGTCCCTTTTTTGTTGGCGGTGTGAAGGGGCCATAAGTGTATTTCTGCTTAAAATTGTTGGTTGAAAGAAAAATGATAATGTTTTAATTATTTAATAATTAATTGTTTTAGAAATAATACATTTTCCAAATAAAAATAAACATAAATATTGTATTACACTGAATGAATATGTAACAATATTTCAACCAAATTTCTACATTTTACTCTTAAAAACCTAGAACCCTAAAGAAGACATTTTACCTAGATTTAATAGATTTACCTAGATTTCTGAACAATATGATAAAACAAATGCGATTGATAAAACATACACACACATTGAAATATCTAATCAAATTTGTATAACTCCGTAAATGCTGTCTTCGAACTACAAATGTTACAGCCAGTGAACTTAAAGCCTGTGGGGACTCGGGATAAACACACTCTTCAGCTCTGAGAAAACTAGTCCATACATGGGAGGACAGAAGTGAGCGGCCCTCCCCCACTCAGAGTCCACCACAAAGAAGGCAAGAGCTCCCTGTGTAGGGGGTGAGGAGATCAGACTGCAGATTATCCTGCTGAGAGAGGTCTGGGCTGAGCCGAGGTGGATACAGACAGCTCTCAGAGTGTAAATACACCTCTTTCAAAAGCACAACAATACGCTCAACAAGAGCTATGGAGATTAAAACAAGCTCCACACAAAGGCAGGGCTAGCTGTGGGAAACACTGAAATCTAAAACAAAGAGTCATTCTAACCGTCGCGTGATTTTGTCTGTGCACATTCAAGGGCACTCGTACGAAATGTTGTAGATAAGATAAAGATCTGATAATTGCCATGGGAAGTGTGTGTTTGTGTGTA
This sequence comes from Triplophysa yarkandensis, assembly GCA_033220385.1. Taxonomy (NCBI): domain Eukaryota; kingdom Metazoa; phylum Chordata; class Actinopteri; order Cypriniformes; family Nemacheilidae; genus Triplophysa; species Triplophysa yarkandensis. Next base: position 12,917,411 of record CM065654.1, on the reverse strand, counting down.
ACCTTAGTCATGGAGATATCCATCTGGCTTTAAAGTGAACTGGAAAACATCAATAGGAAATGACTTCTAATTATGAAACACTTGTTAATGTAAGAGTTGTATTTGTTTAGGGCTATTTTGTTAGATTGAGGTTTCATGACACGATAATCAAATTAAAAGAGAACAAGCATTAAAGTTTAATTTCCCTCATCTTAATAGGATTTAAACCGCTGACAGGGCATTACTCAGTCAACATGAAAGATGTTATTATTCCATAAAATGATTTAAGATTAAATATGATGAAGTGGAAAACAGTAAAATGAGGTGGATTTTCAAACTGGGTCGCAAATGATATAAACTGACAAACAATTAGTCTCCTCAGGCTGTGACACGATTAGGCATTAGCATGTTTAAGACCTTTTTAAACCAAACACTAGATTCACATTTGAAATAAGCTCAAAATACTTAAAGCCTGTCCTGTATATGACGAAATACGATATTATTAATAAAGTTTGTAATCAAACAGCTTTTGTACCTACTTAGATTTGTTTTGTAGCATCAACACCAATGCATGGAAATGGGTTCCAGTTAACAACTTTATTTCAAAATATCCTTTCTGAGTTCAGCAAAGGCAAGTCATTCAGGTTTGAAATTACTTAATTGTTAATAAATAATGACCACATTTATGGTTTGAACTATTTTAAAGTTAAAGACTAAACAACACGTAAGCCCTATACACTCAAATTGTAATGGCACTGTTTTAAACAAGGTGTGATTTAGTTTTTTCCTGTGTGTAACATGTTGAATGAATTAGCCTATGAATGAATTAGAAGCATAAAATTGCAAAGTCTCGGAACAAAAGAGACTTTGATTTTGCAATTTTGGATTAAAAAGTCCCCATAAAACTACGTCAGTTCGTGGTACATTTTGAATAATACCACCCAAATGTATAGGCAAATGAAGAAGGCGTACATGTAGATGTCATTGAAGTGTTGATACCCTGAAAACTGATGCTACAAACATGGTAAGGGGCAAAAAAATTTCCGTCACATGCTTGCAGTTTTTGACCAATCAGAGCACAACTCGCTATTACATTTACATGTAGTTATCCAAAGCAACTTACACATGAGGTTCACAAAAGAGGCAATAAGTACAAGAAGTAACAAAGCAATCATAAGTGAAATAATGCTAGTTCTAATTAAAAAACACAACATAAATGTGTTTTTTTAGTGGCAGAGCAAAGAGGAGATATAAAAACGTATGTGGAAAATAATGCATTTTTGAATCTTTAACCTGTGCATTCACGTGGCATTGCACCAAATAAAAATATAATTCATTTTAGCTGGGCAATATGAACACAATAGTGCTTCAAAAAAGGGACATTCATTTGAAATGAACTAAATTCAATAATAAAACATAATTGGTCATGTGTCCAGAACAAGCCATACAGAATCTGTAGTAGGTGGATCGGTTAATTTGAACATATAAGCAAAATACAAGCCACCGCACTGAGAAACAAGCTGAGCAGAAGTGTTTGAAGCCAGCAAAAATATGTGTCACGCTGTGTAAATACTTTCAGGGCAACAATTGCCGGTTGATTTTCAGCAGCAGTTTGATTCCCCTGCACACTTTGCTCTCGGTCTTACAGTCTCTAATGTCTTTAAAGCATGAAATCCAGTTTAAACGTGTACAGTTGACGCAGAGCAGCAGAAGCAGCAGCCCTCGTCTCCAGAGAACAGAGCGCCTTTCCAAATATAAACCAAACGGCTCTCTAATTACTGCAGTCACGATCTGGAGCTGCATCCTCACTTCAAAACACTGTTTGATTGCTTAACAAGGACATCTTTTCAGTCCCCTCCGCCGTGCTTCAATTATGAGTCTGATTCAAATGGAAAACCACGTCCAGTTGCTTTCAACTACTGTAGAGAATCTAGCCGACAGTTGAAAAAGGACTTCTCTTTGATAGTGAAAGCCCAATTAGAGAACAGGAACGCCTGCCATACCGTTTGTCTTGTTTGCTGATGCCTTTTGGGGGAATTCCAGCTGTATCTCAGGGCAGACAAAGACACACATTCCTCGTAGTGGTTAAACCGTGAATACTGTTACTGCATATCACTATTACTAAATAAAAAGAGCTGCAATATTACAAATGTGACCCATATACTAATATTAAATTCTTACCCCTAACAAATACCTAGATAAGTATTTTCATTAAATCAATTCACAGTTGGATAGCAAATAAAGAAGCTATCACATCTACTGACTCCTCCACAGACAGTTGCTCGCGCATGTCGTGTCTTATCAGAAACTCTGAAAAAAGTATGAATTTCGGTTGCTTTCTGGTATGTCAATGTGAGTGCAGCGTCAAGGCGTTACAAACAGAGCGAGCAGACATGAGTCTCTAGTGAAAGACGGTCCCTGAGGATGTGTTGAGTCAAGCAGGCGTGGAGCTCATCGCAAGCAAAAGAGCCGACTGCTCAGAGATAAGTGCACATTATTGCTGGTAATAGAAAGAAAATTGTTGTGTAATAAAAGATGTTAAGTTAAAGAGAAGTTACAGTTCTCTGAAAGCAAAGGCATGGCATAAGGTCTGCATCAAAACCCCAGCTAGTAAAGTAATAAAAATCAGAACGTTGACATTAATCAGGTCAACTATTCCTTGTGAGGAAACATGACAAGATATCTTTCTTCTGCAGAACACAAAAATACACTATAAAGTATGTCAGTACTAAACATGGTTGTCACCTATTGTGTAGGACACAAAACCAATGCATGTCTTTTACCAACATTTTTCGAAATATATAACTTCTTTCCTGCAGACGAAAGAAATCCATACAAAAGGGCTGTGCAATAAATCGTAATCAATTTCAATAATCAAGTTAAAACAATTATTGGGCCACATTCAGATTTGCAACATTTTTATTATCTATATTTTCCTTATTTATTTGATCTCAAATCTTTTTGCATATATCTTTTTACTTGTTTCTGTAAGGTTGAAGATTTGGTTAAAAAATTTTTAATTAAGCAATGATTTATCTATTTACAAAAGTATTTTCCATTGTGTAATCGAGATAAAAAATGTGATTTCACTCTTAGGCAAAAAAATGGCTGGTATAATATTTGTCATAATCGAGCAGCCCAAACGTCCAGATTTGAAATGGTAAGAGGTTTAGTAAATATTGATCAGTATCATTTTGGGGTGAACTACCTTTAAGTCAAGCCTGGGTGCCTATATTCAACAAGACATTATACAAATCCATAATAGGCTTGTCCATGTTATAGACCGGTTGTTGTCGTGATCATGTGACAGCCAGCTCTTAAACTGCACGCTTGAGTGCACTTGCAGCAGTAGCCAGGGCACCTAGACTGCATATGGTGGGAATGCGTTAATGCAATATTCATGGTGAGAGGAGTGCAGCACAACACGGCTTTGAGGGCTCTCTGTAGCTCCTTTCACACTCGACAGAAGAGAAACATAGCATGAAGGAAAGCCATGTGCAATGGACTGCCATTTCACAGGAACATCAAAGCGATTTACCACAGCTGTGACCACTAACCGAATATGTAACCATTTGACATTAAACTCTATTGCCAATTCAAAGATTACGATGAAGACAAAACTGACATTAAAATATGTATGTTTAAATCACAAGATTTATATTTTGCCTATTAGCTAGGCTAAATTCTCACAGGCTATCCATAGCAAGCTAGCTCGCAAAACATTAAAGAAGACAAGATGCTGCCCTTCCTTCTGAGCTTTCCCTAAAACCAAGACTCCTTTTGTCATTAAGTTAGAGGGACGACAACAGTACAAAGGACATAATACAATAATAACTAAAGACAACTGGACTATATCAGAGAGACCAGGATGAACCCAAGATCCCACTGCCTTTAAATCACCATTCAAAGCCATACCTCCTCCAAAGGAAATATGAACATGAACAAATATTAACGTGTTATGGTTCTACACCTTAAAAAATAGTAAATTATAAAATTATAGATATAAAATATATAAGATATAAAATAACATTAAAACCAATTTACACACCTTGTGTTGAACATAAGAAAAATATTCCTGGAAAGAACTGTCGACCCTACCTTGAACTAAAGTAAATGTATTCTCAGATATTTATAGCGAATGAATGCATCAAAACGCTACGATTATTTTTACATTTGTAAGACTCCAAAAACTTTTCACATGTTGACAGCTTTATTCATTGCTATCAGAACATGAATGGATTCCAGTGTAAATTAAAAAATATATAAATTGTTAATAAAAAATATTGACTCAGAGGGATAGTTAACCCAATTTCTGTCATTATTAACTCACCTTTGATTTTTTTGCCAGATCTGTTTAAATTTCTTTGTTCTGATGGACAGAAAGACATTTGGAAGAATGCATATAACCAAACAGTTCTTGGCACCATTGAATACCATGGTAGGAAATTTCCTTTTCTTATCACAATTGATCAACATAAAATAACATATTTTAAAAAATGTAGGACAGCAAAACTTTTTCAGGGAACTGTAGATTAACATTGCCATCTACTATGTTAGTCAATGGGATTCAAGGGCTGTTAAGTTAGCAGCACTTTTCAAAATGTCTTTCTCTTTGTTCAACTAAACAAAGAAATAAATACAGATTTCAAAGTAGTTCATGATAGAATTAAAGTTTTAGGGTGATTTATATGTTTAAGCGCTGGTTTGTCCAATTGAGCAACATCTAATTGTGAGGTTACGCAACCAAGGGCTCAGTCCAAATCTCACACCTCTATTTAAAAGCACTACAATGAATGACACAGGACATAGAGGTTGCCCCATTGTCACTTTTTTGCTAAGGAGATATACTTTCAAAACGGGCTCCGTAGAGTTTGTCTGTAAAGGGCTGAGATAAAATCATTGTAGTGAGATCCATGGAAAATGTTGTATCTTCCCTCATATCCCACTTTCAAGGCAAATTACTGGTAGTACAACAGTGAACAGTGAAAAGGTTGCTTCCCATGGTACAAGTTACTCAATGCAAGAAGTTCATCACCTTCCACATTACACTCTTTCTAAAAAGCTTACGCAACGTTTGCTTAAAGCTGTGAGGTGCAAACCTGCAACAACTGTAACAAGAAACCAGCATCTCCGCTCACATTCAGACTCATCTCACGCCGCCTCATTCTCCATCATCCAAGCATTAATTTTTCAGGAGCTTAAATGGCCATCTTGGCAGACGCTAAGGGCACGGAGTCAAGAGTTCCTGCTTCCAGTAACAAAGAAGATGATGTATTTGTCGACAGATGAGACAGTAAAAACACGCTCGACAACGCCAGACAAGAGACCTCGTAATCTTCGCCGTTGTACCGCTTGGGACTGGATACTCTGTCGCTAATGCTATTGCATTTGGCTGTTGTGTATACTGGGATTAAATGAAGATAAAGTAGATAGCTCTTACTCTACAAGCATTATTCATAGGTTCTGCAGTGGGAAAATTAAACCTCAGACAGCATGAGAAACATGAGAGCAGCTGGCAGCCCACACATACACTCGCTCTCCGCCGTTCTTCTGAAGCCAAGCTTTCTCAACGCGACGCTCATTACTGATAACTAATGGAGGGCAGCACCATGCCGGATCATCAGACAAAACACTTAAACATTAAATCGTCATTTGTTTCAATGTGAAAATAAATTCACTTGCTTACAAAACAAAAATCTTCATCGGTTTAGTCAAAGCCTGAATATGTCTAAATTCACTGCTTTGCAGTAGATGGAAAAAACGTTGCACTTATTCAAAAATTAAAAATGAAGTAGCCATAATATGGGCTCATATTTCCACATTATCCTGCAAAACAAATCACAACTATAAAGGGTTGTTGAAATTATTCGATTTAATCATAGAACCTGTTCCACACAACTTAATTATGATCTTAACATGTGTTTTTTTTTTCAAATTTCTGCAAATTTAAAGATCCAGTTCCAAATCGTGAAACGTTCAATCCACCATTTATCCCTTTTGACATACTAGAGTGACTGACACATGAAAAATGTACTTTGCCGAAGATGATGACATTTACAAAACACTTTATGTAGAGCCGTATGTTCGTCTAGGGCTACTATACAAACATAGCCGCGATTTCAATTTAAGGGGACCCACTCTGTATGTAGAGAGAAATAGCTCTGTATTACGTTTTAAAAACTTAAAGATTAATTATGTTTCATCTTTAAAACATCTCTGAAAACATAGTTATGTATATTATATTGATTTTCCTTTACTAGATCCTCCATTATTTAAACAACAATTAAACTGAGTAATTCCAACAACTCTTCTTTTTTTAGTGTACCTTCTCAAACCATTAACCTTTTGACAAGCTAATTACTTCAGTACATAACAAATACATTAGGCATAAACCTCAAATGAATTCAGCTAAGTAAACCATGATAAAAGAAATAAGCCAGGACTCGTTTCGCTATTTACATTTTATGCCAGGCTGGCCGGGGCCCTGCTTGAAATGAGGAGATAAGTCACGGTCTTTTCCGATTCACAGTCAAATGCCAACTGCATTCTTGTATCGTCGCTTGACTGCACAGGACCTTCAACTGTTTTTCACTAGGTCTATAAAACTGCATGACTCCATTTCCAACTCTCTCTTTTGTACACATAACTTCTTTGTTTATGCAGGTCTTAGTTTGTAGGTTTAATTACTTCATATGCCAAATAACTACTAACACATGCATGCTTATTCTAAAGGTTTTTGGTAATCTAGGACAATTTACCAGGCCAAATTTCTTCATCTATTCTTAGAGATGACTGTCATCACCTTTAGTTAAAAAAAGAGAACCGTCTCCCCTAATCACTATCGTCCTGCTGTTTAATACACGCTTCACCTTCAACATTAGTGAAGCATCCAGCTCCCAGCTGCCCATTAGCCGTGTGACAGATCAGTAATAAACACAGCCCGTCACCTCTAAAGCCTGCTGCACATTTCCTGGGTAATATGCAAACGTCCCTTCCCCCACCAAGAGACTCAATAGACCTGAAACCTGATTTTTGTCGAGCATCCCAGCAGTTGCTGAAGCAAGAAATTCCACCGAACACAGATAGCCCTGGAAAAGACATGAATATGAAAATAGCCTATGAATAAATCAAAACCTTCCTTTTATACTTTCCCTATAAACGAGAGAGAAGTGTAGAAACAAGGGCACTGCCAGGAGAAGGAGAAAGTGATGAAAGAAGTGCACATAAGCTCATGTCCTCAGGTTTCTGAAGCCCCTCGGTGAGGTTACTGGTGGGTGGTGAGATAACTAGGGGGTGTTAGTCGTGCCTACGCAGTTTCCTGCGTTTATGGAGTGGGAAATCGGCACCATTGTGTGAAATGGATATAAATCATGGATTAAGATCTGACTGGGGTACATTTTTACGATCAGCTGAAATCTTTATCAGATTTGTCAATAAAACATAAAGGGAGGGTACACTGTCAGAAGAAAAGCTTACAATTATACCACTTACTGGGGTGGTTCGCTAACTTTTTTGTTTGTAAAAACATTGTATAATATTAACCTATTGTGTATCCTTAGAGGTATAGTTACACGTGTTGTACCCCTAAAATTTAATGGATATACAATAGGTCCTAAGGGACCAAAAAGGAGCCTTCAAGGGTACTACACCTATAGGTACGGACAAATTTAATCCTTACTTTCTGACAGCGTAGGCAAATTCACATTATGTGCTATTCTAGTTTTTCAGTGCACATAACAAGATTTTATCAAATAAAATGTAATGATAATAAAAATTATTTCTGCTCTGCCAAAGAATTGCTACGCCCCAATATGCATTTTCCTACTTATTTTCTTATGGAATAAGATATAATATATTTTTTATCACAATTTCTTATGTTATGTTAACACTACACTTGCCATTTATAACTGTTTGTTTTATATTGTTTCTTTGAAATGATCAGTATATATTCTGGACTGAGTAAACCTGAAAACCCAATTGGGTAAATGATCGCTTGATATGATTCGACCCATATGTAAAAGACATAAAAACTCAAAATAGAAAAGACATGATGGCAAGAAAATTTCTGCAAGGTGGACCAGACATGTAGTCACCAGCAAAAAATGTATATATAAATGATACTTCCAAACAAGACCACTTTTATCACTCTTTCTGTAAAAGTATTATGTGGAGTTATATAGCTCCTTCATGTTTGTTTTAGCTAGAGCAAGCTCCTGAATGGGTACCATGGTGTGAATTCTAAACAAAATGTAAAAATTTTCAACCTGCTTAGGCGACATTGTGTGCCGATGTGTGTGTATTCGCATCTCTGCATTGGTTTAACATGTGAATCACTAACGCTTCAGGCTCAACTCGGGACTGGTACACGACATTGAAGTTCACCCAAAACTGAAAATTCTGTAATACAACATTACTTTCTTTCTTTTGTAGAACATAAGAGAAGGTTAAAAAAGCTGACAACAAAAAAGCTTTTAAACCCATTGACTAGCATTAGTTCCATGTGTCTTTTTTAAACAACACGGCTGGATAATCTATGTAAAGGAGGTTTCTTTTAAAAACAAAATTAACAGATCTAATTGAGGTTAAGCTGCACTGTTATAAATGCATACAGCTTGCTTGTTTGAAGGCATATTGATTCAGATAAAGCAAGGAGAGTGAAACAACCTTTAGCCTCTAAAAGGCTGACATGTAACAGAACCACTGCAATTTTCACACATGGCTGAAGCCACTCATCAGAAAATCTCTGAGAGCTCCCACAGTCAGTAGCGAGAATGAACTTCAGTCTGCAGATTAAATGACAGGATGGAAGATTCAAAAGCTCTATAAGCAGAAACTAACATGGCAGTCATATTAAACAATGACTGAGAATCGTAATGGAACATCAGAATAAAAACAGAGATGTAAAGTTTGGTGGTACTGGAGTGAGTTACCTCGTAAGAATTTTTTGTGCCTGCTAATTCATCTATGTCTGAACCTGGAGCAAAAACAAGGGGAAAGGTTGTATTGGCTTCACGTACAAGAAAAACGGTGAAGCCACCTTGACCCTTGTGTTGAACGAAGCAGAGAAAAGCAATGAAGGGTTAAAGGGCAAGACACCACTGTGGTTACTGCTGATTTTAACTCCTCCATCAGCTTATCAAGCCCCAATCTCCTCCCCCACTCACCCCGCCAGGAGTTCACAGAGGTCATTTCTCCTGAGATCTCTGGGAGCTTAGGAGAGAATGAAAACGAATGAGAAGCGCTGGCTTGACGCAAGGTCAAAACGGATATAAAATTCTCCATTACGATATGAAAAGCTGCTGGAGAATGAAGCAGACTCTGAATGTCAGATGCAGCGATCGCTTTTGAGGGCTTGGCTTTGTGCTTCTTTTATGTGAAAACAAAAGAACATGAACAGCGAGCAAGCAGGGCTCTTGTAAGAGCAATCAACCATGCTTGGCAGACTGCTTTCCACCCAAGAACTCTCAAACTACTATCCTTAAAGTTATGAAATGCCAGATCATTGTATATGAGGGGTTAAGCAGGTTATTTGTACACTTATGAAACTGGAAAGCACTTTTATTCAAAGACTTAGACTCAGATCTGAAAATCAGGGTTTGTCTGAAAATCAACTGATATGTTGTAAAAAGGTTGGAAGTCAGCCGTGATCTGATGGTTATCGAGTTGGACTTGTAAGCAAAAGGTTGTGGGTTCGAATCCCAGTACTAGCAGACAATGACTGAAGTATCCTTGAGCAAGACACCTTACCCCCTTTTATGATGATTGACCACTGCATATAACATGTAAGGCGCTTTGAATAAAATCGTCAAATGAAACAATGTAAATGTAAATGTAAAGACCGAATCCATGATGCAATTTTTTTGCTGAATTACCACTGGGTATTAATAGGGCAAAAAAGAGTCATGTTATTTTCTCTTACAATAAAGCCAGACATCTTAAGTCTCCCGTATATCGATAATGGCTTCCTGATGCCAGTGAATTGGATAAATGTCACAGAATTTTTATCAAGAAAACAAGAGCCTGCATGGGCGATGTAATGTCTGCATTGTGAATCACATAATGGGCATATATGAAAAACGCGTTCAAATGCTGGAGCCTTTTTCTACTGAATCTAAGAATTCACAGGCTGAAGTAACTTATGCAGGAATAATGCTGGTAAATAGGTGTTTAAGTTTTCCAAAAATACTCCAAAGCATTCGAAATTTTAGACAAGTTAAACACTTTTCCTTTGTCATTTCATCAGTCGCTATTGAAAATAAAAGACAAAATGCAGCTTTCATGAAGAAATATCACAGTCATTAGACAACAAGTAAATAAAGTAGTACACAACACTGTACTGGTAAAATATATGATATTTTGAAGGGTTGATAGAGAGTTTATGTATAAATAATAAAATTAGCCGCTTTTTAAAACTAATCCCATTAATATTCTTGTACTGATTTTTATAAATGCGAACACAAAATAGGAATACCATTTTACATAATCAAACAGAGTTTTTAAATCCCAGCTCTCTACCCGTTCATGAGTGTGCATGTGTTCAAACGTGTATGTGAAATCACAGTCGGCACATGAAGAGGTGGGCAGCACTTACAAATCTTGTGTTTCCCTTTCATGGGAAATTTCACCACCAACTCCTGGGGGCTGGAGCAAATGAAGACGAATGGAGAAGTCGACTCCTCGCAGATCTGGGGACACTGAAAAGAGAGAGAGAGAGAGGAAACAATGAGATGTGCTCGGTTAGCGCACACAGAGAGCACGGCGGCTCTGAAAGGCTTCTAGTCCTGGGTAATTGATAGGCTGCACACAGGAGAAGCGAAATTGACTGGCACTTTCATAAGAAAAGTGACATCTATTTAATCTGTCGGGGGAAGGCGCGGGTCATCTTATTTCCTCTTTGCCATCAGAGACTGCTATGATTGTATCGAGACATTCAGGAAGCACAAGCTTTTCACAACACTATTACCCCCCCACACCCCACCCCACCCCCACACTAAAGCCAGCGGAGAGGTTGACACAATCAGGGCTTTTAAGAGCTCAGCAGATATGAGGTTCCACTGTCTCACAGGAGATGTGAACAAACCCACTGCTCGATTGTGATACTTGTGATACATCCACATATCTGATTTAAATGCTACAGGGAAAATGCTACTTTATAACACACAGGAACAAGATGTAAACCAGTAAAATGGTTAAAATGCTTATGGTAATATAGGACGATTTTTATCTCGAATAATCACATACAGAGAAAAGGTTTTCATATAATGCTTGTAGGTGTGCATATTTATTTTGTAATTATAAAATACACACGGCTGTGAACTTATAAAAAATATAAAATTTAATGAATGTTTATTTATAGTTTAATTATTTGAATTACATCTAAATATCTTATTAATACAAGAATGACTAAATATGCTATATGTATAATATATGTGTATTTATGTGTCCCACACCTCGTTTATTATCAATCTACTATGCAACGGCTTAAGTAAACATAAAAACAAAGCAACCTCTCTCAGCATAATATATTCCATTGTAATATTCTCATCAGATTTATATTATAATATCATAAGCCGATCGTTTCAAAAAGGGCTGCATTATGACTGCCGAAAGTAATGTTTGGAATTAGTCTTGGGCACGGTGACACAAGTCTACATGTCACAGTGATGTGTATTTTGGTAGCGTATTACAGTAACAGCTGAACTTCACGGGCATACCAAGAAAACCGCGCTCCAGCCTGTTCAGGAGTGCTTTCCTTGTTTACCAAAATGCTCTAAGTATGTGTTCGGATGTATGATTTCACCCACTTATTACATCCCCTCCCGTAATGTTATTATTTCAAATAATGCTGGTGCGGTTAACGTTATATAATTTACACGTCTGTGCTTTTGTGTTTACCATGGCAAAGACCCTGTTTGCTCCGGTTAAATATTGTTAATGTTAGAAAGAGATAGATGGCCAATGAGGAGTCCCGATGAGTGACGCCCGCTGTTTGCGTATGTATCTATGTGCACGGTTCAATTATAATATGTAAATAAAAGCCAAATAAAATCTGTTTATCTTATACATGTTTTATTTACATTATTAAACAATGGTAACATTAGTTCAAGGGATTAGTAATATTTTAGGGTTAATTATATTAAATGTTTTGTTAGTTAAAATGCAAAGAATATACTGGGTAATTCATATTAACAGTTAAAAAGTTTGACTTTTAATAGTTAATGTTATATTAAAATTATGTTTGATAAACAACAAATACATAATGTTAAATATACATCATTGTTCAGTCTTGTTCTATTAAACTTTGATAACTTGAAATTACAATTTATGCTAAGGGAATTATTTCTCAGTGCTATCAAGATAGTGTTGAGTATCGATATTCAAGGAATCTTATATATACATTTATGTGTTTGTGTTTTTATTTTAACAAACTTTTATTCTAGTTGTGATTCATCGTAATTAATTGTTATGTCTGTTGTATTTTTGTTACATTTTTTAACAACCTTTTAACATTCTGATATAACTCAAATGTGATTTCAAAAAGCAGGAATACTGAATGACATTGAGTCACTTAATTAGAATACAATAGGAACTGTTTTCAACGTTAAAATGAATCTGTTAAAAAACGGCACCAGTTTGCACATAATTTTAATCAAGCTGGTGAACTCCCTGTGTATAAAATATTCAAACACTTTAATATTACATCAAAAAGCGACAAAATTAATTTATCAAACCTTTTAAAGATGAATTTGGAAGCACAAGAAACAGTATTCAACTACCTAGACATGAAATACCGTGTGCTTATAAGGAAACAGCGCCCCTGAAGTGTCGAAATGTTACAACCACTGTTACAAAGTCAATTCATTAAGTGCATTTGCGTAGCAGTACAAAATTGCTCTATAAAGTAAAAAAAAAACTTAATTATGTGTTGTTTTGTAGACCCAAACTTATTGCCAAACTCAAACTCAACTCAATACAACAAGGATGTATTTATGTTTATACAGTGATCATACAAATATTTGTATTCAAGTTTACAAAAAATTTGAAACCTATTAAAGGTTGAAATAGGATAGACATATATTGATAGAACATTGGGGTAGTTTTTGGTAGTTTAGATCTGTATAAGTGAAATCTTTTTTCAGCATTTTTATAGCAAAAGCTTGCTGTGCAATATTGAAAATTTCACCAGCTAGATGTGACATAAACAACAATGAACCTGATACATCGCAGGTCACCCCTAAGACAGTAATGTCTCCTTTCCAAACATAATAATAGTCTCAGCAGGTGTATAGAAATTGTACACTTATCTTCTATGTCACCTTGTATAACAAACAATTCAAATAGGAGACAAAACAAACAGAAAGCCACTATAAAAATGCTACAATAAACCGTATTGTTGAAAAACAGCTCACAATACGATGATTTCAAACAATTGTAGGGGGAGAATGAACTGTAGAGAGCACAGATTAAGAGTGGAGGCTGAGATCCATTTAAAAGAGTGTAAGATGGTCTAGTGGGAGGATTACCATTCAAAAGACTAACACAACAGAGACAGTGCTATTCTTTAAAGTTATACTTCACCCAAAAATGCCAATCCTGTCATTATTTACTCAACCTTTTGTCAAAAACAGAAACGTCACTCTCCATTATTTCATAAAAGAACAGTTTATTGTCACCACTCATGACAAGAGAGACAAAACACTATAGTTCACAACTCGCTGGAGGGAAAGATTACTTGCATTCAGTACGTTTCTTTAACAATCCATCATATGGCTTTAGCTTACTTTAGAAAATAATCTTAAATGAAATAGCATTTTAATATAAAGGGTCTAGTGTAAAAGCCAAAGGTTTAAACAAAGTGAAGGCGCATTGACAGAGATATGTTCAGCTAAGGTTCAGAATCTAATAGCCCTGATCAAAGAATAGACTGAAAAACATCTCCCTTTCATCCTTCAATGGGCTAATTCTGATTTAATGCCGCAGAACAGCACTGGCCCGTCCTCTCCTCCCCCCTGCGTCATACATTCAATACCCGGCTAATTGAAAAGGCATGTCACATCCGCGTCCATCCACTATATAAAAGCTTACACTAAAGCCGGTTGTGTCATTTAGATGAGATACAATCTGCAAATCAATCATGAAAAAAGAATATTAAGGGTTAAACACACAATTTAAAGTCTATTGACCTTATCGGTCGCCTGGAGTGGTTTACCACAGAAAATATAACAACTCAGTAGGCTTTGAATGATAGAAAATGTGTTACTAAGATATTGGCATAGTTCATAGTGGTTTTATCACATAAGTTTGATGCTTACATGGAAGTGATTTAAAGCGAAATTTTTCAAACCCCATCTCATCACCCAGGAATTCAGTACTGTTTTACAAGATGTATAATTGTATAAATTGGGCCCCTTTGAACTGTACAAAAACATCTAATTATTGGAAAAATGCAATAAACTAAAAACTAAAAGTCCCAACACTAAACCTACCGTACTTAGCTGGTGCCAAAGCAAATCTCACTAAAACAAACAAACAACATAGTACGAATTCATTTAAATGGATATATCATAAAATAGTCAACAAATTCTTGGGAGATTGTGTTGCCCTTTTTGAAAATATTGTATTGTAGACAGCTTTACAGCAAATAGGTGGAAGAAAAATAAAACAACAAAAAGTTATGCATTGCAAATTTAAAGTCAACTTTAAATCTATTACTATTTTACGAGGTGGCCAATTCTTATGAATTTAATGTGATCATACTAAAAACACATGATTGACCGAAAAGGTTATAGCAAAGCCCAAATCCTAGAGGTAACATGACTAGCTCGAAAGAAATTTGTATAGTAACATATGAACACTGTGTGAATTTTTACAAATAAGCTAGAAGCTATCTTGTCAAATAGTTATGAATTTTACCTAGTGGCCAATTTCTATGAATTTGTATGGTGTGATCTTAGAAAAACATGATAAACAGTAAAAGCTACAGTAAAGTCAAAATCCTAAAGCTTATGTGACTGGCTCTCGAGTGAATTCTATTGTAACATGTCCACTACACCTTACGAATTTATAAAAATTTTATAGTAGCTACCTCGTTAAATAGTTACCAATTTCACATGGTGGCAAATTTCTATGAATTTGTATGATATGATCGAACAAAAACACAGGATTAACAGAAAAGGCTACAGTAAAGCCCAAATCCTAAATCTTATGTGACTGGCACGAAAACAAATTTTTTTGTAACATGTGAACATCACAGTACAAATTTATACCAACAACATTGTACGAATTTACACAAATTAGCTTCTTCTCAAAATAGTTACGAATTCCTGTAAGATTGTATTGCACTTTCATTACCTGAAATTTCTAACAATTTAATGAGGTGGTTAAATGAATTTTTTGACTTGAATCATACGAAAACACATAAATGTTGCCTAAAAAGCTTGAGCTATATACAAAATCACTCATTGCATCACACCACCCACATGCAGTCCAGTCAAAAACACTCAAGACCAGCCGAGTGCAAAATGTGTGTGCAGCCACAACTGCTGACAAGGTGCCAGATAAGTGGAAAGACCTTCTTTTCACTAGACTGAGATTTTGCCAGTGTGTCACAGCAATAAGCATCGTGATGAGAGATTCATATTGTCCAGCATAGAAGAGGGCAGCAAAGGGTGAGCGGCCCTTGCCAGGGAACATTATAAGATTAGTGGGCAGACAGAGAACACCGCAGCCTATAAGCCTCCCCATGTCCCAAACAAAGACAGCCTGGTGCTTTAACTCGCCAACAGAGCAATGAATCCTAGACCGGCTGTCTGCACGCCGCTGCCGAGTCCCAGCCTCCGAGCTGATGTCCGCAATTAGACATCCGAGGCAGGCAATCTCCTGCACCATGGCGCAGGGGTAATAGGGACGGCCCGCATGGCTGCACTCAATCTCAGCCAAATAAAGAGACTTCATTGGCAGAGACGCCCCGATGCAGGAAAGGCAAAGAGAAGAGGCTCTTCAAAAGGGAATGGGAATAAGAGAAAGAGTAGGGAAGAGCAGGCTGAAAAAAATCACAGCTTTTAAGCTCACATTTTTTTTATTTTCAGACGTTTCACCAGCGCAAACCCAAGCTCAGCAGCCTTTCAAAAACAAAACAAAAAATGTCAAAAGACTGAAAGCCAGAGACCATCTGGGAACCAGAGTAAGAAACATGCCTGAGCAGCATTCCAGCTTCCTGACAGTTGACAGTGAATAAACCATGAAAAGTGAAATCAAACAGCCCTCTGAGCTTGCGAATTGGCTTTTAGAGCTCAATACTAATAATAGGCCAAAGTATCTGCAAAGCTGATTCATTTAATGGTGTTTACTGTACGTAGATAAATGCCTGCCTGGTCAGAATATAAAATGATTTTATTGTGGTGTTTAAAAAATCTACTAGCAGCCTTTCTAAAGGGAAGGAGAAAGACATTTCTATTTTAAAATGTTTTCTGTAAACTGAGTACATTTATGGAAAGGTTGCTCAGCTCCTTTTATCTAGCCACACGTATTGTCAAAAGTTTTGGAACAATTGAGTAAAATGTTTTAAAATTTTGATTTGATTTGAAGCTATGTGGTTAATTTTCAAGAACAAGTTTTTATACATACATGTCTTTTATGAAAGTTTTTTTTTTCAAAACTAACATTTTATTTAATAAAGAATACTAGGATAACTTTGTCCAAATATTAAAAGAAGAACAGCCAATAAGAGCGCAGAATAGACAGGGACTCCTTTAAAATTCTTTAAAAAGCATTAGACGAACCCCTTAAGAAGCTGCTTGATAAAATGAGAAGAAAACGTTCCATCAAATTCTTGTCAAAAGGCACCTTATACAGAGAAGATGATCATATATTTCTTAATTTTTAGTTACAACATTACTTCATATTTTTTATGAGTTTATTATTATTATGAATAAGTAAGTAAGTGTCCCCTATACGTGTGACCGGTAGTGTATACGTGTGAAAATAACGGCCTCACGATCAACCATCTAAATACGTTCCAAAAACAATACCAAGTACGCAGATCTATGACCAATTAACATCTCTGAATGTCAACTCACAGGTACAAACCTTGTGCATACGAAATACACAGTGAATTCCTAATTCTGATTCAACTCCGAATTTAAAAACTGCAACAAGCCTGTACTTCTTTTCAATCAAACAGATCGTTTCGGAAACAATATTTATGGAAGTCATTGCTGGTCTCTTTCCAGCAGAGAGATCTTCAGTGATTAATATTTAAACACATTCTTCACATACACACACACACACACACACACACACACAAACACACCTGGTGTCAAGTTAGAGCACAAATTAATTATACAACACTGTCCAACACTGCCACTAGTGCTTTTACATAATTTATGTCTCAGCCGCAAGAAAATTCATGTCCAGCTATTAACGCTTCACAAGCTGCCACTGTGTCAATCACACTGATGGTAAACACCGGCCTTAACGCATACAGAACAGGTGATGTACTCTTCACGGTGACTGCATGATAATCCTAGGAGTGGTTGGGCAGCAGTCCGTCAGTACATGGCTGTAACACATTGAATGGCCTCATTTAAGACACTGAATGAACCACATGCTGAAAAATCTGTAAGCAAAATAAAACATTAGCAGGCTTCCAATGGAGTTCGCTGAATCACAGCTTCTATATTAGCATTCAAACACTAGAAAGTGCTTAGCTAATGGAGAAAACAGCATCGTAGACGATGATAGATTATATGAGGTCATTTGTTTTGGCGGTGAGATTTGCGCAAGCCAAATGTTTTGCTCAGTTCGAGGTCCTTGAGCTTTACCCGTGACCCCACCTCGGACAACAAACCACAAGCAATGAGAAAACAGGATTGCCTGTGAAATCGACCAGATCCACAGCTAGACCCAACAACCTATTATGCAAACAGACTTTTAAAATTAAAAATGCATGTTAATGCTGAGTGAAAGCTTGTATACTTTGTGAGATATTGCATTGGATCTGACTAGCATTTAAGCAAGTCCAAAAATAAACATGCCATCATTTATTTATCTTTATTTCACAAACCTGTATGTTATAGATTGTGGAAAACAAAAGAAGATATTTTGAGAAATCTAACAGTGCTTTTGTTTTCCATGTAATGGTAGTTAATAGTTAACCATCGTTTCCTTACCCTCTTGACATTTAAAACCTGTAGGACTTTCATTATTTTGCAGACGTTATGAAGAATGCCAAACCAAGTGATTGATTGTCCATACACTCAATGGGGACCAACAGTTTTAACTTACTAGCTTTTTTCAAAATATCTTCTTTTGTGTCGCATGAGGGTGATTATAAAATGAAAATTCTTTCATTTTGTTTGAACTAGCTCATTACAATATGGTGCTCAAACCTAATGTTGCTCCATCTTAAAACATAAAAGATCATTGAAAATCTTGTAGAACCTCATGTGAGAGTGAACATGAAGTAGGTTTATTGTTTTTACAATGGCACTTCTTTATAGCTTAGAAAAGCAGAAGCTAAAGATATCATTTAAAACTCACCCCATCAGCCAGCAGTCAAACTAACCAAACTTTTCATTCCTACCAGCTTTTCACCAGAACAATGGGAAGTGAAAAACAACTTTTAGAATATATTTTCTGAGGAAGGAAAACAGTTCACAGCAAACCTCAAGTCTCTAAAAGAGCTGAAAACCCAATAAAAATCACCACTTGGGTTTTTCCTCTGGAGTATTATTAAAGGCTCTACTTTCCATCTGGTTCAAAGCTCTGCCATTTTCTTTTTGCTGTTAAACCTAATTCATGTTTGAAATAAATCTTATCAGTCCCACAGATCTCAGTACGTCTGTCAACACTGCTCGTGTCAACAAGCATCGGGCAACAGCACTGTATCGGGCGAACCGAAAAGCCACGGACTCGCCCGAGGTCTCTAAAGGAAGTAAGAGATATGTTTATGAGCGCGTCGGTGAGCAGACGGGAAAGTTTGCTTTGATTGCGGTTCTGGCCTACAGCCCATCTGTGTCCACTGAGCTACCCTGGAAGCTGTGAACTTCCAGTTGCTCCCATAAAGTCCCATAGGAGGGAGTGCAACCGGCCACGAGAGGATTCCTTTCATCCGTATCCCCCCGGCTCTACCGACACCTCATTAAACAGAGGAGGAGAACAGCAGGGATTGAGCAGAGACGGATCGACCACAAAGCCATCAGCTGAACCAGAGAACAAGTTACAGTTGCACAGGGCAGTTCATTAGGAGATCTCTTAAAAGAGTGAGACTTTTTAGGGAAAGAGTGCTTTAAGAGGGCCTGACATCATTTCCTGTTAAAGCCACAGCCCTTACAAAAAACAGGATGAGGGATGAAAGTGGCGCCGTGGCTTTGATCCATCAGTGCGGGGTTTGCTAAGAGGGATATCCGTACAAGAACACCACGGTCGGGTTTGTACACCATGACCCACAACACTTTCTGTTGGTCTCTATGCTCTGCCTGTCAGGAAGAGGGATAGCAACGGCAAAGCGTTGCAGCACACGCTTGCCATGTCTTCATTTGACTGACAGCTTCTGGCTTCCCACTGCACGCTGGTCAGGATAAAGGAAGAGTTTGTCAGGGGAATTAACAGCTCCTCGATCTCCACTAGTGATAGAGGTCTTGGGTGGGGGAGGGGGCCTACAACTCTTCAACAGATCCAGCCGAGCACCTGCTGGACTCCACACGGCCTCCATTCATGGGGGTGAGTGGAAAACGACCCCTTACTGACCATATAATAAGCGATCTGTGGGGAAAACTCAGCTGGGCTGGTGAAACAACCTTCAATGAGGATAAACAAAAAAACCCATTTGCTGTGAACGCTGAGTCAAGGAGAGGTCAGGAGGCTAATTACAAAATAAAAGGTCATTTTCAAGATGATTAGAAAATATGTAACCCACCATTATCAAATAACAATAGCGTTTATAGAAACACTAAATGAACAAAAAATAACATTCACAACTAACTGGGGCGGGGCTGGGGTTATGCATTTCCTCCTGTGACGTTAGGTTTAGTGCCGGAGTTCGGTTAACGCTATCCTCATCTGACATTAGTATTAGGGGCGGGGTTAGGATTATGCTTTTCCTCTTGTGACGTTAGGTTTAGGGGCGGGGTATGTGTTACCCATTTCCTCCCGTGACGTTAGGTTTAGGGGCAGGGTTTGGGTTAAGCATTTCCTCCGGTTACGTTAGGTTTAGGGGAGGGGTTAGGGTTAAGCATTTCCTCGTTTGACGTTAGGTTTAGGGGCGGGGTTAGGGTTACGCATTTCCTCCTGTGACGTTATATTTAGGGGCAGGTTAGAGTTAATCATTTCATCCTGGGCCTATACGTTTAGGGGTGGGGTTGGGATATGCATTTCCTCTCGTGACATTAGGTTTAGGGGTGAGGTTAGGGTTACGCATTTCCTCCTGTTACGTTAGGTTTAGGGGCGGGGTTCGGGTTAAGCATTTCCTCCTGTTACGTTAGGTTTAGGGGAGGGGTTAAGGTTAAGCATTTCCTCCTGTTACGTTAGGTTTAGGGGCGGGGTTCGGGTTAAGCATTTCCTCCTGTTACGTTAGGTTTAGGGGCGGGGTTCGGGTTAAGCATTTCCTCCTGTTACGTTAGGTTTAGGGGAGGGGTTAAGGTTAAGCATTTCCTCCTGTTACGTTAGGTTTAGGGGAGGGGTTAAGGTTAAGCATTTCCTCCTGTTACGTTAGGTTTAGGGGAGGGGTTAAGGTTAAGCATTTCCTCGTTTGATGTTAGGTTTAGGGGCGGAGTTAGGGTTACGCATTTTCTTTTTTAACGTTAGGTTTAGGGGCGGGGTTAGGGTTACGCATTTCCTCCTGTGACGTTATATTTAGGGGCAGGTTAGGGTTAATCATTTCATCCCGGGCCTTTACGTTTAGGGGTGGGGTTGGGGTATGCATTTCCCCTCGTGACATTAGGTTTAGGGGTGAGGTTAGGGTTACGCATTTCCTCCTGTTACGTTAGGTTTAGGGGCGGGGTAAGTGGTACCCATTTCCTCCCATGATGTTAGGTTTAGAGGCAGGGTTCGGGTTAAGCATTTCCTCCTGTGACGTTAGGTTTAGGGGAGGGGTTAGAGTTAAGCATTTCCTACCGTGATGTTAGATTAAGGGGCGGAGTTAGGGTTACGCATTTCCTCCTGTGGCGTTAGGTTTAGGGGCGGGGTTGGGTTTAAGCATCTACTCCTGTGACATTAGGTTTAGGGGAAGGGTTAGAGATTTTCTCCTGTGACGGATTTTCTCCTGTGACGTTGGGTTTGGGGGCATAATTTGGGTTACGCGTTTTCTCCCGAGAGGTTAGGTTGAGAGGCGGGGTTATTGTAATGCATTTCCTCCTGTGACGTTAGATTTGAAGGCAGGGTTAGGGTTTGCATTTACTTCTGTGGCGTTATATTTAGGGGCGGGGTAAGGGTTAGGGATTGCCTGCTGTGATGTTAGGTGTAGGGGTGGGCTACGGGGGAATGTATTATTCCTTCGACACAATACCACAAACTGCTGTGAGAATGGATTGACATGAATGCTTTTTTATTTGCTTTATTTTCTTAACAGTTAATTATACCTTTAATGTTCAATAATTGTAGCCCTCTAGTCAATTTCAGTTTCCCCTCAAATGTAATACTAAAAAGGAATGAAAAATAGGCATTATCTGTGACCTACAGTGGCTACAAATTTTTTTTAAAAAGTGTAGTGACTTTTTTATTTTAAATATAGTATTTTACAGTATTTCTGTTTAAAAACACAATAACACGAATGTAACATTGGGAATTCTTTTGCGATTCAAAAACTAAATAAAACGTTTTTATCAACCAGGTATTATTACTAGGTTTAGAGTGTTTTTCTGTTTAAGTAACTGAAATATTCAGATACTTCCACAGGAAAGCCTTCAATTAAAAAATATTTTGGTCAAGTAACACCCAATTAAACCTTACAAACCTTATTCATGTCCATAGTTAGTCAATTTAATAAAAAATGTAAAGTTGAAATACATTTTCTCATATCGAAAATCTCTCACAATGATAAATTAAAGCAACCCAAAATGATATTCTTCATCGTATGAAATCTCTAATACAGATTTATGGCCAGATTTACCAACGGCTCGAGGAGGCACAAGTGATTATTTTGTACTGTCTGTATTTACTAAAGACTCAGAGGGAAAATTTGAGTTCAAAAGGCATGGACACATCTGCTTTTGAAACTGACCTGACTGCATATTCATTTTTCAGAGTTTCGTCTTCAGGCCCAAACTTCATGGGTGGTAAATATTTAACTGTATCACGTAACAAGATTTACAGTTTTCTTTTCCACAACAAGGTTTGCACTTGTCATTGAACTGGTATTTCCGTCCATATTTATCAACCTCCAAATCATCCAGAACATCTCTGGGCTACTCTGGGCTTCTCTTGGTAAATCAAATCGGTCATAATGGGAATGGGACGTCTTTGTTTAATGATATATGCATCTACTTAGTAAATCACCTGTGCTTCTTTGAAATTGCTCTTTCATAGTATTTTGCAGCATTTAGTAAACCTGTCCATAAATATGTCAAATGTCTGCATCGTTTGAGGTGGAAAAAGGACATGAAAGTCTGTCCAGACAGAGGAGTGCTGCAGTCATGGGCTTGTCTCAGCCTCAGGACACTGCAGGCAACATTCTACACAATGCTACAGAGTCACATGGCGTCTGACCTCTTCAGCATGGCAGAACGCCCAGCACAGCGGAGGGAGGGGACTTCAAAGCACATCTCAACACAGCAGATAATGAAGGCAGCTCCCGGAGAAATTGAATTCCTAACAACCACATCCTTACACACTACACTGACAGGGAAAAACAATGACTGCAGGGGGAGGACAGGTAGAGCGATAAAGAGGAGAGAGAGAGAGAGAGAGAGAGAGAGAGAGAGAGAGAGAGAGAGAGAGAGAGAGAGAGAGAGAGAGAGAGAGAGAGAGAGAGAGAGAGAGAGAGAGAGAGAGAGAGAGAGAGAGAGAGAGAGAGAGAGAGAGAGAGAGAGAGAGAGAGAGAGAGAGAGAGAGAGAGAGGGAGGCTCTGGGTTTGGATTGGATCCAGTTTTGACACTCTCTCACCGGAGAAAAGCTTTACAGCATATAAATATCACATTACCTCATGAGGAAACACAGCTTTCGGCTGCCCTCTAACCCACACTGATGAAGACTGCAAACCGCTTTCTCATAAAATCCACCTTAACTGTCCGCTATTTAACAATTAAGGTTACTAACTAATTAAAACAAACAAATCAATCTTAATAAAGAAAATGTTCTGTGGACGAACCTAATTCGGAAATGCATCTCCACGTATATAACTTTCCCTTGCCAAACGCAGTGCGCTTTATTTTACTGCATTCACTACAAATATGTAAACTCAATGTTTTATTGATGTTGCAGCCGTCCTCTAGTGGAAATTTCACCTAGCATGGAAATGCTCGGCTAATGAGATCAAAGTCCTTTTAAAAGCCAGTCAGTTCACTTGGCAGATCTCTTGGTGGTGACTCCAGGCAGATATTTTCTATGTAGGCAGTGTGCATAAGTGCAGCTCCTAACAAATTACATGGGAAAAGAATGAAAACTCTTAAACAGCCTGTCAAGATAATGCTTACGTCCATGTCAGGTGAAGCAATATTATCGGACCACAATGGTAACTTAGGAAGTTTACAGGTCAGCCATGTTGTAAAACACGTGCCTTTGTGCTTTTTAAAAAGTGAATCAAAGTGATCAAAGTGACATGACTAAAATGGATTAGGCATTCCCGTCCAGTAGTTGGCGAATTTGAATATTTATGAAAACAGTACAATAATTTCTTCATAAAACGTGTGCATTTTAAGCCATTAAAATGTGGAAACAAAATAAAATAAGGAAACAAAAGGCTGGAAACCATGTTTATGTAACAGTATATAACGAAACGATTGTCATTCCCTTGCGAACCACCAGGGGTTCAATAACCGTTTTGGAAACCCTGGTGTAAATATTTAATCAATTGTTTTTAATAGAAGTTATAACGCTCTCCTAAATGTAGGGTCTTTATCTCAAATCTTACCCTCACAAATTGTTGTTTTTAAGAGTGCAAGTGCAGTGCAAGATTTTGATATAGCCTAATACCCATTGTGCTAGCCTACAATTATGTCTTTCTATATTTCCCATACTTCATTACTTACAATGTTTATGAAGTAAAAAAAGTCTTTTTAAGATCAAGTTTATTATTATCCTTCTTTAGCTTCAATTGTAGCCTAACATGTGAACACAGCTTTTTTGTGAACTGCACTTATCAGTGGCTCATTGACAAAAGGTAAATGCTCAGTTCAGTTCAATTTTCTTTTCAATAAATGCGGCTGCTCAACGAACAAATGTGAATGTTATGTTAAAAAAACATATTAGAAGTCTTTTTAAAGAGATTAGATGACATTGTTGTTTTATAAGACTGAATTAAAAGCAACTAAATGTAAAAACAAAAAGGCACAGTTCACCCAGCAATTAAAATTCTATAATTTTAACCTCAAACCAGCATTAATTTATTTGTTCCATAAACACAAAGAAAGATAGTTGGAAAAATGTTAGCAACTGAGAACTCTGGGGCAACTTCGAATAATATAGTAGAAAAATCCTTCTTATTTTACATTTTTTTCAAAATTTATATTTTGGGGTTGACTTTTCCTTCAAAACGATTATTTCAAACAGAAATACTGTTTTTATTATTGATGAAATAATATTGTTTATCCAATATAACACAACATTTACAAAAATGCTTACAACGCTACATTTAAGCCTGCATGCTGACCTGCCGAACCTACACAATCTGCAGCATAAGCGACTGCTTTTCAACCAATTAAAGCAATGCAGAGCCAAGCCCATGGATTTACATACACACACACTCCCAGACTGCAAATGATGGAGAATAACAGCAACAGCAAAGCTTCTGTGTGCCAGAACAACCTGTCTACGCTCAATCAATACAGATCAATATAACACTCAGCTACAGTGAAGGGGAAATAGTTTTTTCTGCTCATATCCAGCAGAATAAAAAAGGGCCATGTTGACAGACAAATAACAGTGTTTGTAAACTCCTCGACAAAGCCAGAGTGAGCCCAACACTGGCAAAACAGAGATATTAAAAGCTCAGATCAACAGAATTAACCTAAGCAGAATATGAGATGTAGAAATAAATGGTTATCAGAGTAGAAAAATGCTGTCTGCTAATCTCTTTCTTTTTGGTACAGGGGGTTGGATCGCCTGGCTTTTGGCCAACATTGTGCTTCTTTTGTTTTGTTTGCTTCTTAATGGTTTTGTCTTAAAGCCAAGACTGAAAACAAAAAGAATCCATAGGTTTGTTCTGTAAAATATTTATAAATTGTGTTTTAGAGCTCAATAAAAAAGCACTACGCAGTTTTTATCTATTCCGTATAAATATCAATTCTAAATGTTTCATTACAGTTTCCAACGTTTCCTAAATGGTGAAAGACAACAAAATAAACAACAAATAAAATTATGTCGCGTTGGTCAATAAGGGACAGCAAACAAACACTTTTTGTCATATTTGTGTTGGCTATAAACAAGTAATAACTAGCAAAAAAAACTGAATTTTCTTATTAGACTTTGACATAGGAGAGAGATGGCACAGAGTTGTTACGAACGTTACTGGAAGCCTACAATCATGGCATTTGCTCTGGTCAAAACAGCTGATTTCTGTAACAGAGGCTTAAAGGGATTATAATGAATTTTCGAATTGATAACGTCACAAATTGTTTACAGGCACTAACACACACACCAAAGGTAATGTAAAAAAAGTAATAGCACCTTAGGGTATCTTCTATTATCAGAACATGTTTAATATATCAATACAAATTAAAACAAAGGATTGTTAAGATTTGAGGTAATGATTTTTGTTGTTTATAAAAGAAAAATGATAGTCTTTCGAAACGTTATCATTCAAAGCACATCTTACAAACTAAATTATTTCATACCGCTTTCTATAAGTGCTGTGAATTACCCATATAAGGAAATGCTAGTCCTTTTTTATTTAGTGTTAATGGACCTACCCAATTTTTTTGGATGAACATAATTTTATTATGCGGCTGCTCCTTTAAAACCTAATATTCAGATATATTGTAAAGTATTTATATTTACAAAATTGACTACTCTTTTACAAGAATTCTTCATAATATGGGAAAAATGTTTGGTTTAATGTGGCTTTTAGAGGGGTTTCTTCATAAAAGCGACTCAAAAGAAAAATAGCATTAACGTTGTCTTTCATTCTGTTTGCTTTGCAGTATTGTTGGAGAGCTTAACAATAGTGTAGTGCTTAAAGTTAAAAGCATGTTTTTATGCATATTTCATAATCCTTCCTTTTTTTCTAAGTTGCCTTAGCTGGAAAAAATTTTGTATTCTTGAGGGCAAAGCTTTATTTTAGTTGCAACGTCCTGCTCTTAAGGTGAGTACACATTGTGTGATTTTAAAAAAATAATTCGGGTTGTTTCTTGTCCCACATTACGATCACAATAACAGTTAAAATCATGTCAAACTCAGCAATCTTATCTGTATTTTGTTACAGACAGTACGACACAAGCACGAAAGATCACCAGGCATACCAATAGGTGACGGTAACACATAATCATTAATGATCATTAATCGTATTTGAACCCGTCAAACTCTATAATATAACTATTATAATCTCATATTCACTACATCAAGAACAAAAAGACAACAGATGCATGCTATACACATTTTTTCAGATATGTAGAAAATGATTTTCAATGTAATACAAGGTCCCTGTGTGCGGTATTCCTCAACCCAACAACATTATTTAGGTCTTCATCTCCAAAATAAAGCAGAAGGAGCAACAGAACAGATGATGCCGCTCTCCCGGTAATTCTAAAAGCGGGGGTCGTTGATCAATATCTCAATGCACTTTAATACTGCAAGACTGTTATAGTGCCACCAAACAGATGGGCCTTGCTGTAAGCCTGTCTCTGAAAAAAACAACCTGCCCCCACAACCCTCCTCTCTTCCTTCCCTCCCTCCAGGCTGCTTACCAAAGCCAGTCAAACCTTTATTCTTCAACAGGGAGGGGGAACAATCTACAGTGGGAGAGGCCACATTGCCTGCGCTAATTCTCTTTGAGAGGGGGTGGAGGACAACAGAATCCGGATCCACACTTCTCGCTCAGGCTTTTACCACAGGCTTCATTTATTCCTAGCTCCCCTCTCTCGATCCCTTTCCACCCCCTCCTGCTCTTCAGACTGGATTTATGGTCGGCCTCCGAGCTGTGAGCACTCAAATAGAGGATGAAAAGCCCTTGCACTGCACACTGCACCTCAAACACAAGCTTTTATGACACTCCACAGGATCAGGGTGGAAAAGCCCCCGAAAAACAGATGATGGGCAAACAGCTAACGGGTGGAAAGCACAAGGAATTTCATGATTGCGGAAATCTGAAAATGATTTGCAAATAGGAATGTCAATTTTTTTTCCTTTCTTTCCCAAGGAGTCTTTCTTTCTGCTCTTGTTGGCAAATGATGAAATTATTACAGCAGGTTTATCACCTAATGTTCATTCATACATGCATCAGATCTAATTTATATAGCATTACTAAGGGGTCATTGAATAAAAATCTGCTTTTTTCTGTTTGTTGGTGCTTTACATTTGGCCACGCATGTTTAAGACATGTAAAATAGCAAAAAGTTTGGTATCAGAACAAAGTAGTTATTCTTTATAAAAACGAAGGATCAGACAGATCTGCATGGAATGGCTCACACACACATGTTCTAGTAGAAATCCAGCAATTATTTTATCTTTAAATGAACACATATTTTAAGTTTATGAAATGAAAAATAATAAATAATTTAACAGTAGACCTGTGTTACTTACACCTTTATTTTGGGTGATTTCTAAAAGAAAATTTTGAGCTAATTAGATTTACTTTTTTTTCCCCTTACATAAACACAAAATGTCAAGTGTGCACATATATAATGCAAAACATACATAGAAAAATGCAATGCATTCTCAATTAAAGAAGTCTTTGTCTTACATATACATCTACAACAAAAAAATACTTAAAAATAACAGTAAGATATTAAATTCAAATATATAATGTGTTCAATCTATTTTCAGAAATGTTAAATTTCTGAAATACTGACATTATACTGGTGATTTCAACTATACTAGTTATTAAAACAAAACTTTTTTTATTGTTTAATTCCTTTATATTGGGGTTTCAATAAGCTTAAGGGCATACCACATATAAATTATTTAGGTTACTTGCAAAAAGACAGACAAAAAATACGGTTTGAAACATTATAAACCTGGTACCAATCACATTAACAGATTTGATTACATGGATGAACAACTTAAGACTAAGATATTAAAGGACAGAGCTGAAACACTGTGTCGGCTTTCAGTTTCACTTTAAGTTTAAGCAGCGTCTTTCAAGTGTGAGTCACATACAAAGGCAGGAAAAATTATTTCACAATATTTAAAAATGTAACTAAATATTATTTCTTGTTTAAGTCCAGAATTACAGACCACAGTAATTCAAAGCACTTTCAATTGTATGAAATTGATTACGTTACATTTTACTGTTATTGTTTCAAATTTACAGAAGAACTCTCATTCAAAAACCTTGCATGAAGCACAAAGTATAAAAATGTGGTCCAGGAATGTTCCATAACAGTAGGAGCGGTTGTAAATAATGGTTCACTTTTTTGGCTTAACCCAAAAAGACGAACACATCCCAGGCAAATTCCACAGCGATCATAATTACCAACTTAACACCACAAGAGTACATTCTGAAAAATAACAGCGAGCGAGCGAGCGAATGGTTTTCTGGGCGGTAAGAATTGTCCAACACCGGGGGATAAGTCACTCAGAGTCGTTCCCCATAATCACCCCGTGAGTGATCTAAAGGAGAGCAATTACATTTCATCAGCGCTATTTATACATCAGCGGAAAACGAGTGTGCATAATTTAGACACCAGTGTCTGTGTCAATATCTCATTAAAGCTAATGAGAGTAAGAGGGTGTGGGAACGCTGGCGGTGACTGTCACAGATGTTTGTGCTGTCAAATCAGCTCCAAATAAAACAAAAGACAATAGAGGGGCCAGTAGTGCTCATGTTCACACTCACATACGTTCCATAAGATCTCCACTCAATAAAACAGTAACCAAGCACCAGTTTTAAATGTTTAACAATCTTATGGGAAAACTAAAGGAATTTTTTGAGCGCACTGAGCATTGGAGGATCTGTGAATGATCTATGGGCGTGTGCCATTGAAGGCGAAGACTGTTTCTGGAAAGAAGAAATTGCAAAGGGAAAGATCCAGATGTCAAAAGAATGTTCTGGATTCTGCATTGACAGCATTAAAAAAAAACTATTTTTGTATAATAATGAAATCTAAACAAAACAAATAAAAGACACAATTATCCTTACGCATCTATTAGAAGTCTATTAGGCATAATAATAAAAGATAATTGCATAAAATATATAAAGTTTAAAACATCAGAGTGTTATCGATAACAGAGCCATGCTTTGCTCCCTTTGAATGCATGGACCAAAATAAAAGGATAATTTACCACAAATTTTAATTCTTTCATCAATTCAAATCTTTCTTTCTTTTGATGAAAAATAAATAAACAATTAAATATTTGAAGTCACACAGGCACCAAAGAACATTGATCCTAATTGAAATCCACTCTATGGGTACAAAACAGGAACATTTTTCTAAATATCTGCTTTTGTGATCCACATAAGAAAGATTCAAATACACACAGATAAATGAATAGTTACAAAAATTGTTGTGATTAAGTGAAAAATGACATCAACTGCATTGTCAGACCTATTAGATATAAGTGTAACGCATTTTGTGTTACAAAGGTATGCGTACATAAGACGTTACACGTTCACCTCTCTGCACAAAAGCAGACCGCTCACCTTAAGGTGAACTTTGTCAAAAAAATATTTGGCTTTTAAGATGCACTGAGGCAGATAGAGCTTGTGAGGTTTAAGAACACAATCTGTCTAAGGCACACAGACATCTAACGGGATGAAAGAGAAAAGATTACAGCCCTCGGAGTAGCAATAGACTTCATTGATTTTTAATTAATCAAGGACAGAGCGGGCAGCAATATTCCACCTGGACATAATCCATTTTAAATCATCCGCTTGACATCATAAACACAATATGTATAGCTGCGTTAAACGTACAGCCATTGTATCAATGTTACAAGTGTGCGTGTTGTGACAGTAATGATATGACATGAATTAGTACAGAAGGATCTAAGGTTTGTGCTTCAGTGTGGCAGTCAAAATGGCAGTACAGAACCAACTGAGGATAACAAGAAAACAGTGCATTGCCCCCTCTGCAGGCTAAAAACAAAACAACACTAAACCCAGTTTGCTTGTACCTTTAAACGGTTACAAAATGTACACAAATATACACATCGCCTGTGAGGATACACAGAAAAAATAATAATGATCATAGTTTGAAAAGGTGTAAACAAATATTTAACACCAGCTTGAAAATACCATTATCAGCTTGCTCTGCCTTGTCTAAAATCTTCCATACATGGTCAAGATAAAAATAGTATTAATTTGGCATAAATGGCCCATAAAAGCAGATAACAGTAGATAAACCCATATTAAAAGGATTGTTAGATATAATGTGGCCAGATCTTCTATTTATTTAAAAGTGATACGTTCCCCCAAAATTAATATGCCGTCATAATTTTTCACATTTTTCAATATTTTTGACCTCTTTTTGAAGAATGTTGGTAAAAGACACCCACTGACCTGTTCAGTAACCAACATACTTCAGAAAAAACTACTACTGCTGAAAAAAGAAAGTTTTAATAGTTTGAAAAATATGCTTCATTACCCATACACTATATAATTTTCTTATCTTATATTCTTGGAGGAAACGTGACCCCAGATGATTTGCTAATGAGTTTATCCGACCGACTGCTGCAGTCGCGGAGAGTTCATGTCACATGCAGACAGTGATACAGCAGTAGCAATTACACCTCTATTACATGCAGTCTGCCATGCAGGGAGAAGAGGAAATGAGGCAGGAAGTTTGCTGTAGGCTACAGAAGAAGACAGCAGGGAAAGCGGTGGCAGACAAAGAGAGGAATGCATGCCAGCATACTGCTGCGTGCTGCTCAGTTTTAATGCGCCGTGAGCAGTAATGTTTAAGAACGCTAGAGAGTGAGACTTGGCAATAGGTGAAGATGTTGCTTTATATAAACTACGAGAAGTATTCACACGTCCTTGCATTTAAAAACAGCAAGATGGAACTAAATTGAACAGAATGCAAAGGTCTCGCTTTTCTTATGATGTAATTAATACAATAAAAAGGGCACAAGCCCATACCAGATAAATATCAAGGACCTCAACAGATGCGTGTCTACATAGACCAAGAATAAAAAAAAACAGCACTGATAGTGAACATCACCAAATGTTCAATTAAAAGTAATGACCTCAAAGTGAATGTTTGGAGGGATGGAGATGTATTCTGACCTGTTCTCTGAACTGTTCCTGAGGAAGGCAATCCGTGATGTTGACACAGCCCAGCAGGCAGCCTGTCGGATACTCGCAGGGAAATTGAGGCTCTGCACAACAAAACAAAAACAGACAGATATTTATGAGCAACACAAACAAGCTTGTTAAGTCTAGAAGCCTAAGACAACGTGTCAGTATGTGTGACTGGATAATAAACGTACCCTGTTTGTAAATGTGGCGATACATGGCTTCTACCTGCGCTATATCTTCAGGAGAGGGTTTGTTAGCGGCAGCAGCGATCCACAGACGCCCCCTGTGGGATGTGTACCACGTTCTTCCTTCCACCCTATACAAACATGATGTATGTTTTAGGATACTTGTAAGAATAACTTGACTTTTAAAACACAGCCAAGAAAACATTTAGAGATCATTTCAAATACCACTTTCTAAATGTTCTATTTATTGGTATAAGTTTAGATTGATAACTTTTGTTTTATTTTGCATTCTTCTGGCAGATTTTTTTTTCTTAACGTTCATTTAATTGTAGAAAACAAAAAGGAAGAGCGGGTCAAATTAACAAAAAAGATGCTCTGTTTCTACAGACTTCAATTACTGCAAATTAGATTCACGCAATACAGACGAAATATTCATGAATGCACTTGCCAACCAATTTATATATATATATATATATATATATAGGTAAAATGTATTCTTCACTTGATTAGAACATTGACATTTATTAGTTAGAAAGTCTCCAATTGTGAATAAGAGGTACACCTGAAGTTCATTTTCATAGGTATACCTAAGTAAACACACTTATATTATATCTTTAAGTAGCGCTTGGGACTGAAGCCCACTATTTTATAAGTTTATAAAAGTGTACTTTCCTATTGTAAGTTTAAAACTAAACAGTTCATAAGAGTGGTCAAGCTGTCAGTCTTTCACATTGCTGTTGAATTGCTTTATGTCACTCTTGAGGAATAATTTATTGAAATTGTACCCACACAGGATTAAAATGGTCACAATACATCTAGAAATGCTGATCCATTTTGTTCATTTTTCACACAGCTGTTTGTTTAACTAATCCCTACCTTTTAATTCCCTTTACAAGCAGCGAAGCCCATGGCTGATGCATGCTGAGACACCAGCCACCATCTGAGATCTCCTGTAGCTCTCTATCTTGCAGCCTCAAGCGACTGCGTTCTGTTTCCTGGGCTCTGCTCACAGTCTTTGATGAAGACTTCTTTGAGGAGCTACCACAATCTACATCGACCCACTGAAAATTCAAAAACACATAAGCAAAAATACAAAATAAACTGGGTTTTTCTCAGATTTGGATGTTTAACCAACATCTGAAAATGACAAAGTGTCTAAGCATGTACAGTTATAAACTTTTTCCATGGAACATTTTATCACTACTTTTTAACAATAATTATTTGATATTTGCTATATGGTGGTCTTCTAACATTTTTATGTGTAGCTAATAAGAATCCATGTCCATTTTGATCTTTAAAGACAATATGGTTTTTGTTAGCACCCACCTCTGGTGCTGCCTGCCCGATGTTAGGGTTAACCAGCTCTCTGAGATGTTGTCGATCAGAGGAAATAGACTTCTTTTGTGTCTTCCCAAAAGAACCAGAGTTGATGGCCTTGACTGTTTCATCAAACCTTTTAAAACCCAGATAACCATGTTTCACATCATGTCACATCTAACTAGTTTCAACAGAATCAGATATTGTCTGTTCTTACTTGTGATAGTACGGAGTCAAATTCTCGCCTTCGTCTAGCACTCTCCTGCCAGCAAAGTCAATCGTGATCTTGCGATCTTTGCGGGAGGCGTGTCGAAGCTCCCGGAGCTCTTCCTCTTGTTTGCGTAATGCCTCACGCTCACATGGAGACAGCCACTGGTTAGAATCTGTCCCGAAGTAATCCGACTCATCATCCAAAACTTGTGTTCGCTTAACGCTAGACAAAAATGAGTAAAGTCTAGTCATTCGGGCAATGTCTATTTAGACGCAAAACAATTATTTTAGATTTAAAAATCACCAATAATGAGTCCTTGACAATCACTTTTGAGTGAGTGTTGAAACAATATCGAGAATACAGGTGTGATAATAGATAACTTCATGGCTTGATCTTGAATTATAATTCAACAGTTTGAAGTCAGTCAATCACATTTTGTCGTATATTGAAGACTATTTCCATTATTTTACAATTGCTCTCAGAAGGTTTGGGAATAGCTAGAAGGGGTTGAGATTAAGATTTGGTTAAAAGTGTAGTAGAACACACACACCTGTTCCTGTCATACTCCAGAAGTTTATCTTTATGCTGAACAGCCTTCTCCAGTCCTGCTTTTATTTTGGCTTCTTGGTGGGGTAGATGCTCCCGCTCTGAAGCCTCTGTGCCACAATAACAAACGCAGAATTTTTTTATAACTGAATTGGAAGTGGCTTAACACAATAAGAAAAAAGTTCTTACCACCCATGAGCTTTTTACGAAGCTTCTGACTCTTGTTGGAGTCTCTTTGCAGTATGTCTTGTTCTTCATTTGTGCAGACCTGAAATATTAATAAAATATTAATGTACATTTCTTTCAATTGATGCAATTCAAGAAATTGTAAAAGACAATAACAGATCTTCTCAAGGCCTTACATCTTCTTAATGTGAAAGTTCACCCCATAATATAAATATGTTATCATTTACTAACTCCCTTGTTTCAAACCCGAATGACACAAAAGAAAATATTGAGAAGAATGTTGGTAACACACATCAATGTCCTTTGTGTCCATACAATTGAAGGAAGGGGTGGCACTGCTGTTCGGTTACCAACTTTCTTAAAAATATCTTCAAAAGAAGGAAACACATACAGGTTTAAAATGACAACAGGCTGACAAAATTGTGACACGATTTTTCATTTTTGAGCCTACAATCACTTAAATAAACCACTTGAACAAGCATTTGTGGACAAACAAGTTGTATAACTAAATGATGCCAAGAAAGAATATAAAATGGTATTTAATATAGGTGGACCAAAATCAACACACCAGACTGTCGCAGAACAAGCAGGGACCGGATCCTTCCTGTTCACACACGATGCGACCGCAGCTCAGACAGTTGTTAATGAGTTTGTGTTTCTGAGCAAGACAATCACAAACCTGACGGCCGGGGAGCAAAATAGTCAGCTTGTCTCGGCCCTCTTTGGCATAGAGATTGACATATTTGCTCTTCTTTTTTACTGAAGATGAGTTGCTGTTCTCCTGTGCCTGATGAAGGCAAAGCTCTGTGTAAGTATGTCTGCCCAGTTTGACTTAACAAAAGTTGGAAGAGTTTAAACAAGTGTTCATACCTTCACCAGGTCGATGGGGGTTTTTACAGGCTCGGGTTCAGGTTGAGAGACACTTATGAACTCCTGCCTGTTTCTTCCCTTGCGCTTTGATTTCTTCTGGGTGTCTTTAGGTGTTGGATCAGGACCTTCTTCATAGAGCAGAGATTATATAATACAAGGCTATACAATTATTAATATCAAGCATTCAATAGAAAATGATTAATATCAATCATTCAATACAAATGATCATTGACCAAATGGACCAAAATATCCAAAGCAAAATCCATTTATGCATTCAAGCTATTGATTTTATCATTATGTGTGTTCCCCAAAACCATACCCTACTCAACCAAAGAACAACCTCATGTAAGAAAATACAGTCACTTGTATATTGTAGGTATGTAGACCTTTTCTGTATTTATTATTTATCATCCTGTGTATGTGTGTATGTACCCATCAATGCATCCTTCCTGAGGAGGAGCCCTGTCACATCAGGCGGTGGTGATCGACAACTCTTCCATCTCTGCACAAGCTCCTCTATGAAATCCTTCTTCTTTCCGTCTGTTCCATGTAAGAGATCTTCA